>OX637358.1:8920821-9375174 GCA_951799405.1 Agapetus fuscipes | reverse complement strand
TGGCGAGCCCAGCCCTTCCCCAGTTATCATTGTTCCATATCTCTAGGGGCTCATATAACTGCAAAAATGAAATGGAGTTTCAAAGTTGTTGTCTTGTATGCTGAGTGTTTGATGATCACTTTGCCAATGTCACCCCTGTTTCAGGGAAGGTCAGCAAGATTTGCAGTGTTTATGTTATTTTGAGATTGTGTTTTTTATATTGTAGGTCCACATGCGCCATGTGTGAGTGCGAAATTATGCGTGTCTGCTTGTGGGAATGCATTTAATATGAATCTCAAATGATACATATCTTTGCAACTTAGATTTAGATAAGTCATATGTAATCACTGTGATAGGGATCACCATTAGGTGAAAGCATCTCATGTGATTTCCACTTCTGACTTAGGTAAAGCAAAGGTTAGTTAATCTTTCCAATGAAACAGACATGCAGAAGTTGCTTCAAATACTGTCCCCGGATATTTACCTGTAGCGTATACACCCTGGTGAGGCCCAGGGACTTCTCTATGCCGTCGGGCAGGTAGGGATCGTAGAAGATGACGTTGAAGCCGAACGCCTTGGCCCTGAGCGCCACGGCCGAGCCGATGCGGCCCAGCCCCACCACGCCCAGCGTGTCCCCGCGGATGCGCGCGCAGCCCTGCGCCGCCTCGCGCACCTGCTCGGGCCCCGTGAACTTCTTGCCGTCACGCACCATGTTGGCCAGCCAGTACGTCCTCCTGTACAGGTTCAGGATGAGGCACAGCGTGGTGTCTGCCACCTCCTCCACGCCGTAGCCCGGCACGTTGCACACCGCTATGCCTGCAACACAACACAACATAGTTACAGTCGTGCACCATGTTGGCCAGCAGGACATCGCCCTCACAGGTTCAGGTGGATGTCACCTCACATGTACGCAACTAAGCTACACGTATAGTGTAACTTCTTGCCACATTATCCCCGAAGGAATTCCATGTGACAGTTGAACCTATTTATTTTTACAGGTAAGGGGGCCGGCCTTACGCCAACCACTTCAGTTCAAGTGGAGGTTTCCCAGCTCCCGAGAGTGCTGGTACTCATTTCTTGTGAAGGCTGAGTAAACCTTGCCGGTATTTTATTTTGGGGTTTGAAATAAACACCGAAATGGGAAATCATTTCTGACACCCTCGGTGGGCATGAAATGCAAGCACTCTACCAACTGAGCATGTGTGTCTAGGTATAGTGGTGTATAATTACCCAGCTCCCCGGCAGCCTTGACGTCGATGTTGTCCACGCCGGAGCCGATGCGCACAATGATCCGCAGCGTCTTGAACTTCTCCAGGTCCTCCTTGGTGAGGATGATGGTGTGCCACATGAGCGCGCCCACGGCCTCGTTCAGCACCTTCTCGTGGATTTCCGAGGTGCTCTGGGCGTCGCAGAAGGCCACTGTGGCCACGTCCTTCAAGATGGGCATCTCTATGGAGCAGTCACGCCCGTCCAAAAGCGCCACCAACGGTCTGAAGCACACAACAACACTCTCACTAACAACATCAGACAACTACGCTTCCTCAACATCTCATTGCAGTCATATCTGATGTCATCAGATGTGGCTGAACTGTCTGAAGTTATAGTTCCACATTGACAATTATAGGTACATGAGGTGACCTTGGCGTTACATCAACAGATCAGAACTTTGGAATGAAAATGAACTTCACAAGCTACTTTCTTAATGCAATGCATTAACATGGTTAGTTTCCTTGTTACAGAAGATGTCTTATGGCTGCAGGGAGGGCAATGGCTATGATCAATGAGATCTCCTCTTGGGTTGATATCTTCCACCTGAGATGTTTCTGCTAAGCTGACTTCAGTCACTTATTTTAATTTTATTTTGCTGACATGTTTTTAAATTGTTATGGAAATTTGGCTTTACCTGCAATATGTAATATCTTATTGAAATAAATCTATCTATCTATCTGTCATTTTTAACCGGCATGTCAAACACGCCGCCACATAGGTTGTGATCCGACGATACTTTTTGGTCATTTTTGAATTTGAGAGATTTTGTACAAGTTGTGTCGTTACCTCGCCTGCATGGGTCCATTGGCGATGGGCCCACGCAGATTGTCCATGCGCGGTCTCTTTGGCAGCATCTTGCGCTTGTCCATCTAGCAGCGCCGCGCCCTCTCAGCCTGCAGTGCTGGCCTGCACATGTACTAGTGGCACTCAGAGCGGGCGCGCTATCGCGGCTGCGGCAGGCGCCCGGGCATTCTCAGCAAGGGAACTGCAGCCACCTGCAACACCACCCACACCATCAACCACTGCACTGTACAAACTATGCATATACAACAGTGGGTTATCATTCATTATTTGCTTTGACAGGCAAGGGTGGAGCAGAATTCTGGATTCAGCCAAGGCCAAGCTTATGATGATGATGATATAAAAAATAGGAAAACACAATTAAGCTACACACTAAGCGTGACTTCTTGCCGCGCTGTCCCCAAAGAAGTCGCATGTGGCGAGTGAACCTATTTATTTTGCAGTTAAGAGGGCCGGCCTTACGCCAACCACTTCAGTTGAAGTGGGGGTTTACCAGCTACCGAGGAGGCTGGTCTCATTTCTATTGAAAGCTAAGTAAACCTTGCCGGTATTTCATTCTGAGTTTGAAATAAACACCGAAAAGAGAAATCATATCTGATCCACTCAGTGGGATTCAAACCTGAGCTCTTAGCATGGAATG
This sequence comes from Agapetus fuscipes, assembly GCA_951799405.1. Taxonomy (NCBI): domain Eukaryota; kingdom Metazoa; phylum Arthropoda; class Insecta; order Trichoptera; family Glossosomatidae; genus Agapetus; species Agapetus fuscipes. The sequence continues at coordinate 9,372,485 of OX637358.1, read as the reverse complement.
CAAGCACTCTACCAACTGAGCTATCGACCAAATATGGTGTTAAGTTATAATAGTAATAAAGGGTTGGTTCATAAATACATGGGCATATCTCCATCAAAGGTACAAATATTCATGATCAAATAGCTCAACACCTTTCCTATTTGTGGAATACAGCAGAGATAGAAATTGAAATTATTAAATCTCTCGACAAAGGTCTACTGATGTCTACTGTTATTATTTTTTTAAATAGATTTGTGAAGAGAAACGCAATTCACCAACCAATTTTTCCTGACCAGAAACAGGTATTACATCATAAATTAATAATCATTCATTTATATTTTAATGAATTATTAATTAATAATTACCCACTGACATCTGTTGAACCAGGGTCGAAGTTATGGTCAAAGGGCCAGGCGTGATTCGAACCAGCATTATTCTGCTCCTAAAACGCACGCTAGTCAAGAATAGCGACTCGACACCTCGGCCAAAACACCAACAGGTAAGATATATTTTTTTTCTACACAAAAACAAATGCCAACCCAAGAGGGTTAGCAAAACTTCCTGCTTCTCCGAGTACTATAACAGAACCACATGGGAAGTGAACCACTGCACTTTAGTACCTGCTGAGACAGAGAATCACGATCATGCAGTGATCAGCTCTTGACTGCGGCATGTTGATAAATAGGCAAGGCTGACCCAGCAACAGAACTTACTAGTTTGCATTATGATTTCTAAAATGATGATGTTGCTGATTTTTTTAAGGTGTCCAGTTCTATTGCCACATAATACTTAATTCACTAACGTCAAAGGGGTCACACGTGGTGATTCACGACCTATTTGTTGTTAAGGGTAAGAGGGCTGGCCTCACACCAACCACTTCCGTTGAAGTGTCCCTTTTTTGTGAAGACTTAGTAAACCTTGCCGGTATTTATTTTGAGTTTAAAATAAACACGGAAGCAGGAAATCATTTCTGACACACTTGGTGGGGATTTAACCCTTGAAAAAAGGCATTATTTTAAGACATTATAGGATGTGTCATAATAGAGCGTCGAAACACAAAATGGAGAAAGCAAGAAAACATTGAATTTGACACGTAAAAGCATAAGACAAATGTGTTATATAGTATGTATCATGCAGTAGGTTAGCTACTGCTCCTCTATGTTATTACTCAATAAATTCACCTGTTGTGTTGGAGACAGGGGGGTGAGGAGTGGGGAGGGAGAGTTCCACAAAGTAAACAAGGGGAAGACCAGCAGGGGGGAGGGGGATGTTGAAAGAAAAAATGTAATTAAAAATTGTGAAGCACTTCGAGGGATGGAGGGGGGGGAGGGGGGGGGCATCACAAATTACACCAGCTGCTCCTGCGATGTACAGGTGAGGAGGTCATCAAACATGGATGCCTGCTGTCTCAGGGACACTCTAAGCAATCCTGAGGGTTCCACTAAATGCACCGGAATTATTTTTAGTTTGCTATTTTATAAAGAGCATGAATCAAAACTCCACCCTTGTGATCTATAATCTAAGTTCATTCAAAGCTCATATCAAATGCATGCCCACAAACCAACACATGTAAGTTCGCGCTTACAAATGCTGAATGTGGACTTATTTCCATCAGAAGTAATTTCCCATGAGCAAAGTTTGTTATGTCTACTGGGACCAATGTGTCTTATCTAATCTAATCTCATCTAAGTTGCAAAGATATGTAACATTAAGGATTCACATTATATGCATTTTCATAAGACACGTATAAGTTCACGTTTAAACATGCCGCATGTGAACCTACAACATAAAAACCAAATCTCAAATGAACACACACCCTGCAACTCTTGCCGACCTTCCCTGGAACAGGGCTGACATTGGCAAAGAGAACCATTTTTTACAGTATGGGTGGTCAGCCTCATACCAACCTTTAAGTCAAGGAAATTTAATATGAATTTTAAATGCTCATACATCTTTGCAACGTAGATTATAGATTTGAAAAAAATAATGTTTTGATCTCGGAGTTGTTCAGACAGGAGTAGCAGCATCATAAAGTTCCCAGATTGTATCAGCCCTGAGTTTGGTGGTTTAGAGGGTGGGGGGGGAGCTGAGGGTTTTATAATTAAAAGTTGTTGGAAAGAATTGTCACAGCGGGGAGGGGTGGGGGGAGCTACCCTTGCACACACCCACTCACATTCACACACACACACACACACAGCCACTACTGTTTGACAAACTTAGTTCACTGGAGTTAGCAGTTTCCTGCACTATGTGCATATTATCACGACGGTTCCATGATATAACGGCACAGTGACAAAACGACACATGACAGAATATCACAATGACAGTACATCACAAGACAAAACCGTTTCATGTCGCTCCCCAGTTCTTGTTTACCGTATACCCCAACCTTGTCAAATATGACTTTTTCATGCAGTTGACTTATGAATCAAATTCTACACAATCTGAGCTAAGAAAAACCGTAAAACTCGATAATGTGAGAGTTCTTTTAAATATTTTTTAAATAAATTTCGTGTTTTTATAAGACACATTGGTCCAGTACACATGCAAACATTGCTCATGTAATCTAATCTAATCTAATCTAAGCTGCAAAGATATATATCATTTAAGTTTTATATTAAATGCATTCCCACAAGCAGATATGTATAATTTCGCGCTAACACATACCGCATGTGGACCTACAATATAAAACCCAATCTCAAATGAACATAAGCCTTGCAACTCTTGCCGTCCTTCCCTGAAACAGGGGTGACATTGGCAAAGTGAACCAATTTTCACAGTATGGGTGGTCAGCCGCATAACAACCTATAAGTCAAGGAACATACATCACAAATTACATTTTTTAAAATCAATAAATAACAATAGATATATACATGGACATAAAAAAAACAATTTTACTTCAACAAACCCCAGCCGCCAACATCACAGATCAACCGCCATTTCTTTCTATCCTTACATACTTCTTTCATTTCTTCCAGAGTCATAACCTTCTTCATACAAGCTCTTCTTTTATTATGACTCTGGATATTCCATTCATTCGCAATTTCGGATATTTGGTCCATCCATACCTTTCTCGGTCTTCCTCTACCACGACATCCATCTATTCTACCAACATATACTTTCTTCGTCAGTCTTTCCTCATTCATTCTCTCCATATGCCCAAACCATCTTAACAAACTTCTTTTAATCTTCACTTTCACACTTTCTCTTGCACCACATTCTTCTCTTACAAAATCATTCCTCACCCTGTCACTCCGTTTTTTCCCAATCATACTTCTTAGAAAGTCCATTTCAACAGTATGGACTTTACTAATTTCACTTTCATTCACCGTCCAGGCCTCGCTTCCATACATCAAGGTGGGTAAAAGTATGCCACTGCGTACCGCCAATCGAGCATTTTTAGATATGTTTTGATTTTTGGCGATACAAGCTGTGGCACCCAGTACACACCTGCCCTTCATTACTCTTCTTTCAAATTCACCTGTCATTCTTCCATCTTTTTCAAACTTACTTCCCAGGTATACAAACTCATTTACGACATCAACATTCATTCCATTAATTTTAAATTCATAATTCATACTTTCATCATCTCTTTCAAAAATCAATACTTTCGTCTTACTTGCATTCAACTTCAGATGGTTACCTAACAAAGCTTCATTCAATCTAGAGAGCATTGTTTGCAATTCTACTGCTGAATCAGATACAAGAACTGCATCATCTGCATACAGTAGAACACTCACTTTGCTCTCTCCTATCATCAATCCACAATCATTAAGTCTAGCATCTCTGACACACTTGTCCATGACTATGTTAAATAGCCATGGACTCATCACACATGTAAAATTTTCTCAATGGCGTATAAGTACGGTAAACAAGAACTAAGGCAGCGATGTGCCGTTTATGGTTCTCTTTTAATTTAACTGCAATAATTTATTTTAACAGAATTAATTTTACACGGCTTGTTCACAATTTACAACAACTGATAACCTCTGCTTACTGGTCTTCACGGCAAAATGCTTGGCACGACTAATCCCCTGATGCCCTTTGCAGTTCGTATGTATAGGTACAAAAGGGATCACTCTTGCATATTCCAGATCATTCGATCTCTCGCTCATACCAGACCGCCGTTCTATGCACCTTACTACTACCATCACACTGGAGCCAGATTGTTCTACACACTAGCGTACATGTTTAGGCGCGCGTGGGTGCTTCAAATCCTTAGTTCGTAAGATACAAAATAATGTGATGAGATGGTGTGGGCATGCGGAAAGAATGGATGATGATAGACTGACAAAGTATATACACTGCCGGACAAAAAAAAATACGAGTTTACCTGCTACCGCACCGCTTGACTTTACTGAACCCTTTTTCTAAGAAATCCTTTATCGATACCTCTTTCTTTTGTTTGATAAATTAAGGACACATAGTGTCCTTAATTTTGTTATAAAAAATAAAGGTGAATTCACTAAGTATTAAATATTTTAAAATTTTATAAATATGTTTAAATTTTAAATACTTTACATACTTTAAATTTTTAAATTTTTAAATAAAGCGATACGAACCTACTTCTTAAATATTAATTTAAAAAAAAACATATCTTTTATTATTCCATCACAAACACTGGACCTTAAATGAACCGTTATGGATTTCTAATTTTCGGGTAATCTGATACCTTATATCTGTGCCTCCTGTGAAAAGTGATACAACTCGAGTTATACCCTTTTTGAGATTTTTACATAGAAATAATCAGAAAAAAATTAGTGATTTTTTGGTCTTACTCACATTCTTCTATCTGCTATAGTTTAGGAAATATAACTGGCAGGATTTAGGCAAAAAAACGTGAAAAGTGATATAAGTCAAGTTGTATCCCTTTTAGTAATTGATCCACACATTGTTTTTTACAAATCTATCGTGAATACTGATACATCTCGACTTATATCACTTTACACCAATTTTTGACTGGAATTTTAGCCAAGTTATACGATTCAGGTAAATTATGAAAATACTACTATTTTAAGTACAACAATTGTGTCTTTGGGGTAGTACTTTTATAATTAGTTTGAGCAACATTCTGCCTGGACCATTATCTTATGAGTTATTAAATTAAAAAAATATTAAGCTTTTTGTGTATCACTTTACTCAAAGACATCTTATAGGTGCAATATAATATAACTCGAATTGTATCATTTATCACGTAATAAATTATACAAGTACAGGCAAAAAAAAGGTACAACTGACCGAGTTTAATAAATTATTTGTAAACTATAATAGTAACCATAAAAATTAGAATGCACAGTGAAAGTGAATGTTTTTATCTACAAAATAAGGTACTTATGTGTAACCTAGCCCACTTAGTTCATGAATTAGAATTTTTTAAATCTTGTTTTTGCTCTCCTGTAAAATGATGATTTTTGAGTTGTATCACTTTTCACAGGAGGCACAGAATTATATAATGCCAATTTCTAACTACAATTCATGAGTAAGATTTTTTATTTTAACCTTGAAGTAAGGAGTAGTCATCACATATGTCAAAAAATACAAAAAAAACTAATTAAATATCAAGAATAATTCATTATATGTCAATTATAGTTTTTTTTTTGGACTCGTAATTTTTTTTGTCCGGGGGTGTATATACAAAGAAAGTGTAAAGAAAAAAGAGGGAAGGGACGACCGAGAAAAGTATGGAGTGATCAGATTGAGGAGATTGTGAATGAATGGGATTTACAAAGTGAAGCGTAAAAGAAGAAAATGCATGAAAAAGGTGATGGATATGAATGAATTGAAAGAGGTAAGTCAGGAAAGGAAAAAATGGAGGCAACTCTGCAGAGGCTCTGGCCACCCCTAGCGGAATGGCGACAGAGTTACAGTAACAGTACGTTCTGTTTTAGGTGTGTGATGGTTTTTCATGGGATGTTTTATTGTTTTGTCATGTGATACACTGTCCTGTATCGTAAGTTCTCGTCAAGCGCCCTCTTTGAACGGTCACGTTTTTTTTGAGCTCCTGAGCGACGAATATTTTTTCTGTAACACAGTAATATCACTTCAGTATTTTTAATTATTTTGTGTGAACGTTTTTTCTTTTTTTTTTTAATATTCTCCGGTTGTGGTTTGGGCCTACGGCCTGTTTATCTGTGAGGAAGGAAAAAGAAGACCGCGAATATTCTAGAAACATTTGACATTTGAACACTGTTTTTTTTTTATCCCCGCCAAATACATTTTGGCGGGAGTCTGTGAGTGTTTTGTTCTTGTGTTGTGGCGGAATAACTTGACTAAGTATTGTGCTTAAAAGACGTGCAAAATTGAATTGTTTATTTTTATTTATGTTACTTTTTGGATTCTTGTTTGGTGATTCATTTTAAAGAGAAAAATAAATCTTTCTTTCCTCTTCTTTTACTGCGAGGGATCCGTCGTCCGCCGCTAATCTAAAAGAAAGTTTTTTCTACCGGCCGCTGTGTGGTGCTGTACGCGCGAGTTGGGCCGCGGGTGAGAAGTAACTTTGACTATTGCCCGCAATGTGTTGTTGTTTTTTTTTTTTTTTAATGCAAAAATTTTATGTGAACTTTTTTAATTTTTATAATCGACTTTTTCATGGCTGAGAAAAGGGGCCTACCCAAGCCATCACGTCCTCCGAGGCTTAGAGTTGACCCCGTTATTCCGCCCGTTTTGGGTACAAAGGACTCTCTTGGCTCTCCACCTTCTGCATCGTCCAATTTACGAGGCTGCATTAGTGACCCTGGCACACCTCTTCATGGCGGCCAAGGCTACTCTACCCCACCAGAGTGGGACGGAGAACTGAGGGACCGTGGCGACTATCGCTCGCCCCAGACATACAAAGGCTATAAGCGTGCCCTGATTGTGAGAAATGATTCGGAGGAGAATCCCTCTCCTCCAACAAAGACTCTCCTTTCAGAGCTCCCTGCAGCTTTGCAGACTTCGTCGCGGAAGCAGCAAAGACGTCTGAGGAAGCGGACAAAAAGGGGCCAAAGCTCTGATTCTCTTTCGGCCTCGGAGTCTCAGGCGGCTGACACTCTGAGTACAAATTGTCCTACTGCTCCTGCTATTCCTGCTGCCAATGTTGCCACCAACGGCAGCCATGCTGACTCCATTGCTGATGAACATGCAACTTCCATTGTTCAGATTGAGGAGCTTCTCGCTGAATTACAGGCCGTCTACTCCGCAAAAGATAGTAAAACTACTTTGAGGCAGCGAGCCTTGCACGACTCTTTGGTGTTGGCTATCCAGAGGCAGCAGGCGAGGCTTGTGGTGGCGGCCAAGGAGGCTGAGATTGGTCGACTGGCTGCGGAGCTGGAACTGGAGCGCACCCGCGCTGAGCTGGTGGCCGCCAGGGCCGAGCTTGGAGAAAGAGATGCTGTTGTCAAGGCTGCTCCTTCACCCGCATCGCATGCTCACCCAACCGCTGCGCCTTTCAGGCCTAGCAGAAGCTGGAGCGAAGTCCTCAAGTCTGGATCCAGAGACTTTCCGGCCCTTAGACCGGCAACGGCGGCCGTATTTGTTCGGACTTCCGCGGAGGGCGGCACACATGAATCCACAATGGCGTCATTGAAGAGGCATCTGGACCCCGGTTCTATTGGCCTCAGGGTGCTTGGTACGGCCAAGGCTAGGGAGGGCGGAGTTGTCGTCCGCCTTAAGACCCCCGAGGACGCCAGGAGGCTCACGGAGGCGATTCCTAGGGATTCAGGCCTCAAAACGGAAGTGGCGAGGTCCCGTCAACCAAAAATAATTGTCTTCGGGCTGCCCCAGGCTACTTCCCCTGAGGACCTTTTGGCGGCGGTGGCCTCTCAGGCCTCCCTGGACTGCGGAATGACTGTCGAGGACATTGTTAAGTCGTCTCGTCTCTCCCATCGTGCGGGACCGCGCACTGGTAACTGCCATTTTGTGGTCTCGGTCCCGTCTCGGGTGAGGAGCTCCATAGTCGGTGCAGGCTATCTCCTATCCGGCTGGGAGAGTTTCCGCGCCCGGGACTTTGTTGAGGCCATGAAGTGCTCCCGATGCCAGCTGTATGGGCACATGGCCAATCGCTGCTCGGCTAGGGAGACCTGTGCCAAGTGTTCGGGCCCGCATGACAGGAGTGCCTGCCAGGCCCCTGCATCTGAACATTTCTGTGCTACTTGTTTTGTATTTAATAGGAGGAAGGAGCAACATCAGACCGGGTCTGAGGAATGCCCTGCCAGGATTGCGGCGATGCGGAGATCCGTCGCCCGCACAGACTACTAATGGAGGGCCTCAAGAACATCGGTCAGCTGAACCTGAACGGCAGCCGGGCGGCAACGCTTGAGCTGCGGCACACCATGGATGTGCTGCAGCTTGACGTGGTCCTCGTCCAAGAGCAGTATTCAGTCGGTGGTGTCACTGTGGGACTGGGCTCTGCCTGCAGAGTGGCTGAGGTAGGTCCCCGTCCCATGGCGGGTGTCGCTGTTCGCGACCCATTGGCTAGGGTACTGTTCCTATCGCATCTGTCAACGGAGCACCAGGCGTGTGTGGAAATCCAGTGGCCTTCGGGCCCTCCTGTCTACCTTATTTCCGTCTACTTCCAATACTCAACTCCTACAGACGCTTTCCTTGGTCCCTTGGAACATGCCCTGCTGTCCCTTAGGGGTCGCAGGGTTTTGGTTGCAGGGGACGTCAACATACAATCCCCGCTGTGGACCTCACGGGTCACCGCCCATAGGGGTAGGGACTTGGGGAGGGCACAGCTGGAGGAATTCATTAACACACATCAGCTCATGGTGGTCAATGATCATCTTGCACCCGCTACCTGCACACCACACGCCGGAGGAGAGTCCTCCATTGACGTGACACTACACACTACGCCTAACTTCCCTTGCATCGCTGACTGGAGGGTCCATTTGGACGCCACAATCAGCGACCATAGGCTGATCACTTTTACACTTGCGCCATCTAACACTGAACAAGCGTCTTATTCTCCCCCCACATCACTTCCTGGGTTGTTCCGGACTAGATGCGACGAGGACACCTGGACCCGTTTGCGATCTAGACTGTCCGATGAATTTGATCGTCTGGCCGGAAGGGGTTTCCGTGATCCGGAGGTTGTGGCCTCTTACTTTCAGGACGCTGTGGTTAGGGCTTCTGCGGATGTTCTGGGTCGGCGTGGTCCCCGTAGGGGTCCCCGCTCTGCTATATGGTGGACTGAGGAGCTCTCTCGGCTGAAGGCTAGTGTGAACAGGCTGCGTCGCGACCTGCGAAACACGGTTGCCGGCCGGGAGTGTCCCTGTGGCCTCCCACCTGCACAAATCCACGAAACCTTGCTTTATATCGAGTCTTTAAATGTTGTTCCTAGAGTTATATCGAGTCAAGCTCCTTCCTCATGCTCTCACTGCTCATCCACTGACTTTTACATTATGTATGGCATGTCTCCTGTTGAGTTCCTTAGACGTTCCGTGCGCGGGAGGATCTCTGGCTACAAGAGGAAACTCCTCGTAGCTAAGAGAGAATCTTGGCGGGAATTCGTCACAGCCTCGGCTAACCCGGACCCATGGGGCGCTGCCTATCGCTCAGTGGCTCACACCACTCCGATGGGTGGCGTGTTATGCGGTATTAGGGCTCCTGGGAGCGGGGTGGTCACGAGCTCGCTGGCGGAAACCGCCGGCGCATTTCTTGACTCGCTCCTTTCCCGGGATGAGCCTGAGGCGGACACGGACCACGACCTTCAAATCCGCCGTGTTACGGCTCTTCCCATGAATGTTCCCTCCTCCACCCTGCCATCCGTGGAGGAACTCAACAAAATTTTTTGTGGGCTGACAACACGTAAAGCGCCCGGCCCTGACCGCATCGACAATTTAATTGCCAAGGCGGCTTGGGCTGTTGCGCCGAACGACATCTGCTCACTCTTTTCAGAATGTCTTCGACTGGGCGTCTTCCCGCGATGCTGGAAGACGGGCCTCCTCAAGGTTATCCCCAAATTCACCTCTAAGCCCCCGACTGATCCTAAGGCATATCGCCCTATCTCTCTATTGCCCGTTTTCGGCAAAGTGCTTGAAAAGCTCATCGCTTCTCGAATCGAGTTTCACTTCAAAACAGCCGGTTTCCCCATATCGTGTCATCAATTCGGTTTTAGGCCCGGCATCTCCACCGAGGATGCCATCCGCTCTGTCCTTGCTGCTGTTCAGGCCTCCCGCTGCAAGTATGTCCTTGCAGTGATGCTTGACATATCTGGTGCCTTTGATGGCGCATGGTGGCCCATGGTACTTGCGAAGCTTAGACTTCGACAGGTCCCTGGCAACCTTTATGCTTCCATTGCCAGCTACCTTTCGGAGCGCAGCATCATCTTTGATGCGGGCCCAAATATCATCGTCCGAGACATTACACGGGGCTGCCCCCAGGGATCTGTCCTAGGCCCTATGCTCTGGAATGTGCTCTTCGATGACCTCTTATCACTACCACTTCCTTCCGGCTGTGAAATGCGCGCATATGCCGATGACGCCCTCCTCACTGTTGAGGCGAACAGCAGAAGTTCCCTCGAATCATCGGCTAAACTTGCCCTGCAAGCTATCCACTCCTGGGGTACACGCAATAAACTCTCCTTTGCCCCCCACAAAACCGAGGCCATCCTCCTCAAGGGTCGTCTCAGTCCTGCTCGCCCCCCTATTATCGATTTCGAGGGCTCCAGAGTGAAACTGTCCCAAGCAGTAACTTACCTTGGAGTTACCTTGGACGGTAATCTATCTTTCGTCGAACACGCAAAGCGCATTATCCAGAAGGGTAATGGCGCCTTCGGCAAGGTTGCTAGGCTCTCTCACGTCACTTGGGGACTTAGAGGTCGTTCACTCCGTATCTTGTATCAGGCAACCTTCATCGGAACAGCACTCTACGCAGCCGGCTGCTGGGCTGATAAGAGCCTTTTGAGTCTACAGCGGCGTGTCATCCTTTCCGGCCAGAGATTATCTCTCCGCTTGCTCACCAAGGCGTACAGATCCGCGTCAACGGACTGTCTCCCCGTTCTTGCCGGTGTCCTTCCTCTGGATCTTCACCTCCAGGTTGCCAACGCCATAAGTCTTTTGAGACGCGGCCTCACCGCTACTATCGGCGAAGATAGCATTGATCCCCCCACCCGAGGAATATCCTCTGGAACTCGGAAACTGGTTGTGCTTATGGCTCTCCGCGTGTGGCAAAAACGATGGGATTCCTCCGACAAAGGCAGAACCACCTTTTCTTTCTTTCCCTCGGTCCGTGAGAGATACGAGGCTCCTTGGTTGGTCCCGGACCATTGGACCAGTCAGTTCTTGACTGGTCACGGTAAATTTAGGGCCAGGCTCTTCCAGCTTGGCCTCTCAAGGGGGTCGGGTTGTGAGTGCGGAGCGACGCTGCAGGATGTGCGACACATCCTGTGGGACTGCGAAGCCTTGCAGCCTGGTCGTGAGGCGCTCTTCAACGCTGTCAGACCGGCCATCGGCCCGATCGGATATGCGGACTTTGTGGCCAACAAATCTAACTTTGGGGCTTTTTCAAAGTTTTGTGCTAGCTATGGCGAGAACTCGTCTGTCTAATTAGACCGATTTTCTTTCTTCTTTTCTTTATTCTTTCCCACCTCTATGGTGGTTGGCCACTTAGTCTGGAGAGCACCTCCCGAACAGTCTCAGTAGTAACATCTCGAATTTAGGCCTTAAGTCATATGTTAAGACGCTCAGAATCACTTTGCATTTTTGTTTGTAAAATTAAAATCCTCGAGCCCTAAACCCCACGGCCATAATCTTTTAGTGATTTCTGAGCCTCCTTTGCTTTGTGTAAACACTTGGGAAAGTGTAGCTTCACGGGAGGGCCTTCTGCCACTCGCATCTCACATAACTTTTGCATGCGAGTCCTGTGACACATCCCCGGATGGGATGGATATACAGGGCGTGGGTCAGTGGAGGGGAGACTGACCCCTGAGAGAAGGTGTTGTCCTGTATCGTTTTGCCATTGTGCCCTTCTCACGTCACAACAACGCTCTCTTTGCACACACAACTACAAGACTGTAAAACTTTAGATACAGCAGAGATTTTCAGTTATTGCGAGCTGAATGTGAATATTATTGTGATTTGCTAGACGTGGTTTATATGATAATCCTTCTCCGCCGTGTTCATCCCCATTATGAATTTGACATCTGTGTGTTGAGTACATCAGAAGTAATTTCACATGAGCAAAGTTTGTATGTGTACTGGGACCAATGCGTCTTATTTAAGTTGCAAAGATATGTAACATTGAGGATTCACATTATATGCATTTTCACAAGTAGACACGTATAAGTTCACGCTTAAACATGCCGCATGTGAACCTACAATATAAAAACCCAAATCTCAAATGAACATACACCCTGCAACTCTTGCCGACCTTCCCTGGATCAAGGGTGACATTGGCAACGTGAACCATTTTCTACCGTATGTGTGGTCAGCCGCATACCAACTTATAAGTCAAGGAACATACACACCAAATAAAATTTTCTAAAATAGTATAATAATAACATGTATAAACATCCAAACCCTAAACCCGAAGTGTACAAGTCAGTCGTCCTTACAGCCCCTCGCGGGCCACTTGCTGGAACTTTAAACACTTTTTAAAAACTCTCCCCGCGCCACACACAGTTTCCCCACCATTGACTTATGATATCTGCGGACTAGAAATTATTTTAACGAAAATAGACAATATATTATATATCTGTTTCAACCAACTTACGAAAATGGTCATTAGTACGAAAAAGACCAAAGAACTTCACACTTGCATTTAAGTGTGTACAAAAACAGCTCTGGCGAATGTAAAAATGTTTCTAGAAAGGTGGCAGCATTGCCGCGTGCGTACTATGCCCAGAGCAGTCCGAACATAGACGCATGCGTTATAAATCTTGTGATCGATAAAATTTACGAATTTTAAAGGAAAAAGGCATTATTTTAAGACATTATGGCGTATTTGTAATAGCGTGTCAAAACACAAAATGGAGAAAGCAAGAAAACCTAAAATTTGACACATAAAAACATGTTTTGTGTAACTACACAACTGCAACGTTTGACAGAACTGAGACAGTATGTATAAATGCAGTAAGTTAGTTTCTGCTCTTCTATGTTGTTACTAAATGATTCACACCATCCTATACGTAGACTGTAAGTAGACAAGTTTTCTCCCCCTCCCCGCAGTCCCCCAATAACAAACTTGCCAACTTCTCAACTCTGGGCACAACTTTGTTCAGGGGGAGGGGTGCGCTATCCTGCACACACACACACAGATACCAACTTCTACATCTCACTCACACTCATCGGTAACTTGATTCATGCAAACACAACTTATGGGATCCGAGGATTAATTGGATTTTGGATATTTACAAGTTGCACGAACACATTTTACATGCAAGATGGTCAGTCTCGTGTCACGACCAAATGTAGTGACAGAATGTCTACCGGCACAATGTCCTTTGACAAAATGTCCACAGGCGCAATGTCCATTGATGCAATGTCCATTGATAAAATGTCCATTGACGGAATGTCCACCTACACAATGTGGTGACGCATGAATAGCGTCATCTATTTTTATTTTAATTAATAGTCTAAGAAGCGAATTTCATGTTGGACTTTCACAATCTGAAAAAAGTGCGGATAAAAATCGCAAGATGTCGGTATGAACTTTTTTGACATCCAACGTGAAATCTCAAGATTTGAAGACTTCCATTTCCGTCGTGTTCGCAAGTAGACACGTTTTTATATGTCTCGCGAGCGATTTGAAATTTACCGTTAAAATTCTGTGAGTGAGTGTGTTTGTTTTACATATAACTTGCAAGTGTGGCAGTTCGTGAACAGAGCTCATCTCCATAGGATCCTGAGAAACGAGCATCATCTTGGACCAGAGCACAATTTGAGGTGAGTGTGGTCCTTTTGATTTTCGCTTCTTTGGTACGGGAAGTCGTCCAAAATTGAAAGCCACCTATTGAAGGTTGGCTTTTGTTTGCGAGAGAAATACCATAGGCACTAGATCTAGGTATTTCATATCTCGCATTGGAGAATACGTAACAGTTTCTCCATTTGTTGTTTTTTTGTATTTTATATACATACCCCCTGAGGGGCAAAAATTACACCTTGCCCCTCCACAATGTCTATTGACAGAATGTCCACCGGAACAATTTCCATTGATAAAATGTCCACTGACAGAATGTCCACCTACACAATGTCTATTGACAGAATGTCCACCGGAACAATTTCCATTGATAAAATGTCCACTGACAGAATGTCCACCTACAGAATGTCCACCTACACAATGTCTATTGACAGAATGTCCACCGGAACAATTTCCATTGATAAAATGTCCATTGACAGAATGTCCACCTACACAATGTCTATTGACAGAATGTCCACCGGAACAATTTCCATTGACAAAATGTCCACCGGCGTTATGTCCATTGATAAAATGTCCACGCGAATAAATGTGCACCGACACATACGCATCTGCTTGCGAGAATGCATGTAATATTAATCTTATATGTAATATATCTTTGCAACTTAGATTATAGATTATTAAAGACAGTGTCGTTGGGAATTGTATCTATGAGCATCTTGTCGTGGAGCAGGTCAGTCTCTTCCCAACCACTTTATGGCGAAAGCATTTACCCTCTCCCAGCAGAGAAATAAGATGAGAAAAACTAATGAAAGTGACGATTTACGACTGCCAAATTAGTGTACAAGGGAGTGTCAAAGGTGAATGTGGAAGGGGAAGAACGAGGAAAGTATTATTGATCAAATGAGCGAGATTTCAAATGACCGGAACATACGGGACTGAAAAAAAGAGAAGAGCATGCGTGAAGAGAATGATGAATATTGAGAAGATGAAAGAAGTGTGAAGACAGAAAAAAAGTGGAGACAAGTCTGCGGAGGTACTGGCTACCCCTAGCGGAAAAGCGGCTGCATATGAGTTCAATAGTCAACATGTCATGTAAGACATATCGATACCTTAAAGTTAAAACTGAATAAGTGACATATTGAGCCAACAATGGTTTGTTTCTCAGATAAATCCTCATTTTTTCCTATTTTCTAGGAAAGCTGTAGTTTGTAGTAGTTTTTCATGAGTAATAGTTAATAATGAGTTCACTTACTATGAGAAGTTACAACCAGTAAAATGATGAATCCATGATTTCTCAAATCAGGGATTCAGCACTTATTCCGTTTTACCTTTAAGGCGGCGATATCATCGCTTCTTAATTTTTTATTTTAATTATTTATTAACGGACATGATAGTCCAGTTACATAATTTTATGACAAGGTAATTTACAAAGAATAACAAAGAAAGAAAAAAATTCAAGGATTAATATTACATAATAGCACAGTCAAATAAATACCTATACTTTCCTCAGCAAAACAAAGCTCTACGGAATTGAAAAATGTATAGAAAGTCATATTCACGACATGATAAATGTCAGGGACAGAGTGGGCGCTGAAACACGGTATTGTTTTCATTTGATTCCTTCTCCCCGCGTTGATCGGATGCTCCAACCAAGCCTGAGATGTAGTAATGTAGCATTTTACGTGTCTAGCCGTGACCTTGCCCCTCCCTTGTTCAGCCCCCCACCACCCCGCCCCTCCTGCTACAGAAGTTGAACAACTGGAATTACCATTTATAAGTTACATGAGGCAGCGCGCCCTCCCCCTCCCCCTGCTCCCTCCCCTATCTCAAGCCCCTACTGAGTACGCCCTATAGCGCCGGCTTGGTGACACGGTAGAACGCCACAGTGACATCGCGACACATGATAGAACGACACATAAAAGAAGATCACAATGACAGTGCATCACATGACAAAACATCACATTTTTTTTAAAAAAGTATCACACACCTAGAACAGAGCATTTGATGTTTTTTCATGTGCCATTTATGGTACGTTGTTTTAGGTATGTGATGTTTTGACTTGTGATTTTTTGTCGCTGTGATGTACGTTCCTGTGATGTTTTATGATAGTGATGTTGGAAGAGCCCGGGCCAACATGCTGACCTGGGGATTTCTGGGACGGGAGGACTCTACACTATGTGAGTGTGGAGCTCAGCAAACTATGGAGCACCTGCGGTGTTGTCCCTCCTGTCCGACAAGCTGCTCCATGGATGATCTCTTTGCGGGAAACCAAAGAGCTGTAGACATTGCTCGTTACTGGGCCAATACGGTGTGAAGCTGACACGAAGAAGAAGAATAGTGATGTTTAGTCATGTGTTGTTCTGCCATGAGTCGTCATGTCATGTGTCGTCTTGTCACTGTGTTGTTATGTCATATGATGTTTTGTCACTGTGTCGTTCTGTCACGTGTTGTTCTGTCACGTGTTGTTCTGCCATGAGTCGTTATCTCATGTGTCCTCTTGTCACTGTGTTTTTCTGTCATGTGTTGTTTTGGCACTGTGTCGTTCTGTCACGTGTTGTTCTGCCATATGTCGTTCTATCACTGTGTTGTTCTGTCATGTGTTGTTCTGTCACGTGTTGTTCTACCATGTGTTGTTTTGTCCCTGTGTCGTTCCATGATGGAACTCACCGGCATATACATGTGCGCCGCTCATTCACCACCACCGGGACAAATACGAGTAAGTACACATAAGTACCTACACACAGCCACAACTTCATAATTAAAATTATCCACTTGCAAACAACAGGCGAGCACTGGGGCGGGGGTGAGGATGCAGAGACGGTCGCATGGGTAAAACAGCAAGAAACAACGCTTCCACAACTTCATCATGAGACATCACAAGAGAACGCCGCCTACGTCTGTACTCTAAATTGGAAATAGAGAAGAAATGCGTTGTTCAACTGTGAACAAACTTAATTTTAATAATATCAATCTTCGAGATGGTGAGTAGGTACACCTAGTATAAAACATCGTGTAATCTAATCTGAGGTTTATATTCATTTGAAGTTTGGAATTCGATTTGTAAATACACATGCAGCATTTGTAAGCGCGAACGAACACGTGTCTGTTTGTTGGCATGCATTTTATATTAATTTTAAATATTAATAAATCGCCACCGTAAAGGTAAATCTGAATAAGGGCTTATTCACCGATTTGAGAATAAAACATTTTATTGGGCGTAAATTCTCATAGTTAGTAAACTAATTATAAGGAAGCTTCCAAGTACGGGATTTTCTCATTTTTTTAGTGTTTTCTTTCGTAGAAAATAGGTAAAAATGTGCATTTATCTGAGAAACCCATGTTAGCTTAATATGTCACTTATTCGGTTTTAACTTATCTCTGCATCTTTGATGATAGTAGATATTGACATGATTTTCGTAAGCAAAGTAGACAGGACAACAGTACAAGAGGTGCGCAGGGTTTCTGTACCTGTGCTGATGTTGGTGATGACGACCGGAATCGTGGAGGTTCCCGATGATGATGATGACGTCACTGGCGCAGACGCACAACACCCCTGCACGCTGCACCTGCGGACAACAAACCACACGTTACCACAATGTGACCAGACGGGCATATTCACAAGCTGGAGAGATCATAGGGAAGTCGCGTGACATAAGAAATGCTAATCCACATGTAAAAATCTTGACCGACTCATAATAATTATAAGATCTTACTACTCAAACGTAGGATAGGAAATATCCCCATATATTTTGTATTGTTTGTGTATGAACACTGTGAGAATTCATATTGATTTTTAATATTTTATAGAACCAAATTCCAATGAAAACACTGTTTCATTTCACCGATTATGAATTTATTTCAATTGATATTTACGAACGTTTTCGATTTACATCAAATCTAAAATAAATCTGCGCCAGTGACAATCGAACGTAAATCGAAAACGTTCGTCAATATTAATTTAAATAAATTAATAATTGGTAAAAACAAACAGTGTTTTCATTGGAATTTGATTGTAAAAAATATTAAAAATTAATATCCCATGTTCCAAGACTTTCCGAATACAGCATCCGCGAGAGTGTGGGATTCTCTCTCTATACCTCTCTCGCACTTAGTTAAAATTCGAGCCTTTAATAATTATAGTTGCTGTGTATGTTTCTGTGTACGCGCGCTGTATGTTTTATCGAAGTTAAATAGTAGACAATATTTTGGTTTATAAATATTTAATAATATATATGGTAAAACATTGTTTTAATTCACTTTATTTTATTTGTTTATGCTCGAATATTTTCGCCTAATGAGGCATCTTCAAGAGCAGAATTATTTATTTTTATTTTGGTTTATATCTGATTCAAATAAGCCGATATTATTAGATCATTTTTACGCTACTTCACCGTGGGGATGATCCCCTTCATCCCCTAATGATGCACCGCCCTAAAACAGGGGTGACATTAGTGAAGTGAGAGATCAAAGGCGAATAAAACAGAAGGATTATTATTATAATATTTGGACAATATTTTGAGTGCCGTTTGTGTGTTCACCGCAAGGGCACTGCAGAGCCATAGCCCCTCCTGAACATGTCTTTAATCCTGATTTAATAAGCATTGGATGACTTCAAGAAGCAGGTAGAAAAGCAAAACGACACAAAACAGAGAAAAGAATGCAGAGAAAAGCACACAAGTGAATGAATGATCAAAGGCATTGAAGACATGTAGGATATAATTGCTAATGAAAAGTTGAATTAATTGTTTTTTATGTAAAACAGAGGGAACAATCCACACAATGTGTGAACTGAGTAATAATTTGAAACGCTTTGCGCATTGTTTGCGAGGAAGTCCTACGACACAAAATAAAAATAATTGTTTGTTTGATGAAACTTTGTGAAATAATGAAAAGTTGGCGATTGTTCCTTGAGGCCGAGGGAGGCGGCACCCAGTGGCGTGCCTACAGTTTCTGCCGTACGCATGCTGGATAATTAAGGTTTCACTAAATTACAAATAATACATCTTACCCCGATGTTTCTTTTCCCCAGTGCTTCTTAATTTCTTCAGACTTAGATTTTGGATTGAAACCTTCACACACTTAAGATCCTCACAAGGCACAACAATATTTTCACCGGAATTAATTTTATATACTATCAAAAAAGACAAAAATAAAAAAGCTAAATTAATAATCTAATGATTACTAATTTTTAATTAAAAAACAAAATTAACAATCTTTATAAAATAACAAAATTAATATTATCTTGGTTTTGCAAAAAAGTGGGCTCGATCGCAAACAAGGAATAAGTCAATTATTCTGATATTCGAATAAAACGCACCTGACGCGACAGTTTATTGAAAATACAATCGGTCATTCATACAACTGTAAATGGCTCCAGTCTGGAATCGTAAAATTGAATGGACGAAAAGCTAAGCATATGGTGATATTATTATCATGTGTACTCCCAAGCACAATCTGTAATAATATTGTGTTCATTTATAATGACAAAAGAGCTTAACCGACTATATTCATACAAGCTTACAGAGATCAAGCTTTTTTCATACGTTAAACAAAGACAGGGATACATTTCTCAATAACGGTTGCGTAACAGAGTTTACTTCATCAATGCCTAATAATAATAACCTACTGCCACACACAGATGGCAGCAGCACGACTTTTGATGGGGGGAAATTTAAAAAGACGAATGACTTTAAATGTCTGTAATCTACCCAAAATTATTCATTATTTGCATTTCTGATGGTACGCATGCTTAGCTTTTTAGCTTGTATGATAGTCACGCCACTGGCGGCACCCCCCCGCCCTGTACTATGATAATTATAATCCGTGTTAATTTATTCTAGAAGCTCGCTAATAACCTCATTCATAAATGCCTTCGTATTAACAACAACAAAAACAGTACTTTAAAATTAGAAAAAAACTTTATAAAGTAAGCTTTGTATTTTGAGATTGTAATACGATGTACTACGATATTGTTAATGTTAACTTTATGGAATGATTTTGTAGTTTCACCGAAGTTTTTTTCGTGTACAACGAAGTTTTGTGAAGATCTTTGTTCTCTTTCTAACTAAGGACGATTTGCGGTTAAGTGGAAACGGATATGCTGTATATTTTCGTTAAAATAGTTTCTAGTCCGCACATATTTCAACGGAGTTCCTAGTTCCTACGTCACGCACACATTTCATTCCGCAATGACAAGAGAATTCTTACTCTGATAGTAAAACAGCTGTACTCACAGCACGACACCGCCAGATTATTCATTATCGTGTTTACCGAGGCCGGCCATAGAAACAAAGTGCAACCAATGTTTACGCTAGGTAGGTACATCTAGAAATTTCTCAAATAAGTGAGGCAGATCCCAGCAGCTAGGGCAAGGATATCACGGCCACGGGCATATTGGTTATGGAAGCTTTAAAAGCAGCTTAGCACGGAAACCCCCACTTCAACTTTGTCGGTGTTATGCCTGAGGATCAAGTCTAGCGTATTTGGAACAGAATAACGTTGGTTCGAATCACGCCTGAAGTGCTATTCTGCTAAATTCCTTACGACCTTAATAATAATAATAATAACAGGCTGATTTATTTTAAATTACACATGATAAGAGAGCGCCGTTTTTGTGTGTGTCACACCTCAAGGGCCCTCTCCGATCATGGATAAGACTTTCTAAACAAGTGTGCCTTGAGTGCTCCTCGAAATACACCCACAGATTTGGAGTTCTTCACTCCGGGTGGCAGTCTGTTCCACTCCACCGGCCCCGCAACACGGAAAGCGCGGTCTCCGAAGTTTGTACGAATCTGACGGCGCGGCTGAACCAAATTGACTACTCCATCACCCGCAGATCTGAGTGTCTGACCTTAAGGCGACGACCTGACGATTCGTGTCCAAAAATAAGGTGTACTGTGATTTTTTTATCCACGGAGTTCTTTCGCAAGCGCTATCAATATCCGACTTGTATGGATATCCAAAGTGTAAGGAATTTAGCAAAATAGCGCTTCTGGCCCTTTGATCATAACTTCGACCCTGGTTCAACAGATTATATTGCATACACACAAGCTTCTGCTTTCGCATGAAGACAACTGGCCAGGCAAAATAGGTTGATGAATTGTATTCCCCTTCACAAATATATTTTTAAAAAACTGAAGTTAACGACCTTACCTGTAAAAATAAATAGGTCCCACACGCCACATAATAATAAAAGAAAATTCAACCACAGTCATCCACAGAGTACAAATCAACACAAAAACATCCTGTTTTCCGTCCACGGCCAAGCTACGCCAGATGTAGCACACCGAGTCATATTATGTACATAATGTCATGCATACTGGTGAAGCCAAGATTCAATCCACCATGTGCGATAGGAGAGAGGAGATGCAGTGACGTTTCTCAAATTAATTAGGCGTTTGAGCAAACTGTTCACAGGCAAATCTGTTTCCATCACGGAACAAGGGTAGGAGTCTAGGATTAATCCCGGAGGACTCACCCCACTCCCGAATTATCTTCTTTTATGTGGTTCTCCCTGTCAATCGCGCGCGACTTGTGATGCACCCGAAGACTCAAGAAGATACGTCTCTTCTCATTCGAAATTACACAAGCACTGAACCTCACACAGGGTTGCTGTTACATGGTGAGTAGATAGGGATGGACAAGACTAATATTTTGCTTAAGGAGTAAGGAATTTTATAGCCAGTGACTATAATAATAATAATATCTATAATCTAAGTTGCAAGGATATATTCATTTAAAGCTCTCAGATGTATGCCAACAAACCAACAAGTGTAGTTCGCGCTTACAAATGCTGAATGTGTACTTACAAATAAAATCCAAACCTCAAATGAACATAAGCCCCACAACTTTTGCCGACCTTCCCTGAAACAGGGGTGACATTGGCAAAGTGAACCATTTTTACAGTATGGGTGGTCAGCCTCATACCAACCTATAAGTCAAGGAATATGAATAATAAATTACATTTAAATATAAAAAATAACAAAACCTTACAATGACCATAGACACAAATACCTACTCACAATTCGCTCAAACACATACAAAGGTGTCATCAATCGGATTACGCACTTTTCTCATCGCACAGTCCCCGGTAACGAATCAGAAGTCTAGGAGTGTATTTTATTTTTTATTTTTTGGACGATTTCTTTAGCGCCGTATTGTGACCAATCACCTCAAGGGCGCTTTACACGTTGTAAAAACAATAATTAACATTAACTTAAACTTACGGACAAACAAATATTTAAAATGGCAGAAAAATAAATTTCAATAGAATATAAAATCAAAGTACAATAAATTACACCAACGTTTGACGAGAACAAAAAATCAAATCAAATTGTATCTACATCAATTTCAGAAACCAAACAAAAATACAATTAAAGTAATTCCAAGTTATACAGTTATAGTAGAGCTACTGTTCAGAAATTTCATAAAACTTAGAAAAAAGGTGTGTCTTCAGGCCTCCCCTGAAACTGTCGTAGTCAGCAGCCCGCCTGAGACTCAGAGGAAGATCGTTCCACAGCTGGGGACCTGCATAGTAAAGAGCGCGATCCCCATAAACAGTCTTTTGTGATCTGAGAGGTAAAACCATCTCATGGGCTGCACTCTGTGCCGATCTAAGAGCACGATGTCTCTCCCCCAAGTCTCTGAAAGAGCACATTTCCCTTATGTAGTCTGGTGCCGCGCCAGTGACAGCCCTGTACATGAGGGCACACACTTTGTACTGTATTCGGGCCTCCACTGGTAACCAGTGTAATTCCCGCAGAAAAGGTGTACAGCTATCGTATTTACTGGCACCGAACACAATGCGTGCTGACGCCCTCATCACAGACTGCAATCTGCTCAGCTGCACACGCGGCAAACCTGCCAGAAGAATGTTGCAGTAATCAATCCTAGACAGAACCAGTGAAGATATGAGCGTTTTAACGCAATCATTTGTCAAATGTCTCTTCACTGTTTTGATCTGTCTAAGATGATAAAAGCAGGAAGAAACTATGGTACTTATGTGCTGCTCCATTGACAGGCTGCTGTCCACGACCGCTCCAAGAATCCTTACGGATGTACTGGGCCTTACACACACCCCACCAACAACCAGGTCACCGACAGGTATCAAATGTTGTCTTCTTTTAGAAGCAAACCTATGGGGATCTTATCTCTTACACGGTTTGCCCGGCGATCTCATACACAACTCGACCGAAACTGTAGACAAATATCATTCCATGTGAAAAGGCACTTACAGCCAGTACACACTAGACACATTCTGCCTGGTTTGTCAAGTTTTAGTCAATCCGGCACCGAGTCGGAAGGGTGTGGAGATAGATGTATGAAAGCTTTCACACAGTGTGTCCGGTATTCCATAGGCAATCCGGACAGAATGCGTCATGCTTGAAATGGACCTTACAGTTGATGTGATAAGTAGAATAAAAACACAGGATACGGGTATAATCCATTCTTGTTGGCATGCAACTAAGCTACACATATAGTGTAACTTCTTGCCGCGCTATCCCTGAAGGGTTTCGCATGTGGCGAGTGGAAACTATTTATTTTTACAGGTAAGGGGACCGGCCTTACGCCAACCACTTCATTATAAGTGGGAGTTTCCCAGCTCCCGAGGGGGCTGGTACTCATTTCTTGCGAAGGCTGAGTAAACCATGCCGGTATTTTATTTTGTGGTTTGAAAGAAACACCGAAACGGGAAATCATTTCTGACACCTTCGGCGGGATTCGAACCCGAGCTTACGGCATGGAATGCAAGCACTCTACTAACTGAGCTATCGACCGGAATGGCCCTTGGAACTAACTCGATTATCAGTATGGCCAAAAGGTTGAAAATATTGGAGCCCCTGATTTAGGAGATCCTTCTTTGATAAAGTCATCTCATCTAGGAATTATTGTAACATGGAACCAACTGAAAAATTTGAATTTTTAAATTTCAATGGAATTTTGTTAAAATTAACTTTTTGAGCTTATTTTGTATACAACCAGTTTCGGGAGAAGCGGTACCTCCCAATTTCACATCTAAATTGAAAAATAAACTCACAGAGTGAATTATAACAGAATTTATAAAAATAGACTTTCACAAAGTTACTGCCGAAAATCTAGATTACGCAACGGGCCGTCCATAAATTACGTCATCGATTTTGGCCGAATTTCGACCCCCCCCCCCCCCTTACGATGATCCTAGTCATTATCTAATGACCCCCCCCCCCCCTCTTGCTGTAATAATGAATGAGCTTAATAATTAATAATGTTATATTACTTACATAATATTTTGTATATTTTGTAGAAATTGGTATTTACAAGAACGACGTCACTTTTGGTACTCGTACATCATTTGCCATCATCCGCAGACCAGACTCTCCCCCCCCCCCCCTTTTAATGCGAATGACGTAATATATGGACAGCCCCTAACGTGAATTTGTTCGTGTGCGTTTTTTCCAATAGTATTTAGGACTAATGATAATTACGCGTTATCACATAAATACTTTCATCTATTTGACGTCTACAACAGGCGTAGTGATTTCGCAAGTCATTATTCCGAATAAGAAGTGGATGTGTACGTTATCGCGCCTCTGTATTATTTTTAATATTGATAACAATCCCGACACGGCCAGTGAATGACATTCTGCAATCTTTGAACCGATTTCATATTTCGCAACAGAGAATAAATAGATTACGGAACAGTACTTAAAGGTGACGCGAGTGTGCATTGTAAAAATATATATTTTTAAATATTTTTCCTGGCAGAAACAGGAATTAACACCATCAATTTTATAGTCTATCTATCATCTAAGCTGCAATGATATATTAACATTTAAGGCTCATATTAAATGCATGCCCACAGACAGGCTCATGTAGGTTCGCGCCTACACATTCTACATGCGTGCATACAAATAAACAAAACCTCACATGAACATACCTATCAGTCAAGGAGCACAAAAATTGTAACTGATTTACAAAAAATACTTTAAGAACCTTCGAGAACTCCAATTTAAAATAAAATCAAACTTAAAATTAATGCCCTAACCACCATTGATGCAAATCAACCGCCATTTCTATCGGTCCTTACATACTGCTTTCATTTCATTCAAACTCATAATCTTTTTCATGCACTCTCTCAATTTTTTTGTCTATAATTATCTATAATCGAACTTATTATAAAATCCTCCATCGCTACGCACAATCATAAGCGAAACAGCTTTCATAGCGACACAATGGCATAACAGGCGCTCCACAATAAACATGGAGATATATAATTATTGAAGTACGCAAATGACGTAGACCTGAAATCTCATCTGGAGTTGTTGCTACATGACGGCTGTGTATGTGTGCGTGCGCTCAGCGTTCACAGAGCTGTACGAGAGATGCGCAGGAATGGTTTTGCTGGTTAGTGTCTCCACTCTCTACTGTTGTTGGCTGTGCCACGTTAAAACGGCACAGTGACAAAACGACACATGACATAACCTAATCTAATCTAAGTCGCAAAGATATGTTACATTGTGGATTCACATTATATGCATTCTCCCAAGCAGACACGTACAAGTTCGCGCTTGCACATGCCGCATGTGAACCTACAATAAACACAAATCTCAAATAGACATACACCCTGCAACTCTTGCCGTCATTCCCTGAAACAGGGGTGACATTGGCAAAGTGAACCATTCTTACAGCATGGGTGGTCAGCCGCATACCAACCTATAAGTCAAGGAACATACACGACAAACATGACAGTGACAAAACGACAAATGACAGAACGACACATGACAGAGCATCACAGTGACAGTACATCACATGACAAAAGATCACAGAAGGCGCATTATAATGACAAATCATCACATTAAAACATCACATACCTAAAACAAAATATACCATAAACGGCACATGAAAAAACATTCTTATAGTGATGTATTTTCTGTGTTGTTTTGGTACAGTGATATTATCCTGATCATGATACTGTCAAGTATTATTCGTCGTTTTGTCACTGTGCCGTTCTAAGCTGTCACCGCTGTTGGCAGTGTCTCTGTAGCCCACTGTTCTGTTATACTGTATAGGAGGGTCTCGGCTATTGATTTAGCTGGCGCCCCTCCCCCTCCCCCTTCCCCCACACACAGCCTCCCACGCTTTCAAAGTCACCCCCCCCCCAGCCCCTGCCGCCGCGCCCCCCACTGGGTTACTGGGTACAGCACTGCCGGACACTGTGCGGTGCACGACACCCTCGACTTGCAATATAAAAGGACGCGAAAGTACTTTTACACAAGTATATCGCCACCTCGAAGGTTAAACTGAATAAGTCCTCATTCACTTATTTGAGAAATCGCGGCTGAAACATTTTATCGCGAGTAACTTCTCGTAGTAAGTTAACTAATTATAAGGGTGCTTACGAAGAGAAACCCATATTAGTTCAATATGTCAATTATTCAGTTTTACCTTTAAGGTATCGATATGCTTCATCCGTTTCAACCTACCTCAACACAAATCTTCCTTTATAACGAAAACAAAAAATGCCCCGAGTGTGACTTCATTGATAACAAACAAAGAGTTGAGAGATGCTAGGAAATATATCTGAAATGTTGGCATTACTAAAATGACATCTCTGCGCGGTAAACGTGCGCACGCGTTGCAATTATTGTTTTGTTCAGTGAATTTTGAAAAAATATCGGCCGAATGCTGAATTTCGGTTCAAAATCCAAACATTCGGTGTAAGAAAAAGTGAAATAATTTACCTACTTGTACCATTTTGACTATTATAATTGGATGTCATAGTATCTTTTGTAACCGTAAAAGAATAATAAGGCCTTTATATACTCACTCATGGTAATTTATTTTAGTAGGAACAAGTGAACATTAATTAACATAATAAACAGATAACTAGAAACTATAATACGTAACTTGAACCGAAGTTCAGCCGAATTTTTTATTTTAACCGAATGTTCGGCCGAAGTTCGTATTCGGTTCAAACCACATTCGGCCCATTCCTAGTAATTATTGAGTGACGAAACACAAGATGGAGAAAGCAAGACAGCATAGGACTTCACATGATCGAGCATTGTATTGTGTTTGACAGGTTTGCCTCATAGTATGCTTCAACGCCGTAAGCTAGCTTCGGCTACACTTATATTATACCAAACAAATCACAAGGCACAGACATAACATCTGAGGGCGGAGCACACTGCACCCGGTCTAAACTTAAATCTGATATCCACAGCAGCTGTACAACATGTAAACTTCGTATTATGAGCTGTTTGCTGTGCTACGGTGTTTTTTAAATCAGAATATCACCTTTTGAAGAGATCGCTAGCAGCTGTACACGAACTGATGGTTATTTGGTCATTTCTGTTCCACATGATGTGTGAATAGCATCGATTGTATTATAATGGTATCGTGTAATTTCTAGGAAATGCTTATGACATCAGGCGGCTACTAGTGTATGTGTGTGTGTGTGTGTATAATATGAGAGATAGTTCTCCGTACAGTCGGCGCAAACTCACACTCACACCATTACAACCCATAATAACCACACGCTACTTTAATCGCCCGAGACAGGGGTCACTAACAATTATTACCTAATTCATACAAGTTGAAAATGGACGCGGGATAAATTTTACAGACAACAAAATTGTGACGCCACAAATCCAAATCGGACGCCAAATTGCTAGGAAAAAGGAAAACAAATATTTCTATGTTGGTTAGTAGGGTGCTTAGTCATGAATGTGTGACGTTTTCAGCAGAGGCAGCAGAGCTCCGATGAAGTAACACACAGTACTTAGTGACGAAATGCAAGCAAGAGAAGATATAAGAAGAAAAAAACTATGGAACACGATCGAAGTCTGAAAAAAAATATCAAGCATCTGAATCCAAATCCTAAAAACATTTAAAGCTTCGTTCAAAGTTGCAACAGCGTATAAACAGCACACAAGTGAACGCAAAAACGCTTGGTTTAGAAGAAATACGACCACCGACCATTAAAAAGCCGTATTGAATTTAACGTATCCATTAGATTAAAAATGTAATTACCGAAATGGTTATTTTCATTTTTTTCCTATCCTTACATACCTCTTTTACAATTAATTAACATCCATCTTAAATTTTACATGAAATTCAAGCTTGAAGCCCGGTATTTTCAACGTTAGCTTAGCGACTTTATACTGAATGAATAAGACACAATTAGTCTATCGGGTGGTTAGTTTTTTTTATCAGTTTAAAGTCACATATGCAAGCACTGAAAATACCGGGCCAAAGATTCACTTGAATCTTGAAAGGATTGTTGCTAAAATTGGGAATTACTATTGTAACGAGCGTATGCGAGGTAGTATTAGTGCATACGTGATCGTAATCACTCTGGGAACAAGGCTGGGGTATTGGAATCATCCACTATGTTCAAGAAATCAAGAACAGTCGAGAAACGTCCGTATGAACGTATATAAATGTAAGCCAATTGTGTGCAGGCCAGAGAGTCGATTAAAACATTGAGTCGTGAAGTCGAAAGCAAGAGCTAGAAATCAGTATATTGTGAATTGTGAAACAACCCGCGTAAAATAAACGCTGTTAAAATAAATAATTGCAGTTTAATTAAAAGAGAACCCCTACTAAAATCATAACACTATATTTACTATGCTACGTCATTTAACTGCGTTCAATGAAAATCAAAGCAAAGCCCGAACAATAGAGTGAAATGATGACGAGGATAGGATTGACTGCGAGTGCACATGCTTGCGCAAGTGCTGGTCGCGCAGTTCTCCAGGTAGCTGACTCCGCACCTCGCCCAGCTCGCCACCAACAATAAAGACGACTGCTCAGCGGTTCCCGTTCCCCTGACGGCTCACAATAACTACCAACACCTCATCACTTTTCCCGCCGACTCTTCACAGCCAGCTGTGAGTAACTTGACGTGTATGCAAGCAAAATGGCAGACTGATCGAAGTACAGATCATGGAAAGTGCAGGCAGATAGTCGCCCCAGTGCTTGTTTGTCTTGTCTACCATTCGATTAACAGATAAACTTTTTGAACGAAATTGTCTTAGGAATCACATTCTACACAATCTGAGCTATGAAAAAGACGTCACAATAATGACAGGATAGAACAGCACAGTGATAAAACAACTTATGATACAACGTCACGTGACTTGACAACACATGAAAAATCATCACATAGCATTACATCACATGACAAAACATCACAAGGACCAAACATCACAAGGACCAAACATCACATACCGTTAACAATACATGAAAAAACATCACATGACATTACAATGCTGAAAAAATTGTTCCTTTAAGGTAAAATCTCCTGGAACTGTATCTCGAACCCGAGCTCTCTGCATGGCATGTAAGCACTCTACCAACTGAGCTATCGACCGGACTGAGAATCGGCGCTTTCTACAGCAATGTCCAATCTCGCAGAGGGCTCTCGAGGTGTGATTCACACAAAAACATCGTTCACCAGATAAACCATCCAATATTATTATTATTATAAGCGTCACGTTTTCCCACGGAGAAAAAAGTCTACTCGTGTATTAATATTTGTGTCGAGTCTATTGTGACTCTCCTCGAGTAGATCTGCGCTTCAGTGGGTGTTGGCGGGAAAGTGTGTCCACGTGTCTCTAGTCTGACAGCTCAGGCAGGTGTGTGTGTGTGTTAGCCGCGTCATCACGTGATCACACACACACACACCTCTAAACAAGCCAAGCAGCAGCTACGTTACTGTTGAGATAGGTGAAATGATAAATAGATTTTTTTGTATCCATGTGCAAAGTCAATTAAAATTAAAGTTGCACTATGTATAATCATTTATATTACATTCCAGCATTATAGATCATTTAGAACTTACACGATGTGAAAGCCTGAAGCAAAAATAAACAAACTCTTTATTAATCTTCTTCTTCTTCTCCGTCTCAAGTCAAACGTATTGTTACTTGATCCTGCGACTATAATATCTATATATTATAATTCATAGTCAAAGTTGCAAAGATATATTAAATAATAATAACAATAACAAATAATATTAGGATGGTTTATATGTTGAGCGCTGTTTTAGTGTGAATCACTTTAAGAGCCCTCGGCGTGCTTGGTCGTCGGTATAGAAAGCTCCAATTCTCAAGCAAGACCCAGTTGGTTTAAGGCTCGATGGACCTTTGGTGACCGGTTACCGACTACGGACCGATTAACATTCAAAATTCATATTAAATGTATGCCCACAAAATTAAAATTTAATCCATGTCACCCTGTTCCAGAGAAAGTCTTTGTAACTTAGATAAGATAAGAGTTCTCAAAGTGAACACTTCTACCTTTAAGGTGGCGATATTATAGCTCAATGGTCTTCCCACAGACGTTGAGTAGTAAGATACAGATATTCTATTGACTAAACTACATCAACATTTCGATAAATGCTATTTGAACTCACTCGTTAGCTTATGTGACTTGTTAAACTGATAAAATCAAAATAAACTACCCAAACAACTAAAATAAGTGCGTCCTTTTCATTCAGTATAAAATCTCTATGCTAACGTTGAAAACACTGCGCCTAAGCGAGCGTATTGTCGACTCCAGCATACATATTACATGAATGTGTTGTTGGTTGAGTCTGAGTGGAATGAGAGAATGTCTAAAATGAAGACACGTCAAGTAATATGAATCAGTGTGGGATTGTTTATATAGGTAGCTGTGTGTGTGTGTGTGTAGATATCATTAATGGCGTATCGAGTGCAAAAATAGCGTGTCTGTGTGTGTGTGTGTGTTACATAAGACGTCATCGGGCATCACATTCTTGTGTGATAATCATTATCTCCCAGCAATTGTGCTGCCGCGATACAATGTGGCTCACTTACCGCTTACATTACAATAATACGCAATATACATTGTTGACTACACAGAGTATAGGATTTCGCTGATTTAACATATCAAAGTTACAGCTGATGGACATGTCTGCATATAAAGAGACAGACCGGGAATTCATCCCTAGTTGGAGAGAGCCTGATCAGTGCTGTATATATCTAAATTGCAAAGTAATATCCACATTAAACATACATACTAAATGCAAAAAGGAAGTGTGAAAGGAAAAACGAGGTAAGGGACGACCGAGAAAAGTATGGAGTAATTAGATTGAGGAGATTGTGAAAGAATAGGATATACAAAGCGAGCGCAAAAGAAGAAAATGCATGAAAAAAGTGATGGGTATGAATGAACTGAAAGAGGTATGTAAGGATAGGAAGAAATGGAGGCAGCTCTGCAGAGGCTCTGTCCACCCCTATCAGAATGACGACAGAGTTGCAGTTACAGTGCATGACCTCAAGCAGATCACCGTCCTTACGCATGCCGCATGTGCACTTACAAAATAAAACATATCTCAAATGAACATAACACACGTTTAATAATAAAGAGAAATAACTCAAAAATTGAGAAAATCGAGATTTTGTAATAAAACGCAAGAACAATGCGAGAAGAATAGGTAGAATGCGACAGCCGTTCAATTTGGACGAATATGACCGAGATAAAACATCGGACGCCTTTTTCATCCCATACAAGTTGTACTGGCTGTCTGAACTTCAAACGTGATTTCCCAACATTTCTATTTTTTTAGTTATTGCTCTTTATTATTAAACGTGCGATAAGCTCTACAACTCCTGCCAACATTTCCTGAAACAGGGGTGGCATTGTCAAAGTGAGACAGTTTTTACAGTATGAGCGGTCAGCCTTATACCAATCTGTAAAGTCAAGGAACAAGGTGAAATGAAAGAATTGTGCCGGAAAGTTTTTACGTTATCATAGATACTACACGTGTTGGTTTGTACTACACGTGTTGGTTTGTGGGCATACATCTGAGAGCTTTAAATGAATATATCCTTGCAACTTAAATTATAGATTATTGATAGATATTGCCACCTAAAAGGTAAAACTGAATAAGTGCTGATTCACTTCTTTGAGAAACCGTGGATTAAACCTTGCATTGGGAGTAACTTCTCACAGTAAGTGAACTAATAATAATAAAGTAATCATGAAAAACTTCCAAACTTCAGGATTTTTACACTTTTTACAGTTTTCTCTCGTAGAAAATAGGAAAAAATGTGCATTCCTCTGAGAAACTCATGTTAGCTTAATACGTTACTCATTCAGTGATACGTTTAAGGAATTGATATTCGTGAGGGAAATATCCAACTTCTTGTAAATGACAACTCATAAGACTACAGTACATGTTGGGGATGGAGAAGACTCTGCCAGAATGATAACCAACGATGGGGGTACCTGATACGGCACAAGAAGAAGATGTCTGTAAAATGAAGACCTATAAAAAGACAACAAAATATGTAGGTAAACATAAATCGCAACAAGTTCAGTGGCCGGCATAGTGTCACATTGTATTGTTACGAACTTATGAGCACGATTGCGTGGCTTGCTTATGTGTGTGGGTCCGCCTCTAGTATAGTCTACGGTGAGTTTGAATGTGTGCATGTGCCCAGGCACATAGTTGTTGGTAGGCGTAACTAGAATAGTATGGAACAATACAGAGGTGCGTGGAGAGGTTCACTATAGAAGGGTCTAGAATATGCGAGAGGCGTCCGTTTAGACGCTATATATTTGGACCGCAATTGTGTGAGAGCCCACAGTCTATTGAAACATTGAGCCGTGAAGTCGACAAGCGAATAGCTAGAAAACCGACAATGCATTGTAAACCGAGGTTTTGTAAAATAAATATTAAAAAATAAATAAATTGCAGTTTGATTAAAAGAACCCAACTACAATCATCACAGTATATATAGATAGGTAGACAGTCCGGCAATCTGATTTAGCGCACACGATACTTTTTACTTCGCCGAGTAAAAACTGTTGGCAAGTTCAGTACAAAGTTGGTCCCACCCCCTCCCCCGCCCCTCCCCTCCCCGCCGAGCGTGCCTACAGATATGTACACTGAAAACTTGGGAGGAAAGTTCCCGGCGCGGCACAACTTCCACGACTCGTATCTCGCGTACTATACACACCATTGGCTTACGATATCTGTGGACTAGAAAGTATTTTGACGAAAATATAAATTATAATAATATATCTGTATCAACTTACTAACGAAAATGGTCATACCCTCGGGAGCTGGGTAACTCTTACTTCAACTGAAGTGGTTGGCGTAAGGCCGGCCCCCTTACATATAAAAATAAATAGATTCCACTTGCCACATGCGACCCCTTCGGGAAAAACGCGGCAAGTTAGCTCGGTAGTGTTCTTTAGCTTGAATTGTTAACGTAGATGCATGGTAATTTATTGCAAACACGTGCTATGTGAACATAGGTACATTATTCATGAATTGTCGTGGTTTTTCTCTCTTTAAAACTACGATAAGATTGTTTATGTAAAATTCGGTTGGAACTCTAAATGTCTTGTTATTTTTCAGCTTTCTTCTCCCTATGCAGGCTGGACATCAGCATAGCAATTTTGTCCAACAGGAACCGATTGCTGCAATGAAGTCCCCACTTATAAACTCTCGATCGATTGATCGACCGATCCATAGTCTAGCGTTTAACACTTCAGACTCGTCATTGGAAGGTAGTTGGCTCGATACCCAGCAGACCACGCAAAATTATTCCATTTTTCAAATTTGCTCTTCGCTAGGTTGAAAAATTAATCTGCCTTTACCAAAGACCGGTCACCAAGGCGTCACCTTAGTGCTCGTTTGTCTTACGTTGATCAGAGGTAATTTTACACGTGCAATGTTTACATGTGTACTGTACCTATGTGTCTTATGAAAACTGGAAATTGATTTTAAAAATACTTGAAACAATCCACATTATCGTGTTATACGCTCTTTTTTTCTTACTTCAAATTTTGTAGAATGTGATTCTTAGGACAATTTCATTGAAAGGTAATCTCTAAATCAAATGGTAGGTAAGCCAAACAAGCACCCGGTGAACGATAGGTCCGTCCAGCCTTACATCAACTGGCGAACCTGGGATACCTTTGCCTCTCGCGTGATAGAAGAGAAGGAGGATGACGAGCGCGTGAGGCGAAGGACGAACACGACCCGCCAAAATTCAGTAAATGTAGATATCTAGTGTAGTTTTGCCAATTGACGCAACTGAAATGCTGCACCACACTCTGAAGTCATGCTTTTGGCGAGGGGGGGTTTAAGTGAGTAAAAATCTCACATACCCTGTCGGCGGAAACAATGGCAGGAACCTTTTGAAGGTTTTCCCCTCTCAATTGAAAAAAAAAATCCTATCAACTGGGTCTTGCTTAATAATTTGCGCTTTTTACAGCGACCACCAAGCTCGCGGCAGGGCTCTTGAGGTGTGATTCACACAAAACAGCGCTCACCAAATAAATCAGCACATTATGATCAGAGTGCATGTTTGTGGTGTATTGTGTATTGCCCCTGCTCCTGCAGCTGCCCCTCCAGCTGTTTCTCTTGACCTTCCCTACAATACGCTATACAGTATACACTATAATCTATATTATAGTACGCGTGCACCGGGCAGCACAGAGCAGTGTACTAGTGGGCGAGGGTATAATACATGAATGTCGCGCATAGCAACAAGGGGACAGACATGATGAGGCGCCACACACCATATTAATTATACACACCAACTATACATCACACACATCGATACCATTATAATTACCACCATTGACATATAATATAATATATGGACTAGAAATTATTTCAATGAAAAAACACATTATTTATCTGGATTAAAATAAGAGTACACAACCAGTTTCGGGACAAGCGGTACCTCCCATCTTCGTGTAAATAGAAACTTAAGGTACGTATGTTTATATTTACACCTGAAGAAGGAAGGTACCTACTGCTGCTCCCGAAACTGGTTGTTTTAAAAATAAAACTCATGTGAATTAAAACGAAGTCACTCTTATTTTAATCTATTAAAATGAACTTTCAAAAAGTTACTGCAGAAAATCTAGATAATATATTATGGATATGTTTAAACTTACTTATGGAAATGGTAATTAGTAAAAAAAAAAAAAAAAAAGGACAAAGAACTTCACAGTTGCATTTCCATGTGTACAAAAATACTCGGACGAATGTAAAAATGTTTCTAGAACGGTGGCAACATTGCCGCATGCGTACTATGAGAAGTACATGCGGTATAAATTTACGAATTTGAAAGGAAAAAGGCATCATTTTAACATATTGTGTTGAAATTGGGTGTCAAAACATAAAATGGAGAAAGCAAGAAAACATACTATGTATTTGATACGTAAAAACATGTTTTGTACGACTACACAGCTGCAATGTTTGACAGGACTGAGACAAATGTGGTAGACAGTATGCACCAATGCAGTAGGTTAGTTGGTGTTCCTCTATGTTATTACTCAATGGCCTATACACTATGTCACATAATGCGATGCGTATATTGTTAGTGGCAGGAACAGCAACTCGTATATATACGAGTACAGGCTGCAGAGCGCAGAGTACAGGCGCAGTGCTGTGAGCGGTCACTGCGGTCGGCAGGCGTGTTCCCATTCCCCGACCTAAAAGGAATCTTTACTCAGACAAGCACACGGAAAAAAATTAATTCATCAAGTAGTTTCAGTTTTTCCATATTTACTCAAAAACTATTGACATTATAAAAAAACGGTTTCGATACTACACTAGACAATGTATAGTTCTATAAATAGAATGAAAAAAAATAATTCCAAAACATAGCACACACGAGAAAGTAGCTACAGAAGTGAAAAAAACGTATTTTTTTAAATATTTTTTTGTGGTCGCAATTTTTAAGTTATATATTTTGTTTAAACTTTATAATTAAGATAAAAAAATAATAAACATGCTTGATTTTTTTCATTACTGTCACTTTTTTGCTAAGACCATAAAGTGTAAGAAACAATAACGGCAGATTTAGGGTATGATACTTCCGTGTGCTGTCTGAGTAAAGATTCCTTTTAGGTCGGGGAATGGGAACACGCGGTCGGCAGTTGGACAAAAAGAAAGTGCGCAGCCAGACAGCGAGCAGCGCACTTTCACCAATAATAACTATAACTGCCAATAACACACCACTAACTATCCGCCGACATCTCTCAGGTGTAGGTACTCCACCAGCAAGCAAGGCTCGCAAGCATCGCGGCAGAGCGAGAAACAAATTCGTGCCATAATGATTCACGACAAATGAGTCGTATAACTGCAAACGCCGTCATCTCCAACTGGGAAAAAAATGCGTTCAAAACACAAGTTTATTTTTCTCAAAATCATCGCGTAAGGAGTTGACGGCGTTTGCATTTATACGACTCAAACCAACGTTTAACGCAACGGTATGAGCCTGACCCCCAATGTTGTCACCTTCATTCGTGTGAAATCAGAGGTAATTTCACACGAGCAATGGTAGTGTACTTATGCAATCTGGAAATTTGTTTTCAAAATATTTAAAACAACTCTCGCATTATCGTGTTTTAAGTTTTTTCTTGGATCAGATCGGCAAAAGTTGTAGGGCTTATGTTCATTGGCGGTTTGGATTTTATTTGTAAGTACACATTTAGCATTTGTAAGCGCGAACTACACGTGTTTGTTCGTGGACATGCATTTGAGACCTCTAAATGAATACATCCTTGCAAGATTATAGATTGTGTAGCATGTGATTCTTAAGACAATTTCATTGAAATGTCATCTTTGAATCAAATGGTAGATAAGCCAAGCAAGCACTGGGGGGGCGTGTTGCCAATGCCACCCCGGTGACAAGGAAAGACGGCTGCAGTTGCAAAGGTGGTGTTCATGTGAGGATTGGTTCATTTTGTAAGCACTTACATGTGCCTGCTTGTGGACATGCATTAAATATAAGCCTTAAATGCCAATATATCTTTGCAACTTAGATTAAATCTTATTATAGAGATCCATCTGAAGTAAGTTTACAATTATTCCTCGTACGAGGTAAAAAGATAAAACCATCATGACTAATACTGAATACAGCCGACATCGAAAATAAGAAAGTAAACATTTCTCGGAATTGTTGATACCAGTTTATTCTAAACATAAGCACTATTCTGATAAATATAAGTAAAAAATCATTTTTTTCCTTTGCTTCCCTTCTTGGATTTTTTTTTCACAGCCAGTTTCGGGAGAAGCACAACGTGAATTTTAACACAACAAAAGTTTTTTATTTAAATTTATAAAAACAATGTTACTGCCGGAAATCTAGATAGTTTAATGTATTATTAATATTCTGCTCTCCATCATATCAATCACATACAGAACAAGCTCGATCCATACATGAAAACATTCTTCCCAACTTCCAGACTATATCTATAAAAAAAGTTGCAAATAAATTTATTCATTCAAGGCTCATATTTATACGCACGCCCACAAGTAGACACATGTAAGTTCACGCTCACACACGCTGCAGGTAAACTAACAAAACAAACCAAACCTCACATGAACATAGGCCTTGCAACTCCTACCGCCTTTCCCTGAAACATAGGTGCCAACTTTTTACAACATGGTGGTTTAATCTCATTACAATTAATCATTCCTTCCTTGAGTAACAGGTTGGTATGAGGCTGACCGCATATACTGTAAAAAGTGTCACCCCTGTTAAAGGGAAGGTCGACAAGAGTTGCAGGGCTTATCTCAATATGAGATTGGGTTTTTATTACAAGTCCACACGCGGCTTGTGTAAGCACGAACTTATGCGTGTCTGTCCATGGGAATGCATGTAAAATTAAACTGAAATGAAATGCAGTAAGCCCCGTCCTCCCCAGGCTCTGATGGTCCACTGTTTAGCATTGTTTTGGCAGATGACGTGATGCACTAATGGCAGAGGGGTAAGCAGGCAGGCCATGACGTCACCGGCGTTACACATGATGCAACACTTCACATCCAGTGTATAAGTATTGACTGCCACGTTATCAATTGATGCACCCACCACTCTTAGCGTAGTACACACTCCACCAAGTGATCAGCGTGAGTCAACCGCAGGATATAACAAAGTAAATACAAACTAAACACAATAACAACTAAGCTGACATATTTTTAACGGGTGGGAATACTCACGTAGCTGTTTTACGTGGTTATTTTTTGATACACGCTAAAACAACCGCAACTAAGCTACACATATAGTGTAACTTCTTGTCGCGTTTTCCCAGGAGTCGCATGTGTCAAGTAGAACTTATTCATTTTTACGGGTAATGGGGCCTTACGCCAACCAGGCTGAATAAACATTGTCGGTATTTTATTTTGTGTTGGCAATAAGCACCGAAACGGGAAATCATTTCTGACACCCTCGTTGGGATTCGAACCCGAGATATTCGTATGGAATGCAAGCAATCTACCAACTATTCCCCGGACACGATAGGTCTCATACATTCACAGTTTTGTCCTAGAATCTTGACAAGGTCAGATTTCAGACTTTATTTGATCCACAGCTGGTCAATGGACCATCGTTTTTTGGTACGGAAAATTCACAATAGGTTGCGGTTGAGAGCACGCAATGCCTCTCTGTACTGGCGTCTTTCTCCCCATCATAATATATGATAAGCCCATCTGCCACACTGTCGGCAGTGTTCAGCTGGCTCTGTATGCAGCAAGGAGGAGAGGTAGCGGTATCAGTGATTGTTGTTAGCGAGCAGCGCTGCTGTATAAATAGCCGACCTTGCCCGTGCAGCGTATAATCACCACCATCATCATCCACACTTCACTATTTTTACTCTAACATCATACTTTGTGCGTCCCTCCTGTCTCATTCACTCCCCGCGCCCCCCACGCGTTCCCTCCCTGTACATCAGCCAGAATACACAAAAGAGTATTACATATAGGTCAACACCGGTGTTATGACCGAGGGAGTCAAGTAGCTGATATTTCTAGCGTATTTGGAATATATAATAACGTTGGTTCGATCCCCGCCGGGGTCATTTGACCATAACTTTGTTCCTGATTCAACAGAGTTCATAGGATAATTATTAATTAATAATTTATTAAAATATACAATAATGAATTATTGATTGATAATATTAATCTGTTTCTGGCCAGGTAAAATAGGTTCGTGAATTGCATTCCTCTTCACAAATCTATTTTTAATTTTAAAAAACACAAATGATCGATCTTAGTAGGTAAAAGTCGGCCTTGAATAAGTACTTCACTGATAAGATTGATTGAATTTTTATGTTGGACAATACCTATTTATAATATCTTCCTACCAACAATCTTCCTAGCATTTATTTGTGCTTCAGATGCTATTAATAGACTGGTTCCTACGTACTTACAACAGCTGTCACTGCACCTTATCGCGATTCCACTTGGGGTGGCCGTCCATTTTACCAGCAGATTTCCGGATCATGTTTGTTTGTAGTTAGGGCCTTGGTCCCTCTAATCATACATCGCTCCGTAACTTTCTGATGACTGGACCTTACCTCAAATTACTTTTTAACGCCCTTGCAGTGACAGCTGTAGTCACTGCAAGGGCGTTCTATAAATCGTCATCATCAATTACAAATGTAAATCTTTTTCTTTGTAAAGGACACATGACTACACAGCATACTAAGATTCATTGGAGAGATAAAATAACTTTCATAACATAAGGCTCTTGAGGTGCGGCACACAGACAAGAACGGCGCTCATTTTTATTACGTGGAAAATAAAAATAAATAAATCATCGTCATGTACAAGGCATGAAGCAAATTAATTATATAAGTATAACATGATTGCTGATATTAACTAGCATGTATGGCTAATCTCATGACATTAAAATTCTTGCCTACACAATTCAATTACAACTATTTTTCTTTTTGAATTTTGAATTTCAGACTAGAAAAAAACGCGACAGTAAGATAAGAGCAGCCTGGCTGTGATAAGTATTTTTACACTTTCTCGTCCTCTCCTTCACCTCAGCTACATCTAATTTTAACACAGAAAAAGGTGATGGATATGAATGAATTGAAAGAGGTATGTAAGGATAGAAAAAAAGGAGGCAGCTCTGCAGAGGCTCTGGGCACCCCTAGCGGAATGGCGACAGAGTTACAATTACAGTAACCTAAGGTTATGACTCTGGAGGAAATGAAAGAAGTCTGTAAGGACAGAAAGAAATGGCGGTTGATCTGTAATGTTGGCGGCTAGGGTTTGTTAAATTGGAATTGGTTTACTGTTTAGTTTTGATGATATTATTATTTACTGATTTATAAAATGTAATTTGTCATGTATGTTCCTTGACTTATAAGTTGGTATGCGGCTGACCACCCATGCTGTAAAAATAGTTCACTTTGCCAATGTCACCCCTGTTACAGGGAAGGACGGCAAGAGTTGCAGGATGTATGTCCATTTGAGATTTGGTTTTTATGTTGTAGGTTCACATGAGGCATGTGCAAGCGCGAAATTGTACGTGTCTGGTTGTGAGAATGCATGTAATGTAACATATCTTTGCAACTTAGATTAGATTAGAACCACTGTTTTTCCAACTCCCATGTCATATGAATCCAAAGACGTCAAACAGATTTCCATCTTTGTTTCTATACGATCCATATCAGAACTTTCATTTGGACCTTCACATAGATGTCAAAGTTCATCCATTCACATTGCATCGCTTTCCTGTCACAGATATTCCCATTGCATTCATGAGCCCGCCTATCAGAACACCGACATCATGAACGTTCTCATGCATCAAGCCACAAACACAGGAACTATAGCGCCATCTTAAAGGTTAAACTGAACGAGTGCTGATTCACTGAAATAAGATATCGTGGATAAAACCTTTTATTTTCTAACTTCTTAAAGTGAACTGAATCTAAGGAAGTGCTCATGAAAAACTTATAGTCTCCAGGCTTTTCACACTATTTTAGTGTTTTCTCTAGAAGGAAAGATTGTGCATTCATGTAAGAAACCCATGTTAGCTTAATAAGTCACTTATTCGGTTATACCTTTTACCTAATAGGTTAGTATGAGGCTGACCACCCATACTGTAAAAAATGGTTCACTTTGCCAATGGCACCCCTGTTCCAGGGAAGGTCGGCAAGAGTTGCAGGATTGGGTTGTTTTTATAGACGGTCCACATGCAGCATGTGTGAGCGCGACATTATGCGTGTCTGCTTGTGGGCATACATTTAATATGAATCTCAAATGATACATTTCTTTGCAATTTAGATTTAGAAGTAACGATAAAGAAACTAATTTATTATATGAAAAGTAAGGTAGCATCTGAAGCTTAGTATTATTGGGTAAGCCTGTCTATAGTCGCGTCCACAGCACGGAGCAAATGAGATCTTGTTATTAGCGGAGGACGCGCTAGTACTGAGTACTGGGTAGTGGCGCTTACGCCTGTTGGTGACCGACAATTATAGAGCATAAAGAACTATCAGTGCTGCATGTAGGTCACGCTCCCGACCTGCTGCGCTGAACATTCCTACTCATTAACGACGGAGAAAGCGCACGAGCCATCAGGAAGAAGCTCCCGCAGGCATTGTCCCGAGGAAATGTGAGATGCGGGCGTAGCAAGCAAAACGAGCGTCAACAAGCGGTCAAGAAAGATGTCCGGTACGCGGTAAAACAGCCGCTCTCAGGTCAACGCTACTTTCCTCCTTGCTCGGTGCGGAGTGCCCGGCCGCCTTGAGCCCCTCACTCCCGCAACGCACTCACTTCTGAAGTCCGCTTGTCCAGCGAGTCCCCCCGCTAACCGCCACCCCGCTGGCCGTGTACACAAGCACAAGAAAGCGTTACACATAACGCGTCCCTCTCCTGTGATCTTACGGCACAAAACCCCAACAGAATATCATTTGCGCAAAGAAAATATCATGTATGAATAGATGTGAACAGTTTAAAAACTCACCGGAATATTGGCGTGACAAAACAAAGGAGAGAACGCAGCCACGCGCTCTTTTAGGTTTCCAGAGTCACTCACACAAAAACACCTTTATCACGTAAAATACACAATTCGAACACTGCAATCGTGTCACTGCGGATCGATGGGATACTTTAACGGGCGTGGAAATCACTTGAACTCTGTTTTTAATTGGTTTTAACACTGAATTCCCGCTTTAACGACAGATAAGGACGACCATCCGCGACTAGCGGCATTCAAAATGGCGGATGTTGAAGAAATGACGCGAAAGCGCACAAGCAAATTTAGCGCGTTCATTTATGCAACGCAAACATTTCCAATGCTGGTAGGTACAAAACTAAATACCTAGCTGTCAGCAAAATAATGAAGGCAAATAAAATTATTTCAATGAGACAAGTAAAATTTATACTTAAAAAATATTTCATCAAAAAACTTTATTCCTAAACTTCTATAAACTATAGGTACTTTTATAATAATAATCTAAGTTTCAAAGAAATATTTTAAAAAATAACGCAAACTAAGCTACACATATAGTGTAACTTCTTGCCTGCATTATCCCCGAAGGGGTCGCATGTGGCGATTCGGGACCTATTTATTTTTACGAGTAAGGGGGCCGGCCTCACACCAACCACTTTCAGTTGAAGGGGGGGTTTCCCAGCTCCCGGGGTGGCTGGTTCTTATTTCTTGTGAAGGCTGAGTAAACCTAATTGAGATCGAACCCTTGCTCTCGGCACGGAATGCAAGCATTCTACCAATTAAGCTATAGATCTTTTTACGAGCCTGGTCGTCGTCGCTACAAAGGCGCAAGGTCCAGTTGCGGTAAGGCTGGATGGACCTTTGGTGACCGGTCATTGGTAAAGGTTTATGAATTTTTCAACCCATCGAAGAGCAAATTTGAAACATAAATGGTATAATATTAATTTACATTCAAAATAATTCATGTAAAATGCATGCCCACCGACACGTGTAAGTTCGCGGTTGAATGTGTACATAGAATTTAATTTTCCAACCTCAAATGAATAAAGCCCAACAACGTTTGCCGATCTTTTATTATTTTGTTAGTTATGAAAAATAACACTAAATTAACCCATTTCTGCAATAATAATTTTCTGCCAATGATGTGATTTTTTAAAAACACTAACGCATTTTTTTGTAACTTTATAAATTAAATTAATGGCCACAAAGAAAAAGACAAAGATCCCAGATAGCAAGTCAGTTTGCTGCATGTTTGATTTGTACTTGAATTTATATTGTCATGTCAAATATGACAAAATAAGTTTACTGCAATATTGCTGCAAACTTGCATTTTGCATCATGTTTCAAAGATGAATTAACAAGTTTGTTTTTTGTTTGATACAAACATGCGTGACGGGCTGTCAAAAATACGATTAGCAGTGTTGTCGTTTTATCGATTTTGCTAGAGATTTAGAGCTTTTTTTTTATAAAATCTCGCGACTTTTGGTTTTTCCCAGCGGCAGCACTGATGAGACACGAGTTGACAGATGGTGACGCGAGCAAATCCAACCGGTAAAAATCCAAGCAAGCTATTATTACAAAATATTATTTTTGTGAAAAACAAGTTATAAATACTTTTTGTACAATATGGACACAATGTATTTAACGTGTTTAGAAATTAAGTCTAGTTTACGTATTTGTTCTTATACCTTCAGACAGAACACACAACACGAGTACCTACTGATATAACCTCAATAATTAACATGTTTGTTCCTAGCTATATTTTGTAATTCTATCCAATTGTATGTATTTGTGTTGTGGAAGTTGTGATGTATTTGATGCAGGTCACGTAGTTAAAATCAAACTTTTTGATTGACGGCTTCTGAAATACTCTTATTTTACAAATTGATTTTAAGTGGTTATATTATGTTATGTCTCGGAAACTGCAATGTCTCGGAAATGTCCACGTATGGTTAATTTGGTGCTTTTATATTTTTATGTGTTTGCAATCCGATCTTGGTATTTTCTAATATTTGCTTTAATAATTTCTAAGAAAACGGAGTACCGTGGAACAAATTTCCAAAAAGTTAAAACTGTTTATAATGATATCAGTACTTAGGCCCGGTATTTTGAAGTATCGTAAAGTTAACTAAAATGCACTTTTAGTTAAATCATCATAATATTTCACTCACCGAATTTCGGCAGTAACTATTTAGTAACTTTAACTTTCGATTTTCAAGATGGCGGCGCTTCACTGACAGCAGCTGTTCTTTTTTAATGTAAGGATACATCAAAATTGTTGCAAACTGAACATTTTATGTCTCGTTTTCTATCTTAATTTTGTTATTTTTTCATTTAAGCCTGTCTTGTTGAATGATGTTGTTAAGCTTGTACTCACATGTCCAAACAAGCAATGTAAACTAGATCCAATTCCAACATGGCTGGTCAAAAGATGCTTAAGTGAGGTGGCACCTATTCTGTCAGCATTGGTCAACAAGTCTCTCACTACAGAGTGTATTTTTCCCACGGAACTTAAAAAATCAATTGTTACACCAATCCTCAAAAAATCAAGCCTTCCAGCTGATTCTGTGGAAAATTATAGACCTGTGTCGTCCGTTCCTTTTGTATCGAAAATTATTGAGAAGGCCGTTGTTTGGCAACTCACTCAGCACATGGAGTGAGGCGGATATCTGTCTAAGTTTCAGTCAGCATATAGGAAAGCTCATTCCACTGAGACTGCCTTACTTCGCATTGTGAATGATGTGATAGCTGCGGTTGGGGACGGTGCTCTTGCCATGGTGGCAGTACTTGACATGAGCGCTGCCTTCGACACTGTTGATCACAGTATACTCATCACTAAGCTTGATAGGTTGTACGGAGTCCGAGGAGGAGTATCTAAATTGCTATCTTCGTATCTGAAAGGCAGATGTC
Organism: Agapetus fuscipes; assembly: GCA_951799405.1. Taxonomy (NCBI): domain Eukaryota; kingdom Metazoa; phylum Arthropoda; class Insecta; order Trichoptera; family Glossosomatidae; genus Agapetus; species Agapetus fuscipes. The sequence goes on along the minus strand of OX637358.1, from coordinate 9,328,035 downwards.
AGACTGTGGATGTTGATGGTGAGTCATCAGGTATGCCCATGGACTGTGGTGTGCCTCAGGGATCTGTGCTCGGGCCTTTACTTTTTACCCTGTACACAAATGATCTTGAGAGCACTGTACTGATGAACGGCACCAGCTACTATTCTTATGCTGATGATATTCTACTTTGTCGTTTCTGTCAGCCATCTATGACAGATGCCTGTAGTCTTGAGATGGTCCGGTGCATTGAAGTGGTGGCTGAGTGGATGGCAAGGTGTCGCCTTAGAATGAATCCAGACAAGACAGAATTTATCTGGATGTCGTCTCCTGGTAGGAAACACTTGCTTGGCTCTTCGCCAATTAAAGTAATGGGCCTGGATGTATATCCATCTAGCTCAATTAAGTTTCTTGGGGTCCATCTTGACAACACTCTCTCCATGAGTACGCAAATAAGCTCGACTGTGAGCTCCTGTTTTTTTCACCTGAGGCAGTTGAGATGGGTCAGAAACTGTTTGACATCTGAAGCTGCTAAGATTCTCATTGCGTCCTTTGTTGTGTCGAGACTGGATTATTGCAATGGTCTGTTCTGGGGTCTTCCAAGGTTTCAGCAGTCTAGACTGCAGTCCGTCTTTAATGCTGCAGCCAAATTACTTTTAGGAGGACGAAAAACTGACCATGTCTCTCCTCTGTTGCGGCGCCTTCATTGGCTGCGGGTCCCAGAGAGGATTGAGTACAAAATATGTGTTTCTGTTTTTAATGCCCTCAGAGGAGTTGCCCCATCGTACTTGTGTGAATTGTGCAGAGTCGACCAGATAGGTGGAAAACGATGCACTCTTCGTTCTGCACAGAGTGACGCCATAAACAGGCTTCAACTGCCTCCTCGACGGAACAGAACTGGTTTCGGAGACAGGGCTTTTAGTTCGGCTGGTCCATCCTGCTGGAATAGTCTACCTCTGGAGTTGAGAACAGAGACCAGTGTTGGCAGTTTCAGGAAGTTGCTTAAGACACATTTGTTTAACAGAAGCTTCAACACATAAAAGCGCCCTTGGGGTGGCTAGTGCCACTAAACGGCGCTTTATACAAATTGTCCAATTATTATTATTATTATTATTAATGAAGGTAAGGGATTTGATTTTTATGAATAGTTGTTTGTTTTAAAGCTTTTGAATGGCATTTTAATTATTTCCAAATTTTGGGGGCGTGGCTTCATACTTCGGCAATGTTCGGTTTTAGTTAACTCGAGATTGAGTATTTTGAATAAAAGTTCAAGTAATAGTTAACTAAAATATTACTACAGTTCAATATACCGGGCCTTAGTGTATATTGCATCCTCAATTATAAATGTTTTGTAAGTATATAATTACTAAAAATAGCCTTGTTTTTGTTACAGAGCCGAGAGACAAAGCAAGGGAGCCAGGGGAAAATAATGTACTTGAGTGTGACTATTATAAAACGTTGTTAATACTTTTAGCAAAGTGTAAATAAAATAAAATAAAAATGTAATTTAGTTTTTTTTTTAATATTATAACAATTAAAAAATAATAATATCAATAAATGTATATAATTTGCAGAAGCAAACATTTTGCCAGTTTGTCATAACAAGCTTGCGGGAACTTTGTTATGACAAATTTCCTGCAAGCTTGTTGCTGGGAAACTAGAAAGTTTGATTCAATCTTGCCTCAAGTGTAAATACTTACGGTGAACTTGCAGCAAGCCTTCACTTTTGACACATCAAACTTGTTGCAAGTCAGATTCAAGTTTAAAATGCTATCTGGGAGGTCCCCCGTCGCTACGAGCCTTGATAATGTTCCCCGCTCGAAGGAATGAAACGTCGGCAGACAAAATGACTGCGAGTAGAACATGGTCTAACCCAAAAAAAACTATATTATTTATGTTATAGGTACTAAATAAAATATTTCTATGAAGGTCTTATGCACAGCTAAGAAAAACTTTTTTCAAACTTTGCTAATTTTCTATTATGAGCAATTAGCAAATTCACTTCCAGCAATAATGACTAAAGTGCGTAGGTATGCAATTTTAATTTCACAACCCATCAATAATAATTTTATTTTATTGTCTTGTCTTGATTGTGAGTTAGGTAGATTATTTGAGTTGGTTACTAAATTTGTCACTCGGTACCTTTTTCTTTTATATTATAGAGTTGCCATATAAATAAAAAACAAAATCATGGAACTACTCTTGTACATTCTTCTTTAATTTATTCAAAAAAGTAAATTAAATACACAAAGGATATGGCGATCAAACAAATGATTGTTTTTTCAATAGTTTTTCAGGACTATATCTCGCTGGAAATAATTTCAAGTGACAAAATATTATTTGTAAACACAAAGCACTGGGAAATTTGGATGCGTGATGACCACTCAAATTATCAGCTGAAATTATTTTGTTGACGATTTGCTCGATCACTTGTCAAATACATTTTTTGTTTGTTAAAAAATACACATTCACTTCATTGACTTGTCGTTGATTTCAGAATAAAAGGCGAAGTGATAACATCTGATAATGAACGACATTAAATCGTTGGAGCATCCGACCCTGAAGGTGAGATACATGTCGTGTTTGTGGCATATATTTTCAAGGCTAGTTTTGCGTCGTAAGGAGGGTGGGTAGGAAATAATATTGTCACAGTAACAAATTATAATAAGCTGTAGTATCAATTTCATACTGTAAACGAATTCAATATCAGTCTGGCCGAAAGACAAAGAAAAATGTGAGAAGTACTTACTTAAATATAAAATTAACGTAAAGTTATATTCCACAAAAGCACCTAACAGAGAGGGCCCTTGAGGTTTGGCACACACATAAACAGTACTAACTTCATATGCATTCCAGTAATATCACAACGCATATAGTTCCTTGACTAATAGGTTGGTATGAGGCTGTAAAAGTTTAAAGTAAAAGTTTGGTTCACCTTTGCCAGGTATGGCGGTAGTAGTTGCAAAGCTTATGTTCATGTGGAGTTTGGTTCATTTTGTATGTACACATGCAGCATGTGTAAGTGTGAACTTATATGTGCCTGCTTGTGGGCATGCATTAAATATAAGCTCTAAATGCCAACATACCTTTTCAACTTGGATTATAGATTATAAATAGAAAGACTGGGTGCCACAGCTTGTATCGCCAAAAATCAAAACATATCTAAAAATGCTCGATTGGCGGTACACGGTGGCATACTTTTACCCACCTTGATGTATGGAAGTGAAGCCTGAACGGTGAATGAAAGTGAAATTAGTAAGGTCCATACTGTTGAAATGGACTTTCTAAGAAGTATGATTGGGAAAAAACGGAGTGATAGGGTGAGGAATGATTTTGTACTTAGATTATTATTATTATGTACTGGGTGCGACCGCTTGCATCGCCAGGAACCAAAATCTCTCAAAAAATGTTAGATTGGCGGTGCACGGTGGTATACTAGTGCCAACCTTGATGTATGGAAGTGAAGCCTGGACGGTGAGTGAAAGGGAAATTAGTAAAGTCCATACAGTAGAAATGGACTATCTAAGAAGTATGATTGGGAAAAAACGAAGTGACAGGGTGAGGAATGATTTTGTAAGAGAAGAATGTGGTGTAAGGGAAAGTGTGAAAGTGAAGATTAAAAGAAGTATGTTAAGATGGTTCGGGCATTTGGAGAGAATGAGTGATGAAAGATTGACGAAGAAAGTATATGTTGCTAGAATAGATGGATGTCGTGGTAGAGGAAGACCGAGAAAAGTATGGAAGGATCAAATCTCTGAAATAGCGAATGAATGGGATATCCAGAGTCATAATAAAAGGAGGACTTGTATGAAAAAGGTTATGACTCTGGATGAAATGAAAGAAGTATGCAAGGACAGGAAGAAGTGGCGGCTAATCTGCAATGTTGATTTCTAATGTTGGTGTATTCATTTGCTACATTTTTTGCATAGGAAATTTTTGCCTTTTTTTGTATAGATTTCTTTGTAAGGTTTTGTTCTTTTTTATATTTAAATGTAATTTATTATTCATATTCCTTGACTTATAGGTTGGTATGAGGCTGACCACCCATACTGTAAAAAATGGTTCACTTTGCCAATGTCACCCCTGTTTCAGGGAAGGTCGGCAAAAGTTGTGGGGCTTATGTTCATTTGAGGTTTGGATTTTATTTGTAAGTACACAATCAGCATTTGTAAGCGCGAACTACACTTGTTGGTTTGTGGGCATACATCTGAGAGCTTTAAATGAACATATCCTTGCAACTTAGATTATAGATTAGATTAGACGGCAGTCCCATGAAAGACTGATGTTTGCTCGCTGAGATAAATGTTTCATATTCAGAGTCCATTTAAACAAAGTTATCTTTTGATTATACAATTAAAAAAATGAACTTCCACAAAGTTAATGCAGCAAATGTATATATAATGAAGTTGTTGTTATGTTAAATTGTGTGATGGTGCAGGTCCCGTATGAGATCTTCAACAAGAAGTATCGGCAGGCGCAGAAGACCCTGGACAGCGAGGTGAGGCAGGTGCAGAACACAGTCACAGAGATGGAGCGCGACAACCTGCCTCCTCAGGAGATCAACAGGCTGCTGGGCCGCATGGTGAGGCAACATACTAATTACACTGGACAGGGAGGTGAGGCAGGTGCAGAACACTGGCACAGAGATGGAGCGCGACAACCTGCCTCCTCAGGAGATCAACAGGCTGCTGGGCCGCATGGTGAGGCAACATACTAATTACACTGGACAGGGAGGTGAGGCAGGTGCAGAACACTGGCACAGAGATGGAGCGCGACAACCTGCCTCCTCAGGAGATCAGCAGGCTGCTGGGTTGCATGCCCTGCACACACCATCGTTCCTGCTTACTTATCACCATTTGCAACAGCGGTTAAATCTGATCCAATTCCAAAACCTTAATGAAAGCAGACAGTTTTCTCCCCGACAACTTCTCCAGGGCAGCAATTTTGATTGTGAACCAACCAGGGATTTTACACAAGGAAGAGGCATGGATGCATTGAAAATAAAATTTAAATTTTAAGGGAAAATAAAGAAAAAGAGAGCTTTCTTTGCATCAACAAGACATTTTCAGATGGGTGAATTATAGTCTAGTGACCATTCTCCTTCATCGCCTTCCTCAGTCATCAAACCAGCCACGATGTTGGTGTGATGTACACTTTTTAGAGTTTGTGTATTCACACAGTGAAAATCCATTTTTATGAGAAATTATAAAAATAAAAAAAACAGAGTTTCATTTTCAAAAATTGAGTGTTTATTTCACCTCGAGTACTTTCAACTTGCTTACGTCAGTGATGTCTGTTGTGTTGCAGGTGGAGCGCCTGCAGAGCATGAAGCGCAAGTCCTCGGAGGCCATCAGCGAGGAGATCAGGGCGGGGCTGGTCTGCAAGAAGAGGCTGGAGCACCTCAAGGAGCATGCCGAGGCTGTCCGAGATGAGAATGTGCCACAGGTGAGAGAATACAGAGTAACATCGGGTGACCTCTATATCTTCTCTGTAAAAAAATCCCTTCAGCAGATGCTGTGTTTCATCAAAGCTCAATATTGATAATGATGATGATTTGTGGAGTGTCATATGGTAACTTCTGCAAGGATGCTTTCAGCAGTGACAGTCACGAAGAAAGATTTTTGTCAACATCAAGTTTTCTACGAGCTTTCTTTTGTGTTCAAGATATGATAATTTCCATTTGTTTTCCCTCGAAAATTTAGCATTCCCTGGCTGTTTGCTACTAAACATTTCGTTTGTTACTAAATAGATGGAATCTTTATCCTACAAGAATCTGATGCAATGGATTTCCTTGATACAAGTCCCTTGCTAGTGTACATTGTATGTATGTTACGTGTGATGCTGGAGAGATGTTTTCCGGGATCTGTTGCCGTGGTCTCTAGAAGCTGGAGCTTCCCGACATTCTCTCCAGCATCATCAGCTCTTATATGTATGTGTGTGTTGCAGGCCACACTGAACCAGTGGCGCAAGACGCGGCTAGACCGCATGCTGATAGAGTACTTCCTGCGGCAGGGCTACTACCAGACGGCCAACGAGCTGGCGGACAAGACCAACCTGCGGCACCTCACCAACGTGGACATCTTCATGGTGGCGCGGGAGGTGGAGGAGGACCTGGCGCGCCACGACACCGCGCGCTGCCTGCAGTGGTGCAGCGACAACAAGTCCAAGCTCAGGAAGCTCAAGTCCAACATGGAGTTCAAGCTCAGGATACAGGTCACTACCATAAACACTGTAACTAGTATACAGGGAGGTGGAGGAGGACCTATTATTATATTCTTACGAATGTGTGATTGTGTGTCTGTGTGTTTTTACTTGTGTGAGTGTGTCTGTGTCTCTAGATGTAGGTATTTAAGTAATTATACTTGTTGATTTCTGCTAAAATTTTATAACTAAAAATTCTAATGAAACACTGGTTTATTTTCACTCTATTATTCAATTTATTTTGAATTGTACATTAAAAACAAAATAAAATCATTAAGACTCCATAGAGCGAATACGTCCAAAACGGTGTTCTGGGTTTTAAATGTCCATTATGTTTACTTTTTTTTTTTAATCTGTTACTGTCAGAATAAAATAAAGAAATGTATAATTTACAGATTTACCGTTTCCAAAAATGGTAAACGTTATTTGAATTCTGTCAAAATGAACACAAACTTATGAAATATTACGAAATAATGCTATCTGGGTTCAATGAATAACTTGAATTTGTTGAATGAAAGTGTACAAAAAATATATATGAACAGTAAGTTTATTAATCAAACTCAAAATTGACCGCATTTTTTTTTCGTGATAATGCATGTGAATTTTACAAAATAAAATTAAAATAACACCTTCAAAATTTCCATACAAACTTTTGTACGGTAAACCGAAATTCCTTCAAAAGCAACTGCAGAGCACAAAATTTTTCATTCGATTGAGAGACGCGGAGGTGTGCGCACGTCTCTTTTTTCGAAGAATTTCGTGGAGCGCAGCTGTCATGTGTGGTCAGGGTTGCCGCAATCTTTAGCATAAATTAGTTATTGTGTTCTTTATTTTAAAAATATATATCGGTAGTTTTGAAGTTAGGGCAATTCTTTTTTTAAATAGATTTGTGAATAAAAATGGTCTTCACCAACCAATTTTGTCTGGCTAGAAAAATAGCGCGGCAAAAAGTTACACTATATGTGTAGCTTAGTTAAGTTGAGTTAGTTATATGTTTGTGTTCCTTAACTAGTAGGTTGGGATGTGGCTGACCACCCACGCTGTAAAACATGTTTTTACTTTGGCAATGTTTCAGATTTATATTCCGTGATCTGTGGTTTCAGAGAAAGTCGAAAAATTTTGTATGTACACATTCAACATGTGTAAGCGTGAATTTAGATGTGCCTGCATATAAAAGGCGTGCATTAAAAATTGATAAGCCATAAATGGCAATATACCTATATATTTGTAACTTAGACGATGAATTATTATCAAAGATCAAGTCAACGACGTTACCATGTTGAAAGCACCGGTTCCCATAAATCACCGAAGTTAAGCAACATTGGGCGCGGATAGTACTTGGATGGGTTACCGCTCAGGTACACCGCGTGTCGTTGGCATCTTGGACCGGTCCGTAGTCCGTAGTAGCAACACTTCGGACTCGTAAATGGAAGGTTGTGGATTCGGATCCCGGTGGAGCACAAAAAATACTATTTATATTTCGAATGTGCTCTGCGCTGAGTTGATAAATTCATAAACCTTTACCAAAGACCGGTCACTGAAAGGTCCATCCAACTTTACAACAACTAGGTCTTGCTTGAGATTTGGCGCTTTCTACAGCGACGACCAAGCTTGCAGAGGGCTCTTGAGGTGTGATACACACAAAAATAGCGCTCACCAAATAAATCATCCGAATATTATTATTATTACCAAATAAGCGATATTCAAAACGACCAAAGTCTGTCGATATTGAAAATGAGGCGACTTTGCAGAGGCTCTGGCCCCCCCTAGCGGAATGGTGACAGAGTTACAGTTACAGTCTGTAATAATCTATAATCTAAGCCGCAAAGCTGCACTAACAATCAAAACTCATATTAAATGCATGCCTACAAACAAATACGAGTAAGCTCGCGCCTATAAATGCTGGATGCGTACTTACAAATCAAAACCGAACCTCAAATCAACATAAACCCTGCAAGTTTTAGTCAACCAGTTACAATATGAACAAATGAATAAAGTGGAAATATATCTACAGAGGTACTGGCCACCCCTAGCGGAATAACGACTGGATACAAGTCGCCATCCGAAAAATATTGAGAACTCATGCTGTATTCATTTAGGGCAACATTAAATAATTGGTAAGATTTCTAATAATGTAGAAAATATGAAATTCTTGTTAATTATTTTTCTGTGATCGAGGAGCATCCCTGTGCAATAGAAATTTGTGAAAGAGATATCGCCATCCCAGATCTGTACACATATATTATAATTTGAAGCAATGTAACATTATTAGTCAAAAGAAATGACGACAAACCATTTTTATGTGCAAAGCTTTTAGTTATTGTATCACGTCAAACTAAAAAGGGACAAACGTATCTCTGTCTCACGGCCCTCACTTGTCAGACAGAGGGAAAAGTTGTAAGTACACTATGTAATCACACACAATGCAAAAATAATCTCTTCTTGTCCTGTGCACCACGACACTGTGTATTCGAACCTTTAATCTTTAATGTATACTTTCATTGCGCTGTTTAGCATGGAGAGTATACTATAACATTACTTATATATAGCGCTCAAAACTCATCGGCGTTTTAGGACGGTAGCCTCTTAATCTTGTACTTGAAGATGATTGAGAGATCGAAAACGTTTGCATTTATTAATTAAAATAAAATGAATAATAGAGTGAAAATAAACCAGTGTTTCATTAGAATTTTTGGTTCCATAAACATTAGTAGACATCAATTAATATGAATTTTCAGTGTTAATACTCAAACCATACAAAATATAATTATACTTGTATTTGTTGGATGGCAGGAGTACATAGAGCTGGTGAGGCAGAACAGGCTGATGGACGCCGTGCGCTACTGCAGGAAGCACTTGTCCTGCTTCGAGGACGGCCAGCTGCAGGAGATCCAGCAGTGCATGGGCATGCTGGCCTTCCCCGCAGACACAAGTAAGGGCTCCTCCCTACACACTCATGTAATGCAAAATCTCATAAGTGGCTGAACATGAAGGATAATTCACACATACATAATAAACTTTGCGATTTCCATAAATTTATATATAGCTCAATAGGTACAGTGTTCAATAAAAAATCTGTTTAATGAGATATGGTATCATTCAAGATTGATTAGTTGCACTTGTTGTGGGGACTGTATTTAGTATATCCCGGCAGAGAACAACAGCAACTGGGTCTTTGTAGCGACGACCAAGCTCGTAAAAAGTCCAGTCGATAGCTCAGTTGGTAGAATGCTTGCATTCCATGCCGAGAGCAAGGGTTCGATCCCAAGGTGTACTCAGCCTTAACAAGAAATGAGAACCATCCCCCCCGGGAGCTGGGAAATCCCCACTTCAACTGAAAGTGGTTGGTGTGAGGCCAGCCCCCTTACCCGTAAAAATAAATAGGTCCCGAATCGCCAGACCTCTTCGGGGAGAATGTAGGCAAGAAGTTACCCTATATGTGTAGCTTAGTTGCATTGCGTATGTTCATATAATGAAATGGCATTACCTGTTGCAGAGGTGCAGCCGTACGCCGACCTGTTTGCGGAGTCCCGCTGGCAGTCACTAGTGAGCCAGTTCCGCCAGGAGAACTACCGGCTGCTGCAGCTGCCGGCGCAGACAGTGTTCAGCGTGGCCCTGCAGGCGGGGCTGGCCGCGCTCAAGACGCCGCAGTGCTACTCAGTGGCGGGGCGCGTGCCCGCCTGCCCTGTGTGCCAGGAGCCGCTCAACTCCCTGGCCGCCTGCCTGCCCCACGCACACTGCTCGCAGTCCAAGCTCGTGTGCCGTATCTCGGGAGAACCACTTAACGAGAACAACCACCCCATGATGCTGCCCAACGGACAGGTGTACGGGGAGAAGGTAAACATGAACACATTTTTTTTAAATAAATACCGGTCCGTATTCTAGTGGTTAACACTTCTGACTCGTAAATGGAAGGTTGTGGGTTCAAATCCTCTGATAAAGGAATCGGTCGGGCACATACAGCGTCAATAAGCGGACACTCAACATTATACAGCCAAACTCACTCCTGAAAAGTTTGAGGATGAATCTTGCATGAAAATTGCCTTCTCAGTCAAAGTAAAAAGTCCATTGTTAATTATTATTGTGTTGCCCTTGACAAGGAGTAGTCGAACGCGGGTGGTGTATGTCGCCCTCTTGAGTTGCTACATTGGAAATCATCGCAATGCAGTTGTAGCATGGAATTCCATAGAAGCACTAATGTGGACTCTGCCTAAGATGAGAAGAGCTGACCCCAACAGCCTTCAGCAGCAATAAGTTTGGAACAGTGCATGTTTGACTCCAACATGTGCGTAGGAGAGAGAAGATTGAGTGTTGTTTCTAGATTTAATTAGGCGTTAGAGCTAACCTGATCACAGGCAAATCTACCAAAGCCGCAGACCATCAGGGAACAAGAATAGGAGTCTTAGACTAATCAGAAAGGACTCAACTCACTCCCGCATGATCTTCTTTTAATTGTTTCTCCCTGTCGACCGCGCATGACTTGTGATTCAGCTGAAGAGGCAAGACACGTCTCTTCACTCTCGAGAAGTAACGAGCACTGACACAGTTTTAATTGTTGCTAGGTGAGTAGGTAAGGATAGACAGGGCTAATAAATGGCTACAGAAGTAAGGAATTTAACCGCCTGCAACTATAGACAAAATACCTGCCCACAACCCTCTCAAAGTAGTTTTCAGCTTGAGATTAATATTTTTATTGTAATTTTTTTTCAGGCCCTGAAAGAGATGATGAGGGAGCAAGGCAGCATCATCTGCCCCAAAACCAAGGAGGTGTTCTGTATGAAAAGAGTGGAGAAGGTGTACGTCATGTAGTCACTCTGTCCTCTCTTTACATCAAATCTCATGTACCAAACAAGTGCACGGGACATCAGGGGCCGCTCTCACATGGACGTTTACACCTTCTTGGTATCCCACGACAGTGAAATCAAATATAGAATTTAAAAATAATACTGAATAATAATAATAAACTAAATTTCTCTACGCCTTTTTGTGATTTATTTTACTACAAAGGCGCATGTGGGCTATAGCAGGAAAATATAAATGTTTTCAGCATCTTCCTAAAGGCTGTCTCGTTGTCCTGGACTCTCAGCTTCTCTGGGAGAGCATTCCATGCCGCTGGCCCGGCAATATGGAAAGAGCGGTTCCCGAAGACTGTGCATGATGTCTTTTTTTTCGGCAGTTCCAACAAACTGGCACATGACCTAGCTGACCTCAGTGTGACTCTCCTTTCATTTAAGTAAGTTTTCCTCTTGAGTTCTACCAGATAATCAGGAGCTAGCCCATGAAGAGCCTTAAAGACCATCAAGCAAAGCTTGTAGTCTATTGTCTCCCAAATGCGAAGCCATATGGTTTTGGTCAGAGTGGGACGGCTGCTGCATATTTGTTTGCAAGGAATACTTTTTTTCCCTATTGTCGCTCGTGAAATTGTTTAGTTGGAAACTATGCCCATGTGACTGTCGGGTGAAAATTACATTTTTGTGACGAACCGGTGATCCCTTACAAGTGGAATAACTTATGTTCAGTGTCCCGAGTATCAAAAATTGCATAAAACTCCCCTCGATTGTGTAAAACAAGAATGTATGGAATAAATGTTGGCACTCCTAGAGGGCGATTTAGTTTTCTTACATTTTTAGACTTGCTCGGCGAGTTTTACATAATGCTTTGAACTGGGGGCATAGTAGAGAATAAGGAAATTAAATGTAAGAAACTTATTTACAGTCGGAGAGATTTTATTGGAAAGTTGATTATTATGAGGAACAGAAGGGGAGGCATATCGCATAGACTTATTAAAACTCACAGGTGATGTTTTGTAAGCAGGGTTTCAATAGAAACATCAAGATGACGACAGATGTAGTGTACATTTTGTCAAGGCTTATTAGCTTCAGAAGTTCAGAAGTTGCCACTTGTGTAGGGCATCTTCAGAGGTGTGTAACGTGTTAGTCTGGTAAGTGTGGTCTATAGCTCACTTGGTAGAACACTTTCATTCAAAGCCAGATCATTAATATTAATTCTCGAGGGTGTCAGAAATGATTACTGTTGCGGTGATGATTTCAAACCCAAAATTGTAATACCAGTCGGTTTACTTAGCCGTTAAAAAAAATGAGAACCTACTCCAATCGGAGCAGATTCTCAAATCCGTATGGAAACCCCTATTTCAAGTAGAGTGTTTGACATAAACCCTGCCCCTTTTTATGTGTAAATAAATAGGTTCCACTCAGTGTGAATTCTTTGGGGATAATGCAGAAAAAGGTTGCATTGTATGTGCAGCTTGGTTGAGTTTGAGTTGAGATGGTAACTGCTGCCTCACTGCCTGCCAACCAACAGTGACTATAAGCAACATTCTTCTTCTTTTCGTGCCTTCGGTGTCCCTGAGATCTTCTCCCCTCAATCTTTCTCTGTAAGATGTATAAGACGGTATTTCTCATTTCTCAAAATGTGACCCAAGTACATCAGCTTTCACTGCTTAATGGTTGGCAGAAGTTCCTTTGTGGTGGGACTTCTTCATTGGTGACCCGATCACGCCAAGAGAAACATTTTTTGGTACAAACACATCTCGAATGCTTCAATTCATCAACATGATACTAAAATATATACTAGCAGGAATTCTTAGTTTTTTTTGACAAGTCACTTAAGTAGGAGACTTAACTCTGAAGATGTCCACACAGCTCTGGATTAAAATATGTTTGTACAAAGGCATCTCCTAGTGAACTGTCACTTAGCTCATTGAGCAAGATAATGTCAGTTTAATTTGTGTACATAAGCTGTGTCTCTGTTTGTCCCCCTTTAGTGTTGTGTACTCCCATCTCTTCCCCGGAGTAGTTTTGTCACTGATGATCTAGCTTGTATCTTGTGTAATTGTAAGAAATAAATGATCTATTGTAAAAACACACTTTGCTCCATGTTTTATTGTGTTCCTTGTTAAGTTGTCACATTGTAATGGACAAGCTGTGAAAACAAATTTAACCTTTTTCTAATCTAAGTTGCAAAGATATGTAACATTGGGTATTCACTTTATATGCATTTTTACATGCAAAGGGGGCGAGTAAAATTTATTAATGAACGATTTCACTCGCCCCGTAACCACATACACATTGCTTTTAATTTTAATATTTTATAATTGGACAATTCTATATGGCGCCATTTAGTGGCAGTAGAAAGGGTGCTTTTATGCGTTGAAGCTTTTGTTAAACAAATTTGCCTTAAGCAACTTCCTGAAACTTCCAACACTGGTCTCTGTTCTCAACTCCAGAGGTACTGTCCGTACTGTCCCTCAAAAAACGAAGATCATGTGGTTAACCACAGCCAGAAGAGCGTACCTCATAGATCCTTCTCCAGTGACAATCTCTGGAGCTAACATTCCCTCCAGCAATGTGAGACTATTAGGAGTCCACCTAGACAGCTTCCTTTGCCTAGAGAAACAGATTAGTAGCACTGTCAGCTCGGGCTTTTATGGTCTCAGACAGCTGAAGTTAGCGAAGAACTGCCAACCACCTGATGCTATGAAAGTTCTGGTAAATGCCTTCGTCATCTCAAAGGTGGATTACTGCAATGGCATATATTATGCTGCTAAACCGAAATGCCAATTAAACAGACTGCAGTCAGTAATGAGCGCCAGTGCCCGCTTGATTTATGGGCAGAGCAAATACTGCCACATCACCCCACTCCTGCAGAAGCTCCACTGGCTGAGGATCCCAGAAAGGATCAAATTCAAACTGGGTCTCACGGTTCATAAAGCGCTGCAGGGAGTGGCGCCAGAGTACTTGCAGGAGTTGATAATCCCAAGGAGTCTGAGTGAGAGGGGGTTGACTCTGCGATCTGTCGACAATGCTCTTACCTTTGTCAGTACACAATGCAGAAAAAGAAGCAGTGTTCGGATACCGCTCTTTCGCCGTTGCAGGACCGGCAACTTGGAACCAGCTGCCTCCAGAAGTGCACGCCAATGACGGGATCGAGAGCTTTAAGTTCCGTTGAAGTAGCAGTTGTCTATAATCTAAGTTGGAAAGATATATTACATTTAAGATTCATATTAATCATACTCACACAAGCGGTCACGTTTAAGTTCTCGCTTAAACATGCAGCATGTGAACCTACAATATAAAACTCAATCTTAAATGAACATAAGCCCTGCAACTCTCGCCGATCTTCCCTGAAGCAGGGGTGACATTGGCAAAGTGAATAATTTTTTACAGTATGCGTGGTCAGCCTCATACCAACCTATAAGTCAAGGAATGTAGATACCCAATATATACCAAAAACTTAAAATAAATAAAACACAGAGATCACATGAAAAATTTATTAACTCAGTATTATTAAAGATGTAAAAACATCAAAACTTTCAAATAATAATATATTATGTATAAATATATGTACTTGTGTCAACAGTTGATCATCATAACATATAATATAAATATATATATGCATCTATACACGCTTCACATATGTAGTTACATATCCTCACAACTCTCACATACTTTACAAAAAACATTCCTAACTTATAATTTTTGGAAAATTATACATTCTGCCAGCCGAGCTTCCGTTGATGTAAGAACTGCGGAGTCGGAACATTCCAAATTCTCTCCGGCCATGCTTGTTCACGTGGATATAAACTAAACAATGTTGCAATGAACTCAGAATATTTGAAATGTGGAGAAAATATGATGTCACCTGAGGACAGCACAGAGTGTAACGATTTCAATATAATATTATGTAGGTAGTTTGAAAAGACACTAAAGTGCACCGTACTACACATTCAGGATTATTCACAAAACATTTAATCCATGGATCGTCAATTTTGTATCGAAAATTCACATCGAGTCATGGATTTTCTGTGTGTGAATAACACCGATTGAGCATTGGTTGAGACGGAACTAGCTTATGGTATTGAAACATACTGAGACAAACCTGTCAAAACACCATGTGAAATCCTATGTTTTCTTGCTTTTTTCATCTTATTTTGACACCCTATAAATAATAGCACATGCTATTGTTTTATAGTAATTACTTTTTTCTCTCAAAGCTGTCAATGTCCGCCTTGGCTTTACCCATCAGGAGTTTGTTATAATCAGCAGAGCTCTTACAATAAATAACTTAACTTGCCTACCTATGTACTTTACACTATCATGTACTTACAGAATTATAATATTTATATATTAACTAATCAACCTTAACAACGAACTAAACATAATTAAATGCTATCTCTGAACTAAGCGCACACACACAAACGTTTCAGTCAGTCTCATTCAGAGTAGATTGATACCTTTAAAGGTAAAACTGAATAAGTGACACACAAAGCTAACATCGGTGTCTCAGATAAATGCTCTTTTTTCATATTTTTTGCAAGAGAAAACACTAGAAAAATGTGAAAATCTTGTAGTTCATGAGCACTTCCTTATAATTAGTTCACGTACTATGAGAAGTTACCCCCAATAAAATGTTTTATCTAAAATTTCTCCAATCAGTGATTCAGCAATTATTCAGCTTAACCTTTAACGCGGCGAGATGCAACTTTACATTAAAGTGTGCCACACCCATGGCCTCACACACGCACATCTCTAATTGTTAAACGTTGCAGATATATATTTACATTTAAAAAAAATAAATTTGTGGAGAGGAATGCAATTCACCAACGATCAAAAGATCAAAAAGTGAATGCCTTAAACAATCAATGAAATAGAAAAGTGTGTCCTACTTGTAATTTGACGCTTATTTTAACTGTTTATGACACCAGCCCTACATGGCATGGGGTCCCGGTGCTTGTGTATTGCTGATGTACTGTGGTTAACAAATGATCCAATTCCTTAAAAGGCACTATTACATGAGAAGCTTGGTGTAATATTTGAACAATTTAAATTTGCACTTATTAAAACATAGATATCTTCAAAGACAAAATATAAAGTTGAATCTCTGTAACATTTGAGTCCAAAGAACCAAATACAAAGACGAAAGATCAATGATTTAAAAATAATGAAGTAAATATATTGAACACAGAAAACATAGACCTACATGGCAAAAATCAAGACTAACAATGCCATCTTGTATAACATCACTTCCAATAGTTCAACGTGAAGTTAGCTAAATTGCTAAAATTTAAGAAGTAATTAATGAAATGTTTCAGTGAGAACTTTGTAGAACTCAATTAAAAAAAAAAAACATGAAAACAAAACACTGTTTTATTTTACTGATATTTGTGAATTGAACAAATAATGAGTTTTGCCAGTTTCAGCCTCTTGTGTTTCTGAAGGTTTCGTCGTTATTCTGTAGAAGTCCAAAAGGCTGAAACTGGTCAGAACTCATTATTTGATCTATCGACAAATAAAAATATCAGGGCTTATGTTCATTTGAGATTGGGGTTTTTATATTGTAGGTCCACATGCAGCATGTGTAAGCGCGAAATTATGCATGTCTGCTTGTGGGAATGCATTTAATATGAATCTCAAATGATACATATCTTTGCAGCTTAGATTTAGATTAGTAGAATAAAATAGTGTTCTGTTCTCATGTTTAATTTTTTTTAAGAATTAATTTGTTGAACAGAAAGAATTTTTATTTTTTGCGGTTTAAGGCCCTGCATACAGTCATACCAGCGCTCAGTTAAAACCAAGTACAGGTATATATCATTTTCTGTGTTTTCATATATTGACCTCTCATTTTGGGAAAGACCCTAGATTACTGCTTTTGATTCAGCACAACTCATTTACCAGGAAATTCATAAAGCACACTGACTGGCAAATAGTAACAGCGAGGTTTGTAAACAGCTGACTGCCATTAACCTATCTAGATCTAGCCGTTCTTGAAATCCGAGGACCTTTTTTCTCCTAAGTTATCAAGTTTTGTAAATAACCGCCATTAACCCTTGAACTTCGGGTGACACGCATAGGCGTCAGGTGTAAACTTACATACAGTGCGACTGTCAATCATAGACGTCATGCAACTTCGAACTTATCCTTGACATCTGTGTTCAATAATTCAAAAGTCTGCAAGTGGAAATATGTGCTAAAGCTTTGTGATTTTTGTTTTTGGATAACTAATACATGTAATTGTTTACATAGTTTGTCCAGCAACTAAGGTAGGAAATCAATAAATGTTTTAAAAAATGTGCTTGAAAAATTATTCTGTACTGGGGGAATTAATATAGCCAGAATATTCAGAAGTGAAAAGGTTAATGATGATACAGATACAAGCAGTACTGTAGCGAGTACTTGTGACAAGCTCTTTTGATGGCAACTTTGGTTGTGGTCTAAAAAAGTGAGTCTTGAGTCCTTATTTGACTTTAGGCTCATGGGTGAGTTTCTGTCAGCACATAGACGAACCGTCTCTTTGCAGATCTTGCATTTTGCAGATGTTGAGCTCTATCTTGGGAGAGCAGGCATCCTGCGTTGCCTGGCCTGGTTTAGCTGACTTGCTGCAGCTGTAAGAATGGGATCCTGCGTTGCCCGGCCTGGTTTAGCTGACTTGCTGCAGCTGTGAGAATGGGATCCTGCGTTGCCTGGCCTGGTTTAGCTGACTTGCTGCAGCTGTGAGAATGGGATCCTGCGTTGCCTGGCCTGGTTTAGCTGACTTACTGCAGCTGTGAGAATGGGATCCTGCGTTGCCTGGCCTGGTTTAGCTGACTTGCTGCAGCTGTGAGAATGGGATCCTGCGTTGCCTGGCCTGGTTTAGCTGACTTGCTGCAGCTGTGGCTGGGGCGTGGCGCCCTCTATGGGCCGGTACTTCTTGATCCTCATCCACTGACCGTTGTTGTAGTTCATCTGGAAGTGGGTCTCGCACATCATGGTGAGATACGTGGAGTCCTTCTGCAGCACATTCTCCTGGTTTTCTGACAGCTTGATGGTCACAATGTTGCCCAGGTTAGGACACGGGTTATCTGAAACAGGAAGAGACATGTGAGCAAGGATCCATAATATGGACTTTGCATACGCAAATGTGCCCCTACTTGGTGAAAAATGCACACTGATGGACCTGCTACAAGCAAAAGACAATGTAGTTGCTCCTGCTAGTCACTGGAGATACTTCACATAGGCCGTTTTGGAGATATAAAGTGAATAAGTTAGGATCCATAATGCACAATAGAGGTGAGTGGAGCCTATTTATTTTTTAACAGGTTCACGGGGCTAGTTTTACGCTAACAACTTTATTTGAAGTTAAGGTTTCTCTGCACTCAAGGGAGTAGATTCCGATACCTTGGAAAGGTTGCATAAGCCTTGCAAATATTGCGAGTTGGATTATAAAATAAATAAATAAGAAACCATATCTGAAACCCTTGGTGGGAGTGGAATTGTAAATCCTAAATAGTGCAAGGTGTTTCAGCCCCATTACTAATTTTCAGTGGATAACATGATATGTTTACCTCTACTGCCCGCCATGAAGCCGAGAATAAGAGCCTTCTCAGGCCGCGTCACACGGTTGGCGTTCCTGAACATGTCCTGCGCCTCCAACATTTGTTCTCTCTGAAACAACATCACACCAACACTATCAAAACACATTCAGCACTTAATCACCACGCCTAACAAGACAGGAGTATGTTGGATTGATACTCAACACAATGTGATGATTAGTCAAACAATAAATGAAGTTTTCAAACAAGCACATATTTCCCTTTAATTTTTTATTTGAGTTTTGAATAAAATATGAGTCTAATTTTGTATTACACGTAAGGCACGCTGGGCAGTTCTGGATAAATGAGATCACCTGAAGATGCTAAAAGTGTGTTGTATGAGAGAATGCTTTCATACATCATACTTCAGATCCAGCACCGGATAGATGAACCTCAGACAAACTGGATATAATTCCTACTGTGTGAAAAGGCTCTTAATCTCAAGAGTGCCAGCGATTTTCTGCCGTAATCCAGCCACCCAACTCTTGGTTTTGATATTAAATATCTCCAAAGATACAAAACATATCTCAAAAGACAGTGTGATAAAGTTTTTGTAGTGCCTACCAAAAAAAACTTTTGTCATATATTTATTACACTGCACATAATTTAGATTACGAAAAAATAAAAACAGCCAGATTCTAAAAATAGATATACCTCATTAGTATGGATAGGCATGAAGTCCAAATACATCACAAATGATAGAGGCCAGTGACCCTTTGTATTGTACACAAAGTATTTTTTTGTGTGGGAGTGTTGATTTCTAAACAAACTATGTACACCGCCGGACAAAAAAAATTACGAGTTTACCTGCTACCGCATCCCTTGACTTTACTGTACCCTTTTTCTAAGAAATCCTTTATCGATACCTGTTTCTTTTGTTCGATAAATTAAGGACGCTATGTGTCACCTTTCTACAATATTTACATTTTAAAATGTCTCAACAGTCTTGTTTTACCCGCGTTTGAGTGAACATAACACAATAATCATGGAAAGTGCAAAGCAAATGTCGATTGTGATAAAATCCAAAAGAATCGCATTGTCGCAAGAAAACATATCTTATTGTGAAATATCTCGTAGAGTTGGGTATTCAGAAGGTGCAGTGAGTTTTTTTTTTTTTAAATTCAAAAAAACTGGATCCATAGAACGGAAAAAAGGAAGAAGACGTGGGCGCGTGACATCTGTCCGAGATGATCGCTTAATAAAAAAAATTGTTACGCGCGATCGATTTTTAACGTCACCTGAAATACACGCAGAGGTGCAGTCTACCAGCACATCAACATTTTCAGTAAAAACAGTGTCCAGGCGGCTGTTGGAGCATGGTTTCCAAGCACGAAGTCCCGCAAAGAAACCATTACTCACGGGCAAAATGAAGAAGGCTAGACTGGATTGGGCGAATGTGCACAAGAATTGGACCTTGGAGGATTGGCAAAATGTTATTTTCTCCGATGAATCCAAATTCAACCTTTTTGATCCAGACGGCAAAAAGATAGTTCGACGAAAACCTGGGGAAAGATACCATCCGTCGTGCGTCACTCGAACTTTTAAACATTCACCCTACGTCATGATTTGGGGGTGCATGACAGCGTACGGTTTGGGACCTCTAAATTTTGTACAGGGTACGATGAATGCCATCCAGTACAAAAAAGTGTTGAAAAACCATCTTATTCTAACAATCGAGGACATTACGCAGTATACCGCGGACCCGATTTTTCAGGACGATTCTGCGCCGTGCCATAGAGCCCGCACGGTGAGTACATTTTTTTTTTTTGTAATGCATTTTGTGACCACTTGATAAATAATTTATTGTTTTTTTACAGATCAATGAATTCAAGGATAAAATTGGCTTAAAATCGTTGACGTGGCCCGGGAACAGTCCTGATTTGAACCCGATAAAAAATTTATGGGCGATTATGAAAAAAAAAAGTCGGGGAAAAAAATAAAAAAACATTGAGAAATTAAAAAAAAACTTTATTCAAGTCTGGGAAGGAGAAATAACATCAGAAATTTTAGATTCGCTTTACGCTTCGTTAAATAATAGAATTTTACATGTTATAAAGTATGGAAGCGAGGCCTGGACGGTGAATGAAAGTGAAATTAGTAAAGTCCATACTGTTGAAATGGACTTTCTAAGAAGTATGATTGGGAAAAAACGGAGTGACAGGGTGAGGAATGATTTTGTAAGAGAAGAATGTGGTGCAAGAGAAAGTGTGAAAGTGAAGATTAAAAGAAGTTTGTTAAGATGGTTTGGGCATATGGAGAGAATGAATGAGGAAAGACTGACGAAGAAAGTATATGTTGGTAGAATAGATGGATGTCGTGGTAGAGGAAGACCGAGAAAGGTATGGATGGACCAAATATCCGAAATTGCGAATGAATGGAATATCCAGAGTCATAATAAAAGAAGAGCTTGTATGAAGAAGGTTATGACTCTGGAGGAAATGAAAGAAGTATGTAAGGACAGAAAGAAATGGCGGTTGATCTGTAATGTTGGCGGCTAGGGTTTATTAAATTGGAATTTGTTTTTGTTTGTAAATGGATATTTTGTATTTGGATATTATTATTTAGTGATGTATAAAATGTAATTTGTCGTGTGTGTGTGTTCCTTGACTTATAGGTTGGTATGCGGCTGACCACCCATGCTGTAAAAATGGTTCACTTTGCCAATGTCACCCCTGTCTCAGGGAAGGACGGCAAGAGTTGCAGGGTGTATGTCCATTTGAGATTTGGTTTTTATGTTGTAGGTTCACATGAGGCATGTGCAAGCGCGAACTTGTACGTGTCTGGTTGTGAGAATGCATGTAATGTGAATCTCCAATGTAACATATCCTTGCAACTTAGATTAGATTAGATAAAAAATAAAGGTGAATTCACTAAGTATAAATTTTTTTTAAATGTTATAAATATGTTTAAATGTAAAATACCTTCATTTAAAATAAAGCGATAAGAACCTACTTCTTAAATATGAATGACAAAATAGCATGTCTTTTATTATTCCATCACAAACACTCGACCATAAATGAACCGTTATGGGTCTCTAAGGTTCGGGTAATCTGATACCTGGTATATAATGCCAATTTCTAACTACAATTCATGAGTAAGATTTTTTATTTTAACCTTGAAGTAACGAGTAGTCATCACATATGTCAAAAAATACAAAAAAAAACTAATTAAATATCAAGAATAATTCATTATATGTCAATTTTAGTTTTTTTTGAGGACTCGTAATTTTTTTTGTCCGGCGGTGTAATTTGTCTTTTTCCAGAGTCTGTTGTCAAGGTCAACTTAAATATTTATAAACGAAAATGATGGATGGTTTTACCCAACACCAGTATTTCATACAATTGTCAATCTTATTGCTGTATAAAAACTAAAGAAAAATGAAAAAAAAAACGTAATTATTACTATGAGTGCGGATGCACCCAAGGAGTTAAATGCTTGTAACTCTGGATACTTGTGTGCTGGACTAAGCTCAAGGAGAAGGGCAGTGTTTACCGTGAGAGAGAGCCCCCTCCTGGGTAGCAGGTTGGGAGGCTGAGCCGCGCTGGTGTTGGTGCCCGCTGCTGGGGCGGAGGCAGGTGTGGCCTGGGCGGGGGCCCCGGTGGTCAGCAGCAGACTGCTGGTGCTGGAGGGCTGCAGGATCTGCACCGTGCCCTGCCCGCCTTGGCCCCCCAACTGCTTCACACTCGTCAGCACCACCTGCACAACACAACATCACATTATAACCAACAACAACAAACAATACAAAAATAATGTTACCAATACTGTGGTTGTGTGTGTTAGTGTCTCTATAAGCAAGAATAATTAAATGTTAGGTTCACACATCTATTTATTTCTACAAGTTAGGTACAAAGTGAGTGTAAAAGAAGAAAATGTATGAAAAAGGTGGTGGATATGAATGAATTGAAAGAGGTATGTAAGGATGGGGAGAAATGGAGGCACCTGTGCAGAGGCTCTGGCCACCCCTATTGGAACGACAACAGAGTTATAGTATTACAGTTACAGGTACTTACAAGGATTTGTATTTTTTTGAGTTTGCTTGAGTGATAGGTAGAATGTACTGGCAAAATCTAGCAAGTAGTGATTCTCAATGTTTCAAGAATTATCTTTATAATAAGTATAATATAATTAAGCGCCCTTGGGGTGGCTAGTGCCACTAAACGGCGCTATATACAAATTGTCCAATTATTATTATTATTATAAAAAAGGGACCAAAATGCTCTGTACCTTCCGAAATTATTCTAACACTGTACTGTGCAAGTGTAAAGTGACTCTGTGTCCGTACCGAATGTGAAATAAATCACCGCAGTTTTAATTAAACATAATCATTAATTAAATTATTCCTTGACTTATAGGTTGGTATGAGGCTGACCACCCATACTGTAAAAAAGAGGACTTTTTCAAGCGTGACCCGATCACGCCAAGAGGCATCCGAAGCATTTTTCAATAGACACACATCTCAAATACTTCAATTCTCTCATCAGGAGTAGCTTAACCTTTATGCAAGTTTACGCTTGGCCCCTATGCTTGTTACCCGAAGTTAAAGGGTTAAAGAGAAGAGTGATGCAATCACCGTCTTGTTGGTGTTGTGCTGCAGCAGGGAGGAGTTGGTGAGGATGACGGGCACTCCACTGGCGGTCTTGAGGATGCCCTGCCCGCTCAGCAGAGTCCCGCCAGGACCCGCAGTCACCAGCAGAGGCTTCTGCCCCGGCTGTCCTGTGATCAGCAGCTTCTGAGGTAGCATAACCTGCGAAACACAAGACATACAGGCTAGAATATCATTAGATATGTGTGCATTGAGTGGACAGATGCTACTGTAAACGGACACACTCTAAGTAGTTTGTTTGCCACACAGGGAGGTGCCTGATTCTGCGGAGGAAACTTTAGCGAGTAAAACCTGTAAAATTTCATAATCTCAGCCCAATCCCTCAATAGGAGTTAGGGTTTATTTATCGAAGACTTTTTTAAGCACCATTTGTGAAACCTCCCTTCAAG
This sequence comes from Agapetus fuscipes, assembly GCA_951799405.1. Taxonomy (NCBI): domain Eukaryota; kingdom Metazoa; phylum Arthropoda; class Insecta; order Trichoptera; family Glossosomatidae; genus Agapetus; species Agapetus fuscipes. The sequence continues at coordinate 9,304,496 of OX637358.1, read as the reverse complement.
GGTGCTGTACAACATTTAGATAATATAACAAATAAAACAATCAATAAATCAATTACAAAATGAAATTACTTGAACCGAATGAAACTGAACTAAATCAAATCATCATCAATATGTAAATCACAATTATTCCTGGTCACTTCAGTCAACAAGATGACTTATAATAATAAGAATTGGATGATTTTATATAGCGCCGTTTAGTGGCACCAACAAATGTGTCTTAGGCAACTTCCTGAAACTGCCAACACTGGTCTCTGTTCTCAACTCCAGAGGTAGACTGTTCCAGTAGGAGCTGAAGCTAAAACCTATTGTGTTCAGTCAAAGTGCCAGTTGAAGCTTATATATCGCACACTTAATAATAAAGAGCAATAACTCAAAAATTGGGAAAATCGAGATTTTGTAATAAAACGCAAGAACAATGTGAGAAGAATAGATAGGATGCGACAGCCGTTCAATTTGGATGAATATGGCCGAGATAAAACATCGGTTGCCTTTTTTATCCCATACAAGTTGTACTGGTTGTCTGAACTTCAAACGTGATTTCCCAACATTCTTATTTTTTGAGTTATTTCTCTTTATGATTAAGCGTGCAATATGGCGTCACCCTGTGCCAAACTAAGACTTATCTTGTCTGTAGCAGTGAAACCATTGAGAAATAACATAGACAAGCAGAAACTAACTTGCTGCATTGATACATACTAACTACCACATTTGTCTCAGTCCTGTCAAACGTTGCAGTTGTGTAGTCATACAAAACATGATTTTACGTGTCAAATTTGATGTTTTCTTGCTTTCTCCATATTGTGTTTTGACACCCAATTATCACACATGCCATAATGTCTTAAAATAATGAATTTTTCCTTAAAAAATCATAAATTTTATGGATCACAAGATTTTTATACTGCATGCGTCTATGTTCGGACTGCTCCGGGCATAATACACACGCGGCAATGCTGCCACCTTTTGAGATTTTTTTTATATTCACCAGAGTTTTTTTGTATACATGGAAATGCAACTGTGAATTTCTAGGTTCTCTTTCTTTCTAATGACCATTTTCGTAAGTAAGTTGAAACAGATATATATTATCTAATTTCAATTTCATTTCTAGTCCACAGATATCATAAGTCAATGAGTGAAACAGTTGTTATGCATTCTTTGCAAGCTTTTCTGTGATGATTGTGCAGATGACTACAGTTGGATGAGAGAGAGCACTCACAGGTTTTGGCTGCAGGCTGACTAGCAGGGGCGGAGGCTCCGTGGAGGGCGTGAGGGTAGGCGCGGGGGCGGGGGTAGGCGGGGCGGGGGGCAGCACACTCTCTTGCCGGGGGGAGGCAGCCACTGCACTCACCGCACCTCCTGACACAGCTGGAACACACACAACATCATCCTGTTAGCTAACTGTATTATATTTGGCGCTGTTTTCAAAGGCATGAATTAAATAGAGACAAATTTATAACAAAGTGATACGTTATTCGAGAAATTGGGAACCAACCATTGACAAACTTGTTGCTTTCAGTCAAGATATTGCGGGCACAGGAACAAAAAAAATGCATGTGCATTAAGGTACTTATCCCTTGGCATAAATATAAAAGTCATTTGTCACTGTGAGTGAAAATGGCGGCTTCAAAAGGTCTCATTCTGACATTTGAAGAGACTTCCTAAATGTATACTGGCATTCATAGTAAGGTGGATCGCTGTATGTATGAAAAAAATTAAAAATCATTTTTTCGTAATTGCGTTATGCAGAACAGTTGCTCTCTGGGGTGAGTCTCTGATATAAAAAAAAATCTTATCAAAATATTAATTTATTATACTGCCCCAAGTCATCAGAAAAATTACAAAAATACATAAAACTACTCATTTTTACCCCTGTGTTTAAGAATCAAGTATTAGATAAAATCAAACGAAATTTACTTTTGTTTCTTTAAAATGAATGAAATAGTTATCATTACGTGTTTGGTATCTTGTAATTTGAGAGGGGTGGGTGGAAGCACCCCCTAACTTTGTTACTCCGCGCAGACGCGCGTCACCAATTCGGTGCTCTCAGAGATGTAACTATAGTTGTACGCTACTCATATTTTTTGCACATACAAATTTACGAGAGATCTTAAGTGTATTTTTTATATATCAGCGTGTTAATGCAACAGATTGGCTTCATTTAACTATGCAAAACATCTTAAAGTACCGATAACTGAAAACTATTCTGATTGATCAAAGAACCAAAAGATAAATGATCATAAGGAGTGTTGATTTGAAAACTGCTGCGTGAAATTAAAAAAAATCTGAACCGGAAACAGAAATATTAACCATACAAAGAAAAAGCTACAAGTTCATTGCCAAATCTGTCTGACCTATTAACTGATGTCTCTCAACAACCAGTCTCAACAGTAATAGAAAAACTTGCACTTCAGAGAACGCTACCTCTAACTTCGTATTCATATTCATTAAAAAATATTGTGTTTGGCATACTGGAAAAACCTGTGGATAAATTTGGCATTTCCATTAAGGCTGAAGCTGCTCTTGTTTTGGCAACTAAGCGTTGGTATTATTTCAGACAACAATCCATCCTAAGTTTTCGATCAAAATAAAATTAGAAGAGCCCGTGAAAAGCAGAGAACTAAGTTCAGCGGTGTGACCATTGATTCTGATTACTAAAATTTGGGTTTATACTTTGATGGACGTAAAAATAAAACCTTTAATATGGTGGATCATAAGAGAAATATAATTAAAGAGGAGCATATTTGTTTACTTAAGGACGCATTGGTCATATTTCTTTAAGCACTGAAAAAGCAGCAATAATAACAAGAAAAATTATGGATATTTTAATCAGTAAAGATATCAATGTCATCCTTTTTTATGTAATCGGACGTGATAGAACTATTGTTAATACAGATGGAATTGGTAAATTTATTCCAAAAAAATTAAAATATCTAGTAAAACCGCTGCAGTGGTGTATTTGTCAACTCCATGCCAACGAACTGCCGCGCCAATTATTTTAATATATTGATGGTTGTACAAGTGGACCAAGAAGTTACTCTGAACCCATAGAAAAGGTATAAAAAAGTTAGGAAGAGCTTCCAATAGTCTCGTTTATAACTATCCAATGTGATCTACCTATTGGACGGAGAATAACTATAAAGTCTGGATATTGTTCTCAAAGCTTATTAAAAAGAAACCCTGGAAAATTAATGCATTCAAGATGGCTCACAGAATACTACGGCTTTATGTTCTTTTTTTTTAAACATCTGACAAGCAGTAAATATTATCAATTATATAATGAAAGTGGATGCTCTTATGTGGTCTTACATCAAAACTAACCACATTGCGTTAATGGTGCTAGACACTTACACAAGATAATCTAGCTGTCGCGATATTTGACAGATAATTTAAAGCAGATACTACATCCTATTATATAGAGAAATGGATATTTCAATCATCCAAAAAACATCTTACTTGCTTTGCCTTTTTATGAGTTCTAGCTTTGTGAAATATTGAAACGCGACAGGAAACAATTTTGAGAATTCGAACTACGATCGGCCAAAACTTGGTTTTGATGCAAACAATTATAAAAAACCTTATAAACTGGCACGAATAATGTGACCAAGCCCCCTGTTACAAAATTTATGAACGGTGAATTAACATCACGTTGTTAAGAAAATCCACTGCTTGTTGACGAACTAATCTCAAGCCATTTCCATTTTTCTTGCTACACGTTAGCCACTGAAAGATTAGTAAAAATTGTAACAGAAACTTCAGCTGGTGTTTGCGGTCTTATCAGAAGAGATGGATTTATTAAAACAAACCTGGAATCACGACAAATAATGCCTTTTATCAATTTAAAGAAAGATTACCAATTCTCTTAAAATCACTTTTTTCCAGACTTCTGTTGATTGCCATTTTTTCATTTTTTTTGCCATAAAAGGGTATTTTTTCTATCATTTATAGAAAATCATGCTTTGTGCTTAAATTTGAACTTCATTATACTTCAATTATTTTTTTCTTAATAAACAAAAAAAAAAGTTAAGTATATAGCAGTTTTTATGATTTTTATTAACTTTTCGAGTCTTTGGGGCAGTATAAGATCAAATATTTCGACCTTATGGTAGTACAATTTATTGTTTGTATTGATATAGAGCAGCTTTTGGTAATAACGCGAAATCGAAATTCCCAAAAAAACGATTTCGATCCACCTTAATTCATAGTTAATGACGATGGATAGATGAGGAATAAACCAGAGCTTTTAATTTCAAACATGCGCCGGACCACTGCTTTAATTAATTCATTCGCCCTAGCACCACCATATACCAGGAGCGTGAATAGCGTGGAGGCAAATACATTTCATAATAAATATTTTGCCCTCTTTCTTGAAAAAAAAAACACAAATGATATTTAATTATATGGCCGGGTGACTTCACATTTACTCCCCAAATTTCAAATATTCCAATCTGAAATTAAGCAGAGAACAAAGACAGTTCTTCAGGGACAAATTTACGCACAACAAGAGAGTTACGCACTTTTGACATATTTAAATATTATAATTTTATTTCACTTTCTGATCCAGTTCATCCTCAACTGTCATGCAGAGAGGGTGCCTCTGTGTGACGTGGGCTACATGGCCAATGAAACGTTGAGAATAATGTAAGTTCTACCATAACCGTTTGTCTGACATTCAAAAAGGTTGTAGAATTAGAGGGACTCCAGACATGGAAGACTAAGCAGTACCTGGTTCTGTGCTGGGAGTGGAGGGCATGGTGTAGTTGTTGAGGCCTCGGGCATACTCGGGCAGGGCGCCGGCCCCCGCAGCCGCTGCTCCAGCCGCCGCCCCAGCTGCTGCCGTCCCAGCCGCTGTGGTCGCTGCAGCCGCTGCAGGAGCTGACTCTGCTTCCAGCGCTGCCTTTTTCTGCTGCTCTTCCAACTCTGAAAGCACAGGGAACAGCGCTCTCAATATCCTGATGATGGTTGTAAAGTTTAAGCAATATGCAAGCTACCCATAGTGAATTGCAACGACAATGGCAATTTTTACCAGTCCGCAGTCTAGTGGTAGCGCTTCAGCCTCGTATGGAAGGTCGTAGGTTCGAGCCCCAGCGGAGTACAAAAAATATGCTATTTAGATTTTCAAATATACTCTTTGCTGGGCTGAAACTTTCATATACTTTTACCAAAGACCGGTCATTAAAGGTCCGTCCAGCTTTGTGCCTCTGTAGAGCTAGTTCATATGTGTTGTTACCTTGTAATCTCTTCCTCTTCTTCTGTGTGTGTGTGGCGGGCTGGTCCGCTATGTCCAGCAGCTTGATGCCCCCGTCCTTGCGGGGCACTGTGGGGGGAGGGGGAGGCGCCGCGCCCCCGGGCCGGATCACTCGCGCGTTCAGGCGGGAGGGCAGACCCTTCAGGGGGGCTGCAAACACATTACACTGTTAAACACTGTACACTAATTATTACTAAAATTGAACACCATGTGGTAAAGAGTGGAAATAATGAATGCAGCTGACTTGAATCAATTTTAACAACTGAAGAGGAATGAGGAGGCCGAGAAAAGAAAAGTAAATGAATGGAATTCCAAAAAAGTGATGTGATATTGGTTTCGGGCATCTTCAGCAGAATGGAAGCTGAGTAGCAGTAAGAGGCTTTTCACACAGCACAAATTCTGTCAGGTTGTCCCCTCACTTATATAAGTAATAAAAAATACAATATTTATCGTGTCGTTTTGTTATAAATTACTGAAAATTCACAGCTTGGAGTGCTTGGGCTGACCTCTATTGAAGAGGTGATGCGAGTTGTAGCGGGATCACCAAATAAGCAGTGTGATCTGGATCCTGTGCCGACGTGGGTACTAAAAGAGTGCATTCTTCTAGTGGCTCCATTTATTGTTAGTTTTATCAATGGATGCCACTATCCCCTTCTTTTTAAAGGAAGCGCAAATAATGCCAATATTAAAAAAGCCAAATCTCGATCCTAATGATCTCTCCAATTTCAGGCCGGTGTTAAACATTACACATGCATATGCAGATGACTGGCAAATTTACTCTCAGTGTCAGCCACATATGGCACAAACTCTCAGTAACAGGGTGGCAGCTTGCATTGCGGAGATTGGTGAATGGATGACAAGCAATGGCCTAATCCTTAACATGGGTAAGACAGAAGTGATGTGGGCGGCTACAACCAGGCGTGATCATCTCTTGACAACTCGAGTATCACTGTGCATTGGGGGAGAGCTGATTCAGCCCTCCGACTCAGTCAGACTTCTAGGAGTCACACTGGATCGGAACCTCACAATGGGAGAGCAATTGAACTCGACTGTATCTTCCTCATTTTTTGAACATCGCCAGATAAAGGCGATCAGGAGATGTTTACCGTCGGGAGCAGTCAAGACCCTGGTTAATGCCTTTGTGATGTCACGAGTTGACTATTGCTCTACGCTGTACACAGGTCAGCCGAAAAAGCAGTTCAACCGTCTTCAGTGTGTGCTGAATTCAGCGGCAAGACTCATATTCGGGATGCCCAAATTTACTCGCATTTCTCCATTGTTAGGGAAACTGCATTGGCTTCGTTTTCCGGAGAGGGTGGTCTACCGTGTTTGTCTGATGGTGTATAAGGCTGTAAATGGTACAGCTCCTTCATATTTGGCTGACATGTTTACACCCGTTGAGAGGGATTTGAGGCGCCAAACGCTCAGATCTGCAGGGGATGGCGTCGTGGACTTGGTCCAGCCACACCGTCAGACACGCACTAATTTTGGGGACCGTGCTTTCCAGTTTGCGGGACCAATGGAGTGGAACAGACTGCCACCTAATGTGAGGAAGGCAAAGACTGTTGGTGTCTTTAAAGGAGCACTAAAGACACATCTTTACAAGAAATCTTATCCGTGATTTGAGAGGGCCCTTGAGGTGTGACACACACAAAAAAGGGGCTCTTCTTAATGTGTACATTAAAATAAATTATCGCATATAAGGGCACTATTCAACTGTAACATCTCCGAAACAAACATGTCTTCAATTCCGACCTAAACGCACTTGCACTTTCAACAGCTCTAAGCTCATGGGGTAGGGCATTCCACAGCACAGGGCCGGCTAAGCAAAAGGCACGATCCAAAGTTGTGCTAGAGACCTTACTACTCATTGACGTAAGGTGTTCCTTGACTTATAGGTTGTTATGCGGCTGACCACCCATGCTGTAGAAAATGGTTCACTCTGCCAAGGTCACCCCTGTTTCAGGGAAGGTCGGCAAAAGTTGCAGGGTGTATCTTCATTTGAGACTTGGGTTTTTATTGTAGGTCCACATGCGGCATGTTTAAGCGCAAACTTATCTGGCAACAATCCCACAAGGAGTGCCACCCGAGGTATGCTATTAGCTTCAGTAACATCGAACCATTTACTTTTAGAGTCATGGGCACGCCTCTGACCTAGAGGTTCTTGGTTTGTCATGCCGCTGCTTTTAATTCACGGGAAGGCCTTGAGCCACTTGAGAAAATATATAGCTTTGTGTGAGCGTCCATGTGCTGTGGGTCTTTCTGACACATACATATAGGAAGGGTACGAGGAGGGTTTGAGCATATGTGTCTGCTTGTGAAAATGCATATAATTTGAATCCTTATGTAACATATTAGCAACTTGGATTAGATTAGATGTTGGTTGTTACTTGTGTCGTTCATCTTGCGCGGCATGCCCCTGCTCCTGACGGGCACCATGGGTGCCGGCGTCTTCTTGTTGTTGGAGAGAGCATCCGAGGACTTCTGCAGCAGCTCCGCCCTCAGGGCCGCGGACTTGGGCTTCCTCTTAAGCGTGAAGTGCTTGATGGGCGCCGGCTGCACTCCCACCTGCAACACATTCATTAAATTATGTAACAAATGGAATATCAGAGACATAATAAAAAGAGAGCTTGTACGATGAAGGTTATGACTCTGGAGGAAATGAAAGAAGTATGTAAGGACAGAAAGAAATGGCGGTTGATCTGTAATGCTGGCGGCTAGAGTTTTTTAAATTTAGAATTTTGTTTTCTGTTTTAGTTTTTGATGTCCATCCATATTATTTTTTATTGTTTTTAAAAATGTAATTTGTTGTGTATGTTCCTTGACTGTTGGTATGCGGCTGACCACCCATTCTTTAAAAAAAATTATAATCTGACATTTTCAATAATCCGACACCACCTTGGTCCCCCCCCTGTCGGATTATCGAGGGGCAGCTACAAAGTTTCGTCGATAGCTCAGTTGATAGAGTGCTTGAAATCCATGCCGAGAGTTTGGGTTTGAATTGCACCGAGGATGTCAGAAATGATTTCACAATTCGGGGTTCATTTCAAACCCAAAATAAAATATCGGCAAGGTTTACTCAGACCTCACAAGAAATGAGTACCAGCCCCCTCGGCAGTTGGGAAAACCCCACTTCAACTGAAGTTATTGGTGTAAGGCTGGTCCCCTTACCTGTAAAAATAAATAAGTCCCACTCGCCACATGCAACCCCATCGGGGAAGTTGAGGTAGTGCCACCATATGATGATATTAGTTAGCTAGGACTCACCACAGACACGAGCGCAGGCTTGTTGAGGTAGTGGCACTCCAGAGGCAGCATGGGCAGCTCAGCGTGGCGGGTGACCAGGCGCCGCAGCTCGGCCACCATGTCGGAGAAGGCGGGGCGCGCCTCGTCTAGCTCCGCCAGCTGCTGGGTGTTGAGGCTGCCGGTGCTGGGCAACGTCTTCATCACCTCGGCCAGCATGCTCACCCACATCTCCGAGTCCAGGCTGGCCACCTCCATGATCTCCTCTAGGGAGCGGCACCACTGCAACACACACACGGGGTTAAAGCTATCACCCATACTGTAAAAAATGGTTCACTTTGCCAATGTCACCCCTGCTTCAGGGAAGGTCGGCAAGAGTTACAGGGCTTATGTTCATTTGAGATTGGGTTTTTTATATTGTAGGTCCACATGCGGCATGTGTAAGCGCAAAATTATGCATGTCTGCTTGTTGGAATGCATTTAATATGAATCTCAAATGATACATATCTTTGCAGCTTAGATTTAGATTAGATTTAGACGCACGTAACGAGTTCACGAGCAACCCTCTGGGAGATGAAGACTGAGGCAGTATTTCCTAAAGGACTTAAAATTTACTTTTTCAAAGCCTCTTACAAAGCACCTTTGTAGTGACTCAATCACGAAAAGGTGTGATACTAATGTTTATTTATTATTATTAATTTCTTATTCACGGCTTGTTATGTTTAGGATAGAGAGGGACCTCCAGGATGTACCTACGATACTTCCTTCCAGCTAGCCATCATCATCATCATATCACTCAGGGCATAGGAATTATTTTGTAGTAGTATTGCTTATTCTATTTCAGGAAAGGTTGCATACATTAAAACATGATTTGAATTGAACAAAAGAGGGCTTATTAACTTAACATGGGAAAATGAAATGGGACCAAAGAAAATGGCCAGATCTGCACTTTGTCACTAAAAACACTTCCATCAATAGTTGTTTTGTTTACTGGAGTCTCGCCATGATCATAGTAATGAGGCAAGCTTAAACAAAGCTCGGAAGACAATGATCACGGCTCGGAGCTCCGTCCCGGAAGGCGGCAGTCTGCAAAAGCTCTACAGGTGGAGCCCCAGGGTGGAAGCTCCTCTGCACCAGACCCCAGTACACAAGGCGGGTGCGCTCGATGGCAGGAAATCCACGGAGAAGGGGCGGAAGCTCCATTGTTATTCCACGTGTCACGTTTACAGTGCGCCAACCTGCCACGCTGCACCTCGCAGCAATGTGTCGCCCATCCACCTTTGGTCACATCTCGCTCCAGACTGCTGTTTCCAAACTCAGGCTTTCGGTCGTGCCAAAAGAACACGACTGTTTCCATTGTCCTTGGGCCGACCACGCAACCTCACTAATCAATGCAATGTCTTTAAAAAAATATTTTCACAAAAACACAACAGGATGTAATGAGTGATTACTTCCTGATTTAATTAATCCAGTCGATAGCTCAGTTGATAGAGTGTTTCGAGGAGCATATTTAAAAATATAAGTGTATATTTGGTGGTGGTGGGATTCAAACCAACTACCTACCTTCCAATCATGAGTCCAATCCATTTATTTACCACTAGACTACGGGCCAGTTATGACCGGTCAGATGATGATGGTGATGAATTGGACCCTGGTCACATAGATTTCTAATGTAAGCTCACTGAGAAAACAGTTTAATTTGGAATGGTGTGCGGGGCCCATTATATTATATACGCTTGACTCAGTAATCCTCTGAGCCTGCCGTCCCTGTTAGCAAGTAACTGTGAGACATGATGTCCCCCCACAAGTGCAGGGTGTTCTTATGAATTGTTTACCATCAATGCTGAAATAATCAGGAAAACTTTGACAGTCCTGTTTACAATATGTTAGGTTAAATCATATACTATACAACCGAAGGGCTATTCTAGTAACTGGTTCGAGCATATAAATTTACGGTTAATTTTAAAGAATGAATAAATAAAACGATTAAGAATAAAAATATTATCAAAAATGTATTTATTTTTGATAATATTATTATGCACAACTTCACAAAATAAATTAAATTCCAAAAACTCTCTATCTCGCTCACTCATATGTTATTTATGCAAGAGTGAGGGAGAGCACATAAGTGTCTCTATCAAAATGACAACAACTGAAAAGTTACCTTTTCAACATTTCTACGCGGGATATGGAAGAAACTCAGCAAGAGTTTGAGTTTGACTTGTGTCTGGAGATCTGGAAAACAATCCTTGATGTTCCTCAGGACTTCCTCGTTCAGTTGCGTGCATATTGAGCCGCCTGTCCACGAGTCATTCGATGTTCCGAGCTTATTGTGAAGCCACAAAGATGTATCACTGTCACGCACATTCGCCATCTTGGAAACGAAAATGAATAAACTTCACACGTGACCAACCTGACAAAAATGAAAACAGGGTGGTCAACGTAAAAAAGTACGAAACGTCAAATTTTAAATGCGATACCTACCATAAGATTCTGGAAAAATCGCTCAGCTGTCATAATAATATTGTGCAAATTTAAACAAACAATAGTGTTAACAAATACGGCATTGATTTGTATGCTTTAATGCAATAATGGTGGATAAAGAAGAAGACAGTGACAAGGTATGTTATCGTTTGTCTGTGCTGATTGTTTTGCGTGTATGATTTTGAGGTTATGCTTGTTGTTATAGCGAGCCCGCAGCGCCTCACCCGCAGTGAAGTCCCGCGCTGTGGTGAAGTACACGGCAGTGCAATGGCCGCGCTTCCTGCGCCTGCAGCACAACACGGACCTGAAGCGGCCGCCCTCGCAAGCCTGGCTGAGCGGGGCGCCCCCCGACGAGTACGGGCTGAGGAGGCGCAGCAGCCATAAACCTGCCTTCTCCAGGTAAGAGACTCATCACTATTTGAAATTAGAACTTTTTCTCTACGGGGAAAACGTCATACTTGTGTGGGACGACCGTGCTACCGAAAGGAGGACAAGGCTCGACTTAGGTCGTAGCCTCATTGAAGAAGATAAACAAAGGCCAGCGCCAGTTCAAGTACACCAGAACCTCTGAGAAGATCAAAGCGCCTGGCTTACCGTTGATAATGCCCATCGAAGCCTATGGGCGAAATTGCATTCAATAAAATCAACCAGACCACGGCTACACAGCCCGGGAAAAAAAATATTATGCCAACTACCGGCCGTGAAAGCTTTAAGCTGCAATGAAGAATAAGATTCTTACTTTTGATGCTCGAGAGTCATTTTCCGGCATCTGTTTTTGTGGTCTGTGGGAGCTGGAGCTTCCGGACGTTTCGACCATGTCTACAATGGGCTTCTTCAGCTTAAAAGTGAAATGATGAAGATGATCTTGATGAAACTGTGACGAAAGTGTGGGTACACTCGGGATTTAAGTATGAAAAATGATGACACTCTACATGTGTGTTGTTTTGTGGAGCAGGAACATCTATTTACTATGTACGTGAAAACCATACGTTAATCCTGAGTGTACCCACACTTTAATCACAGTTTCATCAAGATCATCTTCATCATTTCCCTTTCACGCTGAAGGAGCCCATCGTAGACATGGGTGAAATGTCCGGAAGCTCCAGCTCCCACAGACCACGGCAACAGATACAGCATCATCAGCTGGCTGTGTAAACCTTGAACTCCTAGTGTTAGTTTTATTGAAGTGCATGGCTGAGGCTAGTGAGTGCTGCTACAGTTTCAGGATGGCGGACATGTTCCCGGACTGTGTGGGGGAGGTAGACGTGGTGTCGGGGGCGGAGTGCATCAAGTCCCTGCTCAAGCTGCCCTACCAGCCAGACGGGAATGTAAGTCACACCCAGACAAATACTACTTTACTTTCGGAAGCTCCAGCTCCCACAAACCACGGCAACAGATCTCAGAAAACATCTCTCCAGCATCATCAGCCGGCCGTGTAAGCCTAAAACTTTTACTTTACTTTACTTACTTTCTTCGGCTCATAAGCCTTGAAGGCTCAGGGCCTCCCACTAGTGGCGCGCTTATGGTTTCTGCCGTGCGCATGCTGGATAGTGAAAATTGCACTAAATCATAAATTATAAATCTTACCCTCTTGTTTATTTTCGTCAGTGTTTCTTAATTTCTCCAGACTTAGATTTTGGATTTAAACAATGAAACCTTCACACAGGGCACAGCTATATTTTCACCAGAATTCATTGTATATTATCAACAAGGCAGATTCTCGATCACAAACAAGGAATAAGTCAATTATTCTGATATTTGAATGAAACACACCTAACGCAACTTGTTATGTTTGTAGATCAGCATGATAGTCCACCGCGTGGAGAACACGCTCCTGCTGGATGAGTTTGACATCTACTGCCACCTGATGAAGTCGGAGTGGTCGTGGATGCGAAACTTCTTCTACGAGAACGTGGTGAAGTCTCTGCGCGGCAAGGAGCGCGTCCCGCTGCCCATCCAGCACCAGAAGCAGGAGCAGCAGCAGCAGCAACAGCGTAGCCTGGTGGCCAAGTTTCTGTACCACAGCCTGCAGGCGGGCGGGGACCCTCACGTGCCACACCAGGAGGAGGAGCCTCTCAACGATCACACCTACAACAGGTAGCCAAGTTTCTGTACCACAGCCTGCAGGCGGGCGGGGACCCTCACGTGCCACACCAGGAGGAGGAGCCTCTCAACGATCACACCTACAACAGGTAGCCAAGTTCCTGTACCACAGCCTGCAGGCGGGGGGGGACCCTCACGTCCCACATCAGGAGGAGGAGCCTCTCAAAATCACAAACCTTCATTTCAGATGAAAACTTCTGCTTCATAATTATGTGAGGCCTATCTAGATGTCTGGACTTTTTAAAAAAAATGAGAATTCGTGTTTTTATAATTTATCTCATTTGGAGTATCACTTGTCTAGGTTAGTAAGAGGCAGACCATCCATGCTGTAAAAAATGGTTCACTTTGCCAATTTCACCTCTGTTTCAGAGAATGTCTGCAAGAGTTGCTACGCTTATGTCCATTTGAGGCTTAGTTTTTTAATTGTAAGTACACATGCAGCATTTGTAAGCGCAAACTTACACATTATGTCAGCATCAGCATGCATTTAATATGAACTTTAAATGTTAATTTATCTTTGCAACTCAGATTATTGATTATGGAGACCAATTAGAGATCTCTGGATTATTTTTTATAGGACACAACAAAATGGGGGAGTTTTACCTACCATTAAAACTCTTATTATGTTTCTATAGATGTCTGGAGTCCATATTATGAGAGAAACAATCACTTTTTCCCTTTTATGTGGTTTTTTAGTCTATTCCTGGGTCTTTGATTTGCACTTTTTTACACTTTAGGCACTTTTCTACTCTATGGTCGCTTTTTCCCCATTTCCTGTTTCCCTATTTCCAGTTCCCCCATATACCGGTGGCCATTTGTCATAAAGCTCATAATACACCAGGTAGGGGTTACCTGGACTCCAGACATCTATAGAAACATAATAAGAGTTTTAATGGTAGGTAAAACTCCCCCATTATGTGTTCTGAGAGATGTCTGGAGTCCATATTATGAGAGATCTGTCTATTATCTCCTGGTGACCGGGGACGTCTTTATTTGATATGAACTGGTTGAAATAGGGAGGGATCTTCTGGAGCTGTATGTTTCAACATCTCTTTCTGATAGTATTTTCTGAAAGTGTTTTCTATTGGGTAGTTCTCCAGCCAATTAAGTGATGCGACCGCTGAACGTGTGCTGCCGGGAGTGGCCTCTACTCCTGCTGATTTTAGCGTGTTCTTTACCCATCCTCCTATGATTGTTCTTGTAGCTGCCTTCACTTGTCCTCGGGTGCTGATGAACAGGTTATAAATATTTTGTCCTGATCTCCTTTCGCGTGATAGTTCAATCAGCTTCCTTATCCAGAAGACTGGGTTGACGTTGTGTTCCTTGGATTCCAGAAGTGTATCTGTTTTTGATCCAACAAATGGAATTAACACAATTGATGTGCCTTCGTCTAGAATGTTTCCTTCTGTGATATTTAGCAAGGTCAGATCGTGTACTCTTCTTCCTGAGGATAACAGAAGTAAGATTGCTGTTCTACACGCAACTTCATAGAGAGAATCTGAACGAGGAGTGTTCCTGACTAGCCAGTCTTTCACTATCTGCGGATTCCACACAGGGGACTTAGGAGGGTTAATCCTTACCATTGCTATGGCTTTTAATGTATGTTTCACTAGGAAATCTGAGCTGAGATTCTTTTCCATCATTGGGTTGCAGAAGGTTACGATGGCTGACTTGTGTACCAGTATAGTCCTGTATGACAGTTTTTTGTTTATGAACAGTTGCGCTAGATACCTTGCCAATTGATTAGGAGATGATGTGTTGGGATGGGTATTTTCCGCCAGTATCCAGCGGCACCATCTTTGCCAAGCAGGTTTATATGTGTTGAGTGTGGAAGCTCTCCATCCTGACAGGAGCAGTCTTTTCTCTTCCGCGTTTTGAAAGATTGCGCATGAGTCTGTGGAGTCTCTGGATACATAAGTTGAACTCATGTGTGCCGTCGTGGATGCGAACAGGTCTATATCTGGTACTCCGAAATGATTGAAAATGGCCTTCGTTGCTGTTGATAAAAGATGCCACTCTGGAGGGGATCTTCCTCTTGATAGGTGATCCGCGTCTCCGTTGTATCTTCCCGGTAGGTACTGCGCTGTTAGCGAGATTTCCCATTGGCCTGCCAGAGTCAACAGATCTCGGGTAAGATTTAGGAGTGTTTTGGATCTGGTGCCCCCTTCCTTGCGGATGTAGGCGACTACTGTCTTGTTGTCTGATTGTACCAGAATTTCGGAGCCAGAAAGGTCGTGCGCTGTGCGTTGCAGGGTTGTGAAAACAGCGAACAACTCTTTTCGTTTGGAGTGCCGCTTCTTTTGTTTGAACGGTCCACTGTCCTGACAGCATCAAGTCGTCCAGAGTTGCTCCCCAAGCTTAGTCTGACGCATCTGTTGTCAAGAAACGTTCGCAGGTTTCCCTGTGGATGGAACTTGATTCGTTCGCATTCCCTATCCCCCACTCTATTACTTGTAAGCTGTCCTCGGTCATTTGTCATGACCTTCTTGGTGACAGGTGCTTCAGTGGCCTGCTCGCTATCTGCAATTGTCTGCAGTGGAGGCGACCATGAAGCTGGCAAAGTTTAGTCTTCCTAGGAGACTTTCCGCCAGTTTTAAGGACCATTTTCGAGAAGTCAGTATTGCTCGAAGTGAGTGGCACAATGCCTCTTGCTTCCGGCAAGAAAGACCTTCTTGGTGACAGGTGCTTCAGTGGCCTGCTCGCTATCTGCAATTGTCTGCAGTGGAGGCGACCATGAAGCTGGCAAAGTTTAGTCTTCCTAGGAGACTTTCCGCCAGTTTTAAGGACCATTTTCGAGAAGTCAGTATTGCTCGAAGTGAGTGGCACAATGCCTCTTGCTTCCGGTAAGAAAGGAATTTGCAATTGTTATGCGTGTCCCAAACGATTCCCAAGTACTCTAATTGTTGAGTGGGGAAGAGCACTGACTTCTGGAGATTTACATACCACCCCAGAGATTGTAGGATATCTACTGCTAGATGCGATTGCCGACGAAGATCGTCCTTGGATTGGTTCGCAAGGAGGAAGTCGTCGAGATAAACGATTGTCCGGATATCTCGTCGCAGCAGTAAGTAGTTGGGCTACCCAATTTGTGAGGGTTGCAAACATTCTGGGGGCAGATGAAAGGCCAAAGATGCGATTGCCGACAAAGATCGTCCTTGGATTGGTTCGCAAGGAGGAAGTCGTCGAGATAAACGATTGTCCGGATATCTCGTCGCAGCAGTAAGTAGTTGGGCTACCCAATTTGTGAGGGTTGAAAACACTCTGGGGGCAGATGAAAGGCCAAAGATGCGATTGCCGACAAAGATCGTCCTTGGATTGGTTCGCAAGGAGGAAGTCGTCGAGATAAACGATTGTCCGGATATCTCGTCGCAGCAGTAAGTAGTTGGGCTACCCAATTTGTGAGGGTTGAAAACACTCTGGGGGCAGATGAAAGGCCAAAGATGCGATTGCCGACAAAGATCGTCCTTGGATTGGTTCGCAAGGAGGAAGTCGTCGAGATAAACGATTGTCCGGATATCTCGTCGCAGCAGTAAGTAGTTGGGCTACCCAATTTGTGAGGGTTGAAAACATTCTGGGGGCAGATGAAATGCCAAAGATGCGATTGTCGACAAAGATCGTCCTTGGATTGGTTCGCAAGGAGGAAGTCGTCGAGATAAACGATTGTCCGGATATCTCGTCGCAGCAGAAAGTAGTTGGGCTACCCAATTTGTGAGGGTTGCAAACATTCTGGGGGCAGATGAAAGGCCAAAGGGCAGACTTGTCATCTGAAGTAATTCTCCTCGATAGACCAGTCGCAAAAATCTCCGATGTGCTATTGGGAGATGAAAGTAAGCTTGCGATAGGTCTATTTTCGACAACCAATCGTTTGGCTGCAGAAACTCTGACACTTTGTAGTGGCTTATGAGTTTGAACGGAGCCGGGTCTAGGAAGAAGTTTTTACGATTTTGGTTGAAAATCATTCTCGGGGAATCGTCCGATTTGAGTGTTAGGAACATTTTTGATAAGAAACTCGTGACACTTTGTAGTGGCTTATGAGTTTGAACGGAGCCGGGTCTAGGAAGAAGTTTTAACGATTTTGGTTGAAAATCATTCTCGGGGAATCGTCCGATTTGAGTGTTAGGAACATTTTTGATAAGAAACTCTGACACTTTGTAGTGGCTTATGAGTTTGAACGGAGCCGGGTCTAGGAAGAAGTTTTAACGATTTTGGTTGAAAATCATTCTCGGGGAATCGTCCAATTTGAGTGTTAGGAACATTTTTGATAAGAAGCTGGGAGATGACTCCGCTGCCTCTATAACTCCGGATTCGGTCATTTCCTTTATTTGAGAGTCCATTTCGGGTGAAGGACTCGTCTGGTATAGCATTAAGTGGCTCCCTCTGGGAAACCAGATAATCTATCCTTGGGTCCAAGACAACCCTAAGCCGTTTCTGACGCCGCGGCGGTGAACCTGATTCCGAAGTGTCATATCCGCATTTTTACATCCACACATTGAGATATATACTATAGAGCCGCAACCATCATACAATCAGGAAAAAAATGTCAAGCCAAAGTCCGTTGGAAACGTTTTAATGCAGATGCAAGGAGACAATCAGTTTTTATCCAGCTTCTGCATCGAATAACGCGCACTGTACTCTCAGGTTAAAACGAGATAGCAATAATTTTAGCAAACACATGGCAGACTTCAAACACGACAAAAAGGGCTGGATGTCATAATTCTCTGATATAAAATTCCCCTACAGTAATACTATTAAAAATGAATGTCAGATTAAAATGAAATGTAACTTTAGTCCTTTACTTTTAAAAATAATATGAGCAAGTCTTCAACCAGCAACCCGGCAGTATACAACCTTATTGTCGGTGTCAAAAGTGTAACATTAATTAAAATATATTTAAGAAAAACTTATTTTTTTCAAAAATAAATTGTTTTAATAATTAATCTGTGCTAGTATGTTGTGTTTTTTTTCATTTGTGCATGTTGTATAATTGATCAAGTTCACAAACAATGGTGTTTGAAAACTCCAATCACAATATTTAGACATTTATGGCAATATGTATTACCACCTGTCACGTCCGTTCGCTGTGTAAGTCTGCGTGAGACTGACGAGCCTCAAAATCGGGTTTTTCTCGAGTACGACTTTTGACTTACTACAGGGTGCTACGTGTTTCGAGCAACGCTACGTCTCTAGTATATATACCTCAATGCATCCACATCACCTGAATCCTGTGAGATTTCGGCGGGAGGTGGCCCTTTTTTGTTATCACAACTCATAACACTGATTTTGATGTTATCTAAAGTAAAAACTCCGTTAAAATAACGAAAAACGTTTTTCGTAAATGCGTGGCATACCCACAAAAATACATTATATTTTTGTAGGTATGCCACGCTTATACACTTTTAAACACCACAATTTCGCCTGTTTTAGTTTTTAATTGTTCACAGGGACACAAGATGGTAAAATAACACTCTTTTTTAAATGTTTTTGCCCAGGAATATTGTCAATTCACTCAAATTTTCGAAGGTGAATTCAACTGACATGTGACCACAAGGGAAAAATGACGCTTTATGACAAATGGCCACCGGTATATGGGGGAACTGGAAATAGGGAAACAGGAAATGGGGAAAAAGCGACCATAGAGTAGAAAAGTGCCTAAAGTGTAAAAAAGTGCAAATCAAAGACCCAGGAATAGACTAAAAAACCACATAAAAGGGAAAAAGTGATTGTTTCTCTCATAATATGGACTCCAGACATCTCTCAGAACACATAATGAGTTATGTTGAATTTGGCATTGTTGTTCCATGTTTATTTTAAAGCTAAAACATCTGAGTGTTTTTTTTTTTAAATCCCCCATTGATTTTGGAATTGTTCTTATCGCAGTCTTGTCCGAAATGCATCTCTTGCGATCAATGGGGGATACCTCCACAGCAAAGTAGCTTTTCACATTAAGCGCATGGCACTTGTTGTAGTGCCGCAGAGGTGTTTACGAGCTTGGTCATCACTACAAAGCGCCAATACTCAAGCAAGACCCAGTTGCTGTAAGGCTGGATGGATCTTTAGTGGCCGGTCTTTTGTAAAAGCTTTGTGAATTTTTCAACCCAGCGAATAGCATATTTTTGAAAATATAAATGTTTTTTTTTTGTGCTCAGCCGGGATTAGAACCTACAACCTTCCATTTACGAGTTCAAAGTGTTGTCACTGGACTACGGACCGGTTTGAAAAAGAAGAACCTAACCTAACCTTGACCTGTTATTTTAGCTTTATCATTTAGTCCAATGTAATGGTGGCATCTTCCAGGAACGTGGTGTGGACGTTTGAGGACATCCAGATGCTGATTGGCAGCGACATGCCCATATTTGGGGGGGAGGACCGCCCCTGCGTGAGCCTGCGGCTGCGGGACGCCTCGCGCCCCATCAGCGTGCTCACGGGCATCGACTACTGGCTGGACAACCTCATGTGCAATGTGCCCGAGGTTATCATGTGCTACCACCTGGATGGCATCGTGCAGAAGTACGAGCCCATCAAGACCGAGGACCTGCCCTACCTGGAGCACTCCAAGTTCTCTCCCAAGGTCATCCGCAACGTGGCGCAGAATATCCTCTCCTTTCTCAAGTCCAATGCCACCAAGGCAGGGCACACTTATTGGTAAGCTGGGATAAATATATTCATCTTTTATTTCAGACATATGTAGCTCCTTTCTTAACAACATCTTCGAAGGCAAAATCTTGGGAAGACGAACTTCATGCTTCAAGGATGTGAAGCTGCTCATGGATGTCTCCTCCTATTCACATGTCAAGAGGATGGCAACAGACAGAGACAAATGGCCGACACAACAAGGCGCTGCCTTTAGAAGATGATCTTTCATTTCTTTTCTTTTGGCCGTTAAGTTAAGTACATGATCAGCAAATATTTGAAGGAGGTGTAAATAGTTGAGTGTTTATATTTATTTGGTGTTTTGTATATTATTCTTATTATTATTATTTTTGTTATTTTTTTCATATATCTATGTGTATATACCTATGTATAATTCCTATTTCTGTATTTTCTATTTAAACATGTTACCTCTTAATGTTATTTTATTTTATTTTATTTTTTGTATTCCTGTTTTTGCTAAGTAAATGACTAAATGGTGTATATATTGCTTTTTTTTACGATTTTTATCTATTAAGGGCCGGTCTTATAAACATCCGTTAGTTCAATGTCGTACCAAATTTACCGAAATATAATACAAACGTCACATGTTTCGTCTTATAAGAATCCGTTTGTTTTATTTCCGTAAAAGTTACCGACAGATCTAACCGACAGCCGACCCATCGATTAATGGCAGATACCGGCCGGTTAGTTAAGGTTTGAGGTTAGGTCAGCTGTCAAAGCATTGTTTCTTTGCGGTGAGTTTTGCTTTGTCATTGGACTACTACGCTCTATCCTGTTGAAGATAATTTCTTCCGAAAGTGATAGATAATGCATTAAAATTGCGCTGTCTTAGTCGTTTTCGTATTTGTCAAAAGCAACTTTAGGTTATGTTTCGTCTTTGACAGCAAACGGATGACGTATGTTCATGAATGCACGCAAAAAATCATTGAAAATACGAGTGCATTATTGAGAACTAACGGACGGTTAAAAAAGCTTTATAGGACGACCATCGGTAAGATCAGTCGGTAAACGTCCATCCGTTAGTAACTGGCCGAGATACTTACGGATATTTGGTCTCTCGTTTATAAGACCGGCCCTAAGTGATTAATTTTAAGTTAAGATAAGTTGGAATCCTCCCCAAAACACAAGCTATGCTTACTTTGGGGAGTATTTATTGAAATTAGATTTTTTAAATTTATTTTTATTGTAATATTTTGTACTTATTGATAAAAACAATAAAGACCTTATGAATTATGAATTATGAATTAATTATGAATTTTCACCATTTTTGGTGCAAATTGTTATTATCATTTCTCAATACGTATTCACAAACAATGTGAAAGGACTCTGAACAAATACCGTAAACAATAAAATTGTGTTGTCACACCGTCAGGTTGCTAGAGAAAAGACAAAAAATAATTTATTATTGGTAGCTAAGGACCATAATCCAATATAAGTATGACTTTTGCCCATAGACAAACAAGTTTCTATTTTAAATGAATTTATTAATTTGAAATCAATCTTGAGTCCATCTTAGATTATCATAACTGATGTCATTACATTACGGGAAATTTGGAATGTCCTGACTCCACTATTACTATTCCTGCTTGCAGGTTATTCAAGGACGCAGACGACGAGGTGGTGAAGCTGTACGACCTCAGCACGCTGTGCGGCAAGGACTCTGACTCCACGACCAAGGACGGCAACCCGTTCACGGTGCCTGTGGGCATGCTGCTGTACCGGGTGGCGTGCAACATGAAGGCGCCGTGCCAGGCGGGGCACATGCAAGTGCTGTTGGAGAACTGCGTGAAGCTACTGCCCGTGCAGGACCACGCGGAGGTCACGGCCTCCGCGCACTACATGCTGGCCGAGCTGCACGTGCCCAAGGACACCAACCCACAGAAAACCAACTTCACAGGTGAGCACACACAGTAAACCCTCCGGTGGCTTAATAATCACTGAGGATGCAAACGGATTGTTAGATTATCAGAACCCATTTTTTATTTTACTTTAGCTCCTCCTCCTCCGAAACACAAGCAATGCTTACTTTGGGGAGTATTTTTTTTTTATAATATTATGTACCTACATATTGATGAAAAGGCGTTGTCTATCTAATAATAACTTCTCCGAGTTTGCCAACCACATCATAGAATCAGGACATACTTTTAATAAACATACAATCAAACTTCTTCACACAAACACATACAGACCGACTTTAACAGCTCTCGAGACCATAGAAATTAATCAAAATTCAAGTACTGTCAATTCCTTACTAAATAACTTTTTGATCCCTAATCCATCTCCTCTACTGACCTTGTTTCCAAGAAATAATATTAATAAATCTGTCACCAGCGATCCCAGCGCTCTGTTCCCTTCCTCACCCCTCACACCCACCACTACTCCCTGCCCTTAAAAGAATGATGCACTAATTTATATTTTATTTAGTCAGTATTATTTTGTACCTGACGATGGAAACATCGTTTCCGAAACCGGTCGTACATTATTAAATTTTACTCGCCCCGTAGCCTTATACAATTTGTTTTTTATTTTTTATTTTAATTTTTTAAAAATGAAAGGTTACAAAGTGAGTGCCTCATCAATTAATGATACAATAAAGACCTTTATTATTATTACTGTGGATGACGTCACATAGCCGAGAGATTTTTGTGCGTAGTTCATCATCAGGCAGGTTTAAAAGCCCCCTATGTGTAATTTTTTTTATGCAAATGCAATCAAATAGATCCACCCTTTCTGTTTTATTTAATATTGAAGGAATAAGACATAACGATGATGTTGTGATTATGTTTAGATGCCACCCTGGAAGAGTGTCCTTGCGGCTCAACAGCCACCTGCAGACGACGCGAGGAGGACTCTTCCTACCACAACACTCCCTATAGCCCCATGGAGGGAGGGGTGGCAGTGCGCAGGTACACCACATCGCATATCTCATCTATAGGAGGACTCTTCCTACCACAACACTCCCTATAGCCCCATGGAGGGAGGGGTGGCAGTGCGCAGGTACACCACATCGCATATCTCATCTATAGGAGGACTCTTCCTACCACAACACTCCCTATAGCCCCATGGAGGGAGGGGTGGCAGTGCGCAGGTACACCACATCGCATATCTCATCTATAGGAGGACTCTTCCTACCACAACACTCCCTATAGCCCCATGGAGGGAGGGGTGGCAGTGCGCAGGTACACCACATCGCATATCTCATCTATAGGAGGACTCTTCCTACCACAACACTCCCTATAGCCCCATGGAGGGAGGGGTGGCAGTGCGCAGGTACACCACATCGCATATCTCATCTATAGGAGGACTCTTCCTACCACAACACTCCCTATAGCCCCATGGAGGGAGGGGTGGCAGTGCGCAGGTACACCACATCGCATATCTCATCTATAGGAGGACTCTTCCTACCACAACACTCCCTATAGCCCCATGGAGGGAGGGGTGGCAGTGCGCAGGTACACCACATCGCATATCTCATCTATAGGAGGACTCTTCCTACCACAACACTCCCTATAGCCCCATGGAGGGAGGGGTGGCAGTGCGCAGGTACACCACATCGCATATCTCATCTATAGGAGGACTCTTCCTACCACAACACTCCCTATAGCCCCATGGAGGGAGGGGTGGCAGTGCGCAGGTACACCACATCACATATCTCATCTATAGGAGGACTCTTCCTACCACAACACTCCCTATAGCCCCATGGAGGGAGGGGTGGCAGTGCGCAGGTACACCACATCGCATATCTCATCTATAGGAGGACTCTTCCTACCACAACACTCCCTATAGCCCCATGGAGGGAGGGGTGGCAGTGCGCAGGTACACCACATCGCATATCTCATCTATAGGAGGACTCTTCCTACCACAACACTCCCTACAGCCCCATGGAGGGAGGGGTGGCAGTGGGCAGGTACAGCAACTGGGTCTTGCTTGAGAATAGGTATATGAATGATACAGGTGTGCTAACGTACTTTTAGAGAATACGTAATTTAAGAAAATGAGCAGTTTTCTCTTTAATGAGATTTGTATGTATGAAAAAAACGGATTTTACTGACCGTGCAAAAGAGAAGAACGATTTTCTCCACGTTTCGTCGGAGTCATATCCGACGTCCTCAGGAGACGTGTGTCCTCTACAAAGAGGAACCAAGAACTGTTGAATTATTGTTGTTTGATCGAGGCCGAAGGTTGTAGGTACTTTTATTAACCTTCGGAGATACATCCATAGATGTCGCTATAGCCCCAATAGTACAGAAGGACGATATTATGTCATCTTGTGAAATCGTCCGATTAATGAAAGGGTGGATCATTGAAGTTAGTACTGGCCTCCATATACTGGAAAGTTTGTAGCTGTCATCTCTGTTGAAGTTGGGGTGCCTGTGTATTTCGATTGCTTCCTTCACAAGTCGGGGGATGAGAAATCTTTCTTTAGATAGAATCTTTGTTTTATCAAATCTGATAAGATGATTCACCCCTTTCTGTGAATGTTCACAAATAGCAGACTTGTTCGGGTTATTCTTCTTAACTGCACCAATATGTTCCTTCAATCGGTTGTTGATGCTGCGCTTGTATGTATGTTTCAGTTTGAGCGTAGCGCGGGAGCCCCAGCACTGCACGGGCCCCCGCGTGTCCCCCACCCTGCACCAGACAGAGACGGAGCGCTGCCTGTCTGCTCTGCACCACGTCTCACAAGCCCTCGCGGCCCTGCGCAACACCAGCAAGCAGACGCAGGACAAGCAGAAATATGTAAGCCAGTCCAGAGTCATAATAAAAGGAGAGCTTGTATGAAGAAGGTTATGACTCTGGATGAAATGAAAGAAGTATGTAAGGACAGAAAGAAATGGCGGTTGCTCTGTTATGTTGGAGGCTAAGACTGGGGTTTGAATTGGAATTTTATATTATGTTTTAGTTTTGATGTTCATACATATTATTTTTGTTGATTTTAAAAATGATTTTTTTTTGTATGTTCCTTGACTTAAAGGTTGGTATGCGGCTGACCACCTATGCTGTAGAAAATGGTTCACTTTGCCAATGTCCCCCCTGTTTCAGGGAAGGTCGGCAAGAGTTGCAGGGTGTATGTTCATTTGAGATTTGGGTTTTTATGTTGTAGGTCCACATGCGGCATAACTTATGCGTGTCTGCTTGTGAAAATGCATATAATGTGAACCCTTAATGTTACATATCTTTTCTACTTAGATTAGATTGGATTAGATCCACGGATGAATAAATGGAGGAGACTCTGCAGAGGTTCTGGCCACCCCTAGCGTTACTCACTCTACGGCAGGGCGAGCATCCCATACAGGCGAGTGTGCCTATAAGCTAGGCACAATGTCGCTGTGCACTTGTTTTGTCTATATCCTCCTTTTCACATTCGGAGATAAACATTCTTTTACATTAAAATGCTTGTTACTTTTTATTTTGCCACTTTTTTTTTTGTATGAAAAATGTTATTATGCAGCATCACTGGGATGGTCAAGAGGATAAGGCGTTGGAACTCGAATTCGCGTTATCGACACTAGAGTCAGTCGAACCCCGCTTGCGTTGTTTCCTATCGACGAGAGAGAGATGTTATAGCTAGGGACTGGAAAATTTCGCGATCGCGATAAAACGAATTTATTCGCGAATTTTGATGTTTTTACGCGAATAACGCGAAATTTGAGGTTTTATGCAAATATCGCGAATTTTCGTACTTTTGGTAGAAATTGTGCGAAAAAGTTGTTATGTGTCGCTTCTGCAACGCAACTATTTTGTGGGAAAGAAAAGATTCCTGTGAAAACCCTTTGCAAGGTGCAAAGCACAGAAAAAATGGTCGGTGTTATAGCCGAGGGGGCCAAGTGGGCTGATCTTTCAACGTTGAAACACGCTAGAACGCTAGACGCGGGGTTCGATCCCCGCCTGGGTCATTTGACCATAAATTTGATCCTGGTTCAACAAATGTAATTGGGTAATTATAAATGAATAATAAATTAAAATGAACAATACCCGTAATGAATTTTCCATAATGATATTAATACCTGTTTTTGGCCAGGCAGAGTAGGTTGGTGAATTGCATTCCTATTCACAAATCTATTTTAATAAAAAAATAAATGATAAGCAGAACTGTCCTGGACATCCAAACAGACTTGAATCGTGACATCAATGAAATAGGAAATACATCAAGGAGTGAAGCTGCTGCTGGATTAGCCAAGAGCACAACTTGAGGCTTTCATAAAAGCCAACATCCCTCGAAAAAATTAGATAACCCTCATCTAGAGAGACTAAATTTAATATTTTAAAAGGATATTGCAGGGTATTCGGAGTGTCATTCAAATATTAATACTTTTTTCAATCAATGTTTTTTTGTAAGTTGTAACTCGTATTGATTCAGATGTTGTTTATTCATTGTTTTTTAAGGTACATATTGTTGTTTATATGATAAATTGTAAATATTAGTAAAATCTACAGTTTTGCAATTACATAAACCTTTATTTCGATCAAATCAACCCTAAAAATTACACCGAATCTCCCCGTTTATCATAAAAAATAACGCGAATTTCCCTGTTTTTGATCAAAAATAACGCGAATTTCCCAAAAAAATAAAGCGAATTTCGCAAAAAATAACACCACTTTTTTCCAGTCCCTAGTTATAGCATGCTCACAAGCATCCAATTAATATGAATATTAAGTGTTAATATGTGTAGCAGTTTAGATTAAAGATAGATTGTATAGACTTGCAACATACAGGTTTGTTCAACATGACTTTCATGTTAACAGGATGAAGGTGCAGCACAAAAAGCTGACTCTCCAAAAGAAGACGTCCCAAAGATGGCGCGGCCTTTCCAACCAATCCCCATGAGCTACCAGTCTCTGAGTGAATCCAACTCGGAGTGTAAGCTGGCCAAACCAAACCAGCCCATTCCTCTGGGATTCACTAACAAAGAAAACACAGTAGAAGCCGTGAAACCAGAGAAGCCTGCGAGAAAACGCCGGAAAAACAAAAAGAAACACTTTACGGAAGCAGAAATGGATCCCATCACAAGAGATGTGCGGCAGAAAGGCAGCGGAGTGGTTTTGAGAAAGGATTTTCTACCCACGTGGCATGAAGATGACAGAATTGATGACGCTGTGTGGAAGACGCATCTCAAATGTTTATTGTATGAGAAAGCCAGCTTGGTGTACGCGATCCTCGCCGAGAAGAACTTCTCCGACTGCGAGTACGGGATCTCATTCAAGTACATTGGTCTGGCTTTAGAGTGCTGTAATGTCGCACGGGGCTTTGGTTCTTCTGGCAACATTGAGAGAGGGCTATTGTCCCGTGCTGGAGACGTCATGTTTGCGTTTGCCAAGAACTGGAGCAAGTTCACCGACAAGTTCAGCAAGCAGCAGGGACACAGGACGGAACTGGAGATCAGCATCACTGAGCACGTGGCCAGGGAGACGGAACTACTGGAGCTCTCTACGAAAGGAGCAGGTAAATATTCCTAATAAGTGGCTTTTCTTGGTAATGTAAGGAAATTTTATGAGGTAATGGTGGTCAATGTTAAATGGTTGTTATTATGTGCACGGCGAAGTTGACTTACTTTATTTGCAAAGTTGTACACTTATAATAGACATTCTTCTTAATCCTATTCCTCATTACTGAGGGTTGTGACCCTTGTGGAAGCAACCAATCTTCTCCAGCTCTCCCTCGACTGCGCTGCCCGCAACGCTCCAACTACCGAGGTGCCTGCTGCTGTCTTCACTTGATCGGTCCATCGTGTGGGGGATCTACCTCTTCCTCTCTTCCCCTCCAAGTTGCCGATCACAACCAGTGGTTCCAGGTTATCCTCATTGCCACGGACAACGTGTACGAAGAACTGAAGAATACGGCGTGTACACATGTTGGCCAGAGTCAAGCCATCCAAACGCAGCTCCCGACGAATGGACTCATTGGTGTGTCTAGCCGTCCATGGGATTCGAAGCATGCGCCTCCAGCACCACATTTCAAAAGCGTCAATTTTTCTTCTTTCTGCTGCTTTTATGGTCCATGTTTCAGCAGCATAGAGAAAAATAGAGTGGACCAGACTCCTGACAAGCTTAATCTTGGTGCTGTTACTCACACCCCGGTCTTTCCATATTTTGTCCAGCTCAGACATGGTTAGACATAGACACTTATAGACATGGCACCGTGCAAATTGATGAACCTAACCTAGCCTTAATATGAATAAGTTTTTAACAAAAAGTAAAGCAACATAAATGATAACAATAAATCACATTAACAAACTTATAAGCGACTGCCGTGCGCATAAGAATAATGATGTTAAATACGGTACGTTCTTCCTTATTATTTCTTGTATTTGTATCCGTGGATCATAACAATTTGCACCTTTGATACTCCTCCATGAAAGAGGAATGTTGAACTTCAGCCAAACCACTAACTAAGGTTCTTCAACCAAGATGTTGCCGATCAAACTTTAAACGAGTTTGTGTATTTACACAGTGAAAATTCATTTTTATGAGAAAGCACAATTTTCACACGTTATTTTCACAAGTTGAGCATTTATTTCATCTCGAGTACTTTCGACTTACTTATGTCATTTTCAAGAGGACAGACACCTTGTGCACAACTTGTGAAAATAAAATTCTGTTTTTAATCATTTTTATACTATCTCAAGATGTTCTCCTTTGACCTGCAGCTCGTCGTCTATCCTTCAATTCTCCCCTGCATCATGAGATATAGGTGCAAGAAATATTTCCCTTTTCTCAATATGTGGCCGATAGATAAGTATAGAATTGATATGAATATAATTGAAAGGTGTTTGTTATTTCAGAATTGTGTATGCCAAGTGACGAGGAGGCGGCCATGTTGCGAAGCGTGGAGCTGTTCACCCGCGCTCTGCAGCTGCCAAACTTGGCAGAGCATCACAGGCAGGAGCTGCGCAGGAGGACAGCCAGCATGCACAATGAGCTGGGCGTCAAGTACATGTACATGGCACAAGGTAAACATAACAACATCATCCATATCATGCAGGACAGCCAGCATGCACAACGAGCTGGGCGTCAAGTACATGTACATGGCACAAGGTAAACATAACAACATCATCCATATCATGCAGGACAGCCAGCATGCACAACGAGCTGGGCGTCAAGTACATGTACATGGCACAAGGTAAACATAACAACATCATCCATATCATGCAGGACAGCCAGCATGCACAACGAGCTGGGCGTCAAGTACATGTACATGGCACAAGGTAAACATAACAACATCATCCATATCATGCAGGACAGCCAGCATGCACAACGAGCTGGGCGTCAAGTACATGTACATGGCACAAGGTAAACATAACAACATCATCCATATCATGCAGGACAGCCAGCATGCACAACGAGCTGGGCGTCAAGTACATGTACATGGCACAAGGTAAACATAACAACATCATCCATATCATGCAGGACAGCCAGCATGCACAACGAGCTGGACGTCAAGTACATGTACATGGCACAAGGTAAACATAACAACATCATGCAGGACAGCCAGCGTGTATAGCGAGCATAATTTGTGGCAAACTGCATACTGATCAAAACAGCAAAAGTTGTGATGCAACAAGGCCAGGATAGTTAGGAAGGCTAACTTATATTTGGTAAGTGGTTTCTAAAGACCTAATTATATAGATAGTTTGCTCGCCAATATTTTTTTCTTTGACACATCAGTTCTGAAAACATTCAGCCTCCATTGTTTCAAAGCAGTTTAAACATTTCTGTTTGCTTTTTCAGAGCATTACAATAAATTCTGCAGCGAAGAGGAAAGCTTAACCGAGAAAAAGAAGGGCAGAAAAGAGCCGTTGTTCGAGCAGTACTCCAAGAAGTCCCAGTCGTACCTCGCGGAGTCAGCCAGGGTGTTTGAGCAGGTGGGAGACACCCTTAACCTGGCGCTCCTGCACTGCAACAGGGGCAGATACATGAGGTTCCGGGCACACTGCAACGTCAACACTCACAGGTTTGATGATGAGAATCAGCTGATGACTTTTTAAGAATGCTGTTCAAGGATTCCGAGGTCACTACTTGTGTAACTGCAGTTCTTTCCCTGTTCCACTACAGGTGGCTAGAGCCTCTTCAGAGTTGCCTCAATAAATCTTTATGGTAATGAAGAAATTACCACTGTTTTCACAGAGTTTAGATTTCTATATTTGTGATGTGAGATATGAAACATGAGTTGCACAATTTCAAGATCCTCTATCTCCCCACTCAAGCAATTTTGAGAAATCAACATTTTAAATGTCAGCAATGAAAAAATTGAGAACTGACGATTAACCAACTTATTGTTGCTGGAAAGCTGCTTTCGGAAATCTGTTGCCTTGCTCTGTGGGAGCTGGAGCTTCCGGACGTATTTAGCATCATCAGCCGGCGGTTTAAGCTTTCAACTCCTATTCAACATACTTATTGTTTTTAGTCAAGACATAGTGGAAATAGGAACAAAAAAATACACATGCAATGAGGGTGCTTATCCTTTTGGAAAAATATAAAGAAAAAAGTTGGAAAAGACGACTCATCTACTTCCTTGTATTGATTTTGTACGTCACATCTTCACAATGTCCCTGGTTGTTTGCTAGTGTGGAGCAGAAGCACCTGTATGGAGTGGCCATGCAGCACTACGCAGACGCGCTGTCCCTGCTGGGGCAGCAGCAGCAGCAGCAGCACCAGCAGCAGTGTGACGGGGTGATGGAGCTGATCCGCTGGGAGCTGAGCTCCGCCCTCTTCACGCAGGCCTGCCTCACCCAGGACTACGCCACACATCCTGACCCGGTGAGACAAACAAACAAACGTATTAGAACCAACTTAAAAAACTCATAGTACGACTCTCATTCATCCCTTTGCAGTCAATCTCAAAACTATGAGAACTTGGCGTTTTAATGACTCATTCGTTAGCCAAACTGCCCGTTTGTGGCATGATCTACCAGTATCTGTGTTCTCTTCCCAATTTAATCCGGTTTTATTCAAAACCAACATCAATCGCCACTTCCTTGCAGCGCCTCACGACAGAAGCAACAATTCAAGCAACACCTCTGCGGCATCCTTCCAGGGTGACATAGAGCCCCAAGACTTTCAAGAATTAGGGATCCTCCCGCACAGGATTCCTTACCTCTCTACCTCGTCCAATCCTCTCCATTTCTGTCTATCGGCTGCTGTGTTCAGCCATCCTTGTACCTTTTTTTGAATCCGGCGAAATAAGCAAAAACCAGTGAAGAGAAAAGCAGTGGCTAAAATTAAGCATCCAGTAGCATTTAAATTTTTTGTAACTTGCATTTAAGTGACCAAAATTCAAATATGTATGTATGTACACTTTATAACAATCAGTTTATTTTGCTTAACATTCTCTTTTATTATGTTTTTATACAATATTTGTCATTTATAAATACATTTTTCTTATTCAAAAACACATAACAAAAACAATTCAGGGAAGCAGTTTTGGGGCTGGAACGGATTAATTGCATTTCAACTAATTTCAATGAGGATAATTGCTTTGAGATACAAGCAAATTGACATACGAGCAAGGTTACAGAACAAATTAAACTCATAGCTCAAGGTATCACTGTATATCTGTAGCTTTGGTACAAATTCATTGTTTACTCGATCCATGTAAGAACGTTAGAACTTATAAATTGAATGTTTTTTGATAATTGGTTTGCAGTACATAGCAGGCACAGGGGCTGCGGAGGCCCTGCGCCTCGCCTTGCGCAACTGCCCCCTGACAGGAGGCCCCCGTCAGTGCCTGTACCAGTTCAGGGCCGGCCTACTGCACCACAGGCTGGCCTCTCTCTACCACAACCAATACAGGTAAACTCACTTATTCATACTCAACACAACAACTGCCACCTGACAAGAGGCCCTGCCAGTATCTGTACCAGTTCAGGGCCGGCCTACTACCCCACAGGCTGGCCTCTCTCTACCACAACCAATACAGGTAGCATGCAACGCAACGCAACTAAGCTACACATATAGTGTAATTTCTTGCCTGCGTTATCCCTGAAGGGGTCGCATGTGGCGATTCGGGACCTATTTATTTTTATGGGTAAGGGGGCCGGCCTCACACTGACCACTTTCAGTTGAAGTGGGGGTTTCCTAGCTCCCGGGGGGCTGGTTCTTATTTCTTGTGAAGGCTGAGTAAGCCTTGCTCTCGACATGGAATGCAAGCATTCTACCAATTGAGCTATCAACCTTTTTACAAGCTTGGTAGTCGTCGCTACAAAGCGCCAATTCTCAAGCAAGACCCAGTTGCTGTAAGGCTGGATGGACCTTTGGTGACTGGTCATTGGTAAAGGTTTATGAATTTTTCAACCCAGCGAAGAGAAAATTTGAAAATATAAATGGTATATTTTTTGTGCTCCGCCGGGATTCGAACCCACAACCTTCCATTCAGAGTCAGAAGTGTTACCACTGAACTACAGACCGGTAGGTGATTAAACTTTTCGGATATTAGACGAACCGTTATAGGAGAACTTACATCATTCTGGACGTTTTGTTGGCCACGTAGCCAACGTCTTCAGGAGACACCTCTGCACGATGACTGAGGGTGCACTGTACACTGAGCATCGGCTTCGTCCTCGACATTGTCTGCCCACCGCATTTGTGTATGTCCAATTGCTCTGACACAAGAGGGAGTAACATCCAAATCATTTCTGATTATCCTTGAGTCCTCTGCACATACTACCAGTCTGTGCCGCTACAGTAATTTTGATTTTGTTTCGTTTTGTAATGATTGAGTTTTGGAATATACACCTCAGCTTCTCATTGGTACTGAGCAATAAATGTGTCAATGTATGGTCCGATAGCTCATTTGGTAGAATGCTTGCGTTGCATGCCAGAGGATTAGGGTTCGATTCCCACCCAGGGCGTCAGAAAAAAAAACAAATCAGTCCCCTCGGAAGCTAGAAATCCCCCACTTCAAGTGAAGGGGTTGGCATAAGACCGGCCGTCTTACCTCGGAAAATAAATAGATTCCAAACGTCACATGCGACCCTTCATGAACAACACCGTAAAAAGTTACACTATTTGTTCTGCGTTGTGTTGCTAACACTTGATGATGTTTTCAGGGACCTGTCCATAGCGGCCGCCAAGAGGAAGCCCTTTGTGTCGCTTAGCAAGCTCAACTACGAGCTCTCTGTGCAGCTGTTCCTGGCTCTGGAGGACACCGTCATGTTCCTCACCGTGCAGATGGAGCATGTGGCCCTCATGGAGTACCAGGCCAACAGTAAGCAACATTCTACTCACTATACTCCTCCAACAGTAGAGAAAAATTCTTTCCACATGCCCAAACCTTCCCATCACATCATTGTTTAAAAAACATTTTTTTGTTACACAAGTTTTCTTTTATTTCAGAGCCATGTTTTAATGTTTTCAGATTGTGTTGGCCTGAAGTTAAAGTCCTTGCAGACGGCCCTGGAGCTCCTGCAAGCGTGTGCACCCATAATAAAGATTATAGCAGAAAAAGAGCACGCGCCAAACACAACACAAGATGAGCAAACTAAAAGCAATGTCAGACCTCAGCAAACAAACAGTCAACGAGAATCAGACTCAAAAGATGTAGACGAGTCAAGAAGGGAAGAAAATGAATGTAACAATGAAAAGGATGAAGTAGTCAAGGAACAAGCTCAGAAGGAAAAGAGCGGAAGCAGTTACAGCTCAGAGTACAACCTAATGTGCTTGTTTGAGCGCCGTCTGCAGTTTGTGCTGAAGAGTTTGATACAGCTGTCCCTGCTGAAGCAATCTGGCGTGTCCAAGAAGGAAGGAGACAGGATGTCTGGCCTGTACAAGGGCATGTACGCTCTGACGCTGCGGCTGGACAAGCACGAGGAGGCGCAGTGCCGCCTGCTGGCTCAGCAGCTTCACCAACTGCTGGTAGACGTCAAACAACTGTCCAAACTAAACAATGCATAAGACTGCTTTAGATAGTATATACATATATTGACACTGCAGAGTTGCTAGTTGCTTCCCAGGACCTGTTGCCATGGTCTATCGGAGCTGGAGCTTCCGGATGTTTCACCCATATCTACAATGGGCTTCTTCAGTGTGATATGATGCAATGTTGATTGATTGATTGATTGATGATGGATGATTTTCTTCCTGTGGCCCAATTTAATGGTCCAGGTCCATCTCAAGGGCGCCATGGCTTCTTGAAAACAGCAATGTCCTCAGTCCTTTTCTGAAGGTGGTGGTGGGTTGGTTCACTCCGACATTGATGGGAAAATTGTTCCAGGCAACTGGGCCAGCAACCGCAAAGCTCTTGTCTGCAAAATTTTATGTGTTTGCTCTATTGGGTACTTTTTCACGTGATGTGAATGACAGCTGACGAAGTAACAACAGGAATTAGCAAAAAATACCGAGAGCCAACTAAAAACACAGCAAATAACATCACAGACTTGGTTTGCAACTATGCCAGACACAATTTTTCAACCAAGTTGCTTCAGAAATAACAATATTATAGGATTAATAATTGCTGCACGAACTGTTTTAAGCTGCTAGTATAAGAGGGCCATCCAGAGTGCAGTTAAAAACAGTTACATCAACATCACATGACATCGTCATCACGCTGAAGAAGCCGATTGTAGATGTGGGGAAAATGGTAACTTTGACTAGAGTTTATGAAATGTTTCAGCGGAAACATTGTAGAACTCAATTTAAATTTCTTCATCTTAATTTTTTTTTTGACTAAGAGTGTTTGGAATAAGAGCAAAGCTGGTTCAAGAGATGTAAGTAATTAGGTAATTATTAATTAATAATGGGGTTGAAACATTTTTGAATTCGGAATTTTTTTCTCGGCGAGCAAACATAAGTATTGTCCTTTTTTTTTTATAAGAAACGCTGTGCGGGAGACTCCCTAGATTCTAGAGACTCTAGGGGTCTATGACACTTGTTGTAGTGCCGCAGAGGTGTACGAGCTTGGTCGTCGCTACAAAGCGGCAATACTCAAGCAAGACCCAGTTGCTGTAAGGCTGGATGGACCTTTAGTGACCGGTCTTTTAGTAAAGGTTTTATGAATTTTTTCAACCCAGGGAAGAGCATATTTGGAAATATAAATGGTATATTTTTGGTGCTCCACCGAGATCCGAATCCACAACCTTCCATTTACGAGTCCGAAGTGTTGCCACTGGACTACGGACCGGTCAAGCAATTTATAACAAAATATTTGTATGCCTTTTCCCTCGCAACCCAGCCAGGCGATGACACAATAGTGTCCATGCCAATTCACGTGCGAACCTCATTCATTAAAATACATATTTATTAATTTATAATTTAATACCTGTTTCGGGCTAAACAAGAATAGTTTGTTGAATTGCACCATTCCTCTTTAAATATTTCTTTTTAAACATCTGGAAGCTCCAACGATGGACCACAGCAACAGATCCCAGAAAGCAGATCTCCAGTGTCAATTGCCGGCCATGAAAGCCTAGCCGGGTTATTCACAACACATTTGATCCATGAATCATAGTTTTTTGTTGCATTGAAAATTCTCGTTAGGTGGCGGTTGAGCCATGAATTTGCTGTCGGTGAATAATAATAATAATAATTGGACAATTTGTATACAGCGCCGTTTGGTGGCACTAGCCACCCCAAGGGCGCTTTTAGCCCAGGAAGACATCTTTAAGGGTATTCACATTTATCACAACCATGGATCATCTGCGTATGAAATTTTAGTGAATAACACAGCTAGGTTCGGTATTACAGAGAGCCCTTAGCGGGGGGATGACTTGTCATAAACTGATGAACTAATCATAGACTAAGAAACTGCGCTTACCGTTACGATTTCTCACAGCGTTATCTGTGAATATGAGTATTTGTGTTGATGAGCTGTCAGACAGTTCACATGAATTTGTAACCAACTTCAAGGTAGTGAAACAGGATGACTTATTAATGTAAGATAATAAATACCTATTACATCACTTACCTATGTATCGTCTTATTTGTTGTTCCCTATTTTTCTCTACAAACTCCTTTTCTGCCCTAGCAGTCTCGACATATCTACTGAGTACTGATCACATAACTGACATGATTTCGCCTGTAGAGATGGGTGTGAGGAGGCAGACACTCAGATCTGCGGGCGATGGTGCTATCAATTTGGTTCAGCCGCGCCGTCAGATGAGCACAAATTTT
This sequence comes from Agapetus fuscipes, assembly GCA_951799405.1. NCBI lineage: Eukaryota > Metazoa > Arthropoda > Insecta > Trichoptera > Glossosomatidae > Agapetus > Agapetus fuscipes. Next base: position 9,268,669 of record OX637358.1, on the reverse strand, counting down.
GGAGACCGTGCTTTCCGTGTTGCGGGTCCGGTGGAGTGGAACAGACTGCCACCCGGAGTGAAGAACTCCAAATCTGTGGGTGTATTTCATGGAGCACTCAAGACACTTTTTTTTTAAAAGTCTTATCCGTGATTTGAGAGGACCCTTGAGGTGTGACACACACAAAAACAGCGCTCTTATTATTTGTAATTTAAAATAAATAAGCCTGATATAAAAGTTTTAGGCTTACACGGCCGGCTGATGATGCTGGAGTGATGTTTTCCGGGATCTGTTGCCGTGGTCCGTGGGAGCTGGAGCTTCCGGACGTTTTGCCCATTTCTACGATGGGCTTCTTCAGCGTGAAGTATGATGATGATGATGATCTTGATGAGAACTGTGAAGACATCCTTTTTCGAGTGAGTTCGTAGTGGATTTCACGCGTTCACAGTTCTAATCAAGATCATCATCATACTTCACGCTGAAGAAGCCCATCGTAGAAATGGGCGAAATGTACGGAAGCTCCAGCTCCCACAGACCACAGCAACAGATCCCGGAAAACATCACTCCAGCAAGCCTGATATATTTATACAGATTAGTGTACTGTATCCTGCCACCGTTCGACTAGGGGTGACCGGTACCTCTGCAGATGCGTCTACACTTCTTTCTGTCCTTGCATACCTCTTTCATCTCTTCAACATTCATCATACATACTCTTCTCTAGTAAATAGAAAATGATAAAACGTGGCCTCGTGTGATAATCTTATTATTACAAGGATAATTTATTTGCAAGGTACACATAATTAAATAGTGCCGTTTTTGTGTGTGTCACACCTCAAGAGCCCTCTCAAATGACGGATAAGATTTTTTTATAAAGATGCCAACAGTTTTTGCCTTTCTCACATTAAGTGGTAGTCTGTTCCACTCCATTGGGCCAACAAACTGGAGAGCACAGTCTCCACAATTAGTATGTGTCTGACGGTGCTGGACTAAGTCTACCCCGCAGATCTGAGCGTCTGGCGCCTCAAATCTAAGTCAAAGGGTGAGAACATGTGAAGGAGCCGCACCATTTAAAGCTTTGTAAACCATCAGACAAACACAGTGGACTACCGTCTCCGGAAAACGAAGCCAATACAGTGTCCTATGGAAAAATGTTCTTCATGTAAATAGCATAAAAATTGAATAGAGAACATTTAACACTGAGATCAGATTACAGAGATTTCTTTGACTTATAGGTTGATATGAGGCTGACCACCCATACTGTAAAAAAAGGTTCACTTTGCCAATGTCACCTCTGTTTCAGAGAAGGTCAGCAAAAGTTGCAGGGCTTACGTTGATTTGAGATAGGGCTTTTATGATAAGTCCACATGCGGCATGTGTAAGAGCGAACTAATACGTGTCTGCTTATGGGAATGCATTTAATATGAATCTTAAATGTAATATATCTTTGCAACTTTGTAGATCTGTTGTAGATCTGATTGTAGATCAGCTGATCCCGCTTGGTCTTGGTTTATAGTTTCCTATCTAGTGATATGATCGCTAGATATGTCGAGATCAACTCTCTTTCACGTTTTTCTTGCTGCAGGCTTTTAAGTAATACAACTTTTTAGTTGGAAAAAATAAAACGGCAACAATGTCAACAATAAATTTTATTGATTAAGAAGAAATAACAAAAGTCATGATTTACACTAATGTAACAATACATCATTAATAATTAAAAAAAACATCAATCGCCCTAACTTTCAGTGTCTCAAAACAAAGCCAAGGCAACACACAACACTACGCAGCTAACAACCCTGCTACAAAGGATCAGAGCATCAACTGCCACATCACCTACACCTCTGTGGCACTATAACAAGTGTCTTAGACCCCTAGAGTCTCTGAAATCTTGGGAGTCTCCGGCACAGGATTCCTTAAAAAAACAATAGGTGGAGAACGAGCTCTTATTTGTACGACTGGGGTAATCTTTGTGACTTTTTGGCGCAAAAGAAACATAACTTCTGATAATTTGGATGCGACTAAATCTAATAAGTTGCAAAGATATGTATCATTTGAGATTCATATTAAATGCATTCCCACAAGCAGACACGCATAATTTTGCGCTCACACATGCCGCATGTGGACCTACAATATAAAAACCCCAATCTCAAATGAACATAAGCCCTGCAACTCTTGCCGACCTTCCCTGAAACAGGGGTGACATTGGCAAAGTGAACTATTTTTTACAGTATGGGTGGTCAGCCTCATACCAACCTATAAGTCAAGGAACTCACTCACAAAATATTGAGAAATGGGACATTCTTTATAGGTACCTTGCTTTGTAAAATCTGTTTATAATTCATTATGAAAACAAATTTCACTTTTTAAAAGTATCTTTTTGTCATCATTCCACTCTCATCATTGCCTCTGCAGAGTTGCCTCAACTTCTTTGTGCCCTATTACCACTTGCAATATGAAAAAAAAACGCAACTAAGCTACGCATACAGGGCAACTTCTTACCCTGTTGTACCCAAATGAGTCACATGTGGCGTGTGGGATCTAATTATTTTTACAGGTAAGTGGGCCGGCCATACGCCAACCACTTCACTTGAAGTGATGGGTTCCCAGCTCTCAAGGGGGCTGGTTTTCATTTCTTGTGAAGGCTGAGTGAACCTTACCGGTATTTTCATTTTGTTTTTTTTAAATAAACACCGGTAAGTCATTTCTGACACACTCTGTGGGGATCAAACCCTAGCTCTTGGCATTGAATGCAAGCATTCTATCAAGTTGCGAGCTTGAGCAACAGAACCCGGAAACCAATCCTAGCATCTCTCAAACACTTTATAAAGATCAGGCAGGCTGGCCACCTTGAGCACAGCGCCATTCTCGCTGAACTTCTTTGGTGGCAGGAAGTACTTCTTGATGGCATCGTACACCACATGCTCCAGGGTCCACTGCCACTGGGGATCCTCATGCTGCTGCTGCTGCTGGCCCGCGTAGAAGATGGCCGTCTGCCGGCTGAAGGAGCTGAAGCAAGCCTGCTCCGAGGACCAGTCCACTTCAGTGGCTAGACGCAGCACATAGAGGGGCAGACCTCCCATCCAAGGGGTGAAGTTCTCTGGAATACGGCATGGAAGAACGAAAAAAATAGGATTATTAAGTAGGATAAAGAAATTTTTAAATACTGAATATAAAATAAATGTTTATAATACTATGATTAAGCCTCATTTCTCATATTGCTCAACAATTATGTACATGGCAAATAAAGAATATCTAAATTCGTTCCAAAAATTACAAAATAGAGCGATGAGAATGATTCTAAATCAGAAGTATGATACTAAAATTTCAGATATGTTGGTTAGCTTAGAGTGGTTGAATGTGGAGGAGTATCTTAAGTTGAATGCATTTATGTTTATATATAGATTAGAAAATAAGTTATTGCCTGTTTATTTGGATAAATTCATAATTAGAAATAAGGATGTACATAGCTATGATACTAGAGGGAAAAATGATTTAAGAAAGTTAAAAGTAAGAACAGTGAAATATGACAGAGGAGTTGTGCACCAGAGGATTTGATGAATATAATAAAGTACCAGCGGAAATCAAGCAAACTAGTGACGTAACTAAATTTAAGGAGAAAGCTGTCAGGTTCCTACTTGCACAGCGCCTCTGACATAACTGTTTTTGTTTTGACTTGATATGTAATTGTTTAAATTAGCATTATTTTGCTACAATAAAAAAAATATATATATATAAATATATAAAAAAATATACAAATATCTGAACCATATTATTCCAAACCTTATTAATTTCACCCCAACATTTGGCATTAAAAATTCAATTGAACTTACTAAAAAACTGTCTACCCTTACTCCACCTACTAACTCCATCCTTGTATCTTTTGATGTTCAAAATTTATTCACTAACATTCCTGTTAACGAAGTAATAGACATATTGAAAGTCAAATTAGATCATAAGAATGTGGAACTAACAGAAAAAACACAAATTTTATACCTGTCCACTCTATGTATGGACCAAAATTATTTTAAATTTAATAACAATTTCTATCAAATTTTAAACTCTCTTCCAATGGGAAATCAATTGTCACCTCTTTTTGCTGAATTATATATGGACTATTTTGAAAATTCTTTGTTTAAATCAAAAAACACCCTTTTGAACTGTATTTCTTCTTATCATAGATATGTTGATGACATTTTGTGTGTATGGTCAGGAAGTATGAGACAATTGGACTTATTTCTTAATTATCTGAATTCATTAAACAAATATTTAAAATTTACCATGGAAATAGGGATAAATAATACCTTAAACTTCCTAGACCTTAGTATTAATATTGTGAACAATAAATTTAAATTCAGTGTATATAGAAAACCAACATACACGGACGCAATTATTCATGCAACGTCTAACCATCCTATATCGCAAAAAATGGCTGTCTTTCATTCCTTAATTCATAGGCTGATTAACTTACCCCTCAAGAGGGAGGCTTTTAACCTGGAATTGAATACGATAAAGACTATAGCGTCAAATAATGGGTATAAAGAGGCCATTATTAATGACCTTTTACTATCTAAACAAAAAAAAACTCATGTACCAAAAATATGTTTACCCTCATTGTTGGGATAATGGTAATGGGGCATCCACACGCTTGCGGCAAACGCCTTGAGGCAAGGGCTTGCAAGCGCTTGCAAGCTCTTGGAAAACCAAACAGGGTCATCCACACGCTTGTGCGTGCGTCTGTGTGTGTTAGAATAAGCAAGCATGGCGGACGTCCAGCTTTTAGCTATAACATTTAGATAAACTTATTTTTATTTAAAAAAAAACAAAACAAAAAGAGAGAAACTAAAATGAAACGAATAATTCGGCAAAGACGATGGTGGATGATCAAAATTCATAGAAACCGTACCGCACCAGAATGCGCGCGCACAAGTATGTGTGTGCCTGGCATGCGCATGCGTGAATTCCCTTTGACTTGCGTCAAAAAACCGACTCTGGTCGGATCGGCGACAAGCCGAGCCAAGGCGGTATAAGCCACGCCCCCAGCTGAGCCAAACGGCCGTCCACACGCTCGACTTGTAAAGAGTTGGCAAGCGTGTGGAAGCCCCATAAGGATCAGAAATGGAGAAGAATATTATATGTAGGGCAAGTGAGTACCAACCTTGGTCACTTAGTAAAAAATACCTTTAGTTGCGCCTATTATACCAACAGTAATATAGGTCAAATATTATTCAACAATAAGGATAAGATTGAACGTATGGATGGTGGGGGTGTATATCGATTATCTTGTAATGACTGCAATTCCGTATATGTTGGACAAACTTCCAGATCTATAAATGTAAGGTTGAAAGAACATAAGAGGGCTTTTAGGGGTTTGTCTGGTTATTCGGAGATGGCGGACCACTGTATCGAAAATGACCACTCGTTCAATAATGACGGTGTCAGGGTTCTCCATTCCGGATGCAAGGGCAGACAACTAATTGCCCTAGAAACTTTAGAAATCCACAAACATAAAAATTCTAATTCTTACAATTTGGTCAATGTCCAAATTCCTGCTGCCTCACCTTTGTTATTAACTAATTGTGCTTCTTTATCGTGACTTATTAATTTGATTTCTCTACGGTTCTTGTTTTGTCAATTTTTTAATAGTGTAATTATAATACGTGTCATCTCATTATTGTACCTATTTGTCATAAATTATTATTTTTATTTAGATTTCTCTATGGTTTTTTGTTTTGTCAATTTGTTATATCATTATATAATATTGTAATTATATTATGTGTCATTTCCTTATTGTACCTATTTGTCGTACCTAAATCATTATTTTTATTTTATTTCTCTATGGTTTTTGTCTTGTCAATTTTTGTAATTTAGTATCCTCTTGATAATGACGTGAATAAGTCGAAAGTACTTGAGGGAAATAAATACTCAATTTGTGAAAATAAAACTCTGTGTTTTTTATAATTTTTTTTAATTATTTATAAAAATGAATTTTCACTGTGTGAATACACAAACTTTAAAAAGTCTATATATATATTTGCTGATTATTTATTTATTATTAGTTGTGAATTATGTTCCTTAACTTATAGGTCGGTATGCGGCTAACCCATCTGCAGAAAATGGTTCACTTTGCCAGTGTCACCCCAGTTTCAGGGAAGGTCGGCAAGAATTGCAGGGTGTATCTTCATTTGAGATTTGGGTTTTTGTGTCGTAGGTTCGCATGCGGCATGTGCAAGCGTGAATTTAATCATGTCTGCTTGTGAGAATGTATATAATGTAAATCCCCAATGTTACATTGTTGCGAACTAAGGATTTGAAGTAAGTACCCAGAAATATATAACTTCTTATTGGACATCTGTAATGTTTAACCACTAAGCAGAGAAAGCGGATGCACTTCGGTTATGTCATGAGGAATGAGACATACCATCGTATCATACAGGGTAAGATTGAGTGGAGAAGAACTCAGGGATACCGAAAGACATCATGGCTGAAAAACCTGCCACAATGGTTCAACGACAGCACCAAGTCCCTGTTTCGAGCCGCAGTATCCAAGGTCAAAATAGCCATGATGATTGCCGATCTTCAATAGAAAAGCACCAAAAGAAGAAGGTCGAGATGGACTGATCATTGAGCGTTATCAGGATAGTGTTACCTAGTAGGAGAGGCAGGGACAGCAGGTTTCCTTGAGCATCTATCTCCATGGAGTAGTACTCCAGCAGCATGGAGGCCTTGCTGATCAGTAGCTGGCTGACCTGGGTGGCCAGCTCACACTTGTCTCCTGGAACACACACATACATACAAGGAGTGTTAACAAAGTTTCAACCATTGAGTACCTAATAACATAGAGGAACAGAAACTAAATTACTGCATTGATACATACTATAGCCCACATTTTTCTCAGTCCTGTCAAACGTTACAGTGGTGTAGTCATACGAAATATGGCCATTTTGTCCAAAGCCATTTTGTGTTTCGACACCCAACTATAACACATTTCATAATGTCCTAAAATAATGTGTGTTTCCTTTAAAATTCATCAATTATAGCGATCACAATATTTATAACGCGTGTTATCTGTCAACTGGCGGCCATTATAATTCGCAATAGTACCAACTTTCTAGGAACATTTTTACATTCACCCGAGTTTTTTTGTACACATTGAAATGCAACTGTGAAGTTATGTGTTCTCTTTCTTACTAATGACCATTTTCGTAAGTAAGGTGAAACAGATATATAATGTCTATTCTCGTTAAAATAATTTCTAGTCGACAGATAGCATAAGGGCCGGTCTTATAAACATCCGTTAGTTCAATGTCGTACCAAATTTACCGAAATATAATACAAACGTCACAATTTTCGTCTTATAAGAATCCGTTTGTTTTATTTCCGTAAAAGTTACCGACAGATCTAACCGACGGCCGACCCATCGATTAATGGCAGATACCGGCCGGTTAGTTAAGGTTTGAGGTTAGGTCAGCTGTCAAAGAATTGTTTCTTTGCGGTGAGTTTTGCGTGTCATTGGACTACTACGCTCTATCCTGTTGAAGATAATTTCTTCCGAAAGTGATAGATAATGCATTAAAATGCGCTGTCTGAGTCGTTTTCGTATTTGTCAAAAGCAACTTTAGGTTATGTTTCGTCTTTGACAGCAAACGGATGACGTATGTTCATGAATGCACGCAAAAAATCATTGAAAATACGAGTGCATTATTGAGAACTAACGGACAGTTAAAAAAGCTTTATAGGACGACCATCGGTAAGATCAGTCGGTAAACGTCCATCCGTTAGTAACTTGCCGAGATACTTACGGATATTTGGTCTCTCGTTTATAAGACCGGCCCTAAGTCAATGGTTTCAACACTTATCTTATAATGGACTGGGCACATTTAAATTAGGTAGAAAAAATGTTATCTCACTTGGCAGGGTTAGGGGTTAGTTCCACACCTGACCACCACCAGCTCTGTGGTCTATACACAGCCATTGACACTGACAGCTCATTTGGAGGTTACAAAGAAAATAAAATACAGAGAAGAGAGACTAAAGAAAGGAATAGAACCCAGAAGAGTTTCATCATGTACCATCATCAGGCTCCCAGCCGGCCTCAGGCTGCTGCAGCCCCAGCAGCGCCAGCTCCCGGAGGCTCAGCGGGGCTGAGAACTTCAGGAAACCAAAGTTCTGGAAGTCGTACAGCAGGATCTGGTAGAACAACTCCTCCCTGCAACCAGCGGACACATACTGTAACTGTGACGCTGCCACAATTCCACTGGGAGTGGCCAGAATTGCTGCAAAGTCTCCTGTACTATAATTCCAATCTCGACATACTTCTTTCATTTCATTCATATCCATATTTTTTTCCATACATTTTCTTCTTTAATTATTTTTCAATGAGATTCCATAAAGGTTGGTATAAGGCAAAACGCAAACGCAACGCAACGCAACTAAGCTACACATATAGTGTAACTTCTTGCCGCGTTATCCCCGAAGGGGTCGCATGTGGCGAATTGAACCTATTAAGGCAGAACTAAGGCAGACCACCTATTTATTTTTACTGCAAAAAATGGTTCACTTTTACAATGTCACCCCTGTTTCAGGGACGGTCGGCAAAAGTTGCAGCAATCTATGTTCATTTGAGGTTTGGATTTTAATTTGTAAGTACACATGCAGCATAATCAAGTGCGAACTTACACATGTCTGTGGGCGTGCATTTGATATTAATTTTAAATGTTAACATATTTTTGCAACTTAGATTATGGACCAGATTGTTTACCACCTGAAATGTTAAAGTTTAATAAATATTACAAGAAGCTACAGGATACCTGTAGCTTGGTTGCATTTTTTGCATGTTCAACATTTACAAATAAATTGAAATTAAAAAAAAAGGTTACATGAGTATGGTGTCCTGGCAGAGGTAGAGCTGTGTGTTGGCCTGCAGCAAGGTGCAGCGCGAGGACCCCCCCACCATCACCATCTGTGCCAGCGCCCTCCTCAGCCCCACATGGCACTGCTCCTCCACCTGCCTGCGCAGTACCCTCACGCTGCTCAGCCGGGTCTCACAGCGCGCCGAGGGGAAGCTCCTGGTGCTGAAGGACTGCCGGGGGTCCACGTAGGGGAGGTGGGCGGGGGTGCTCACCAGTACGGCACCTAACACACAAACACATGATGAAAACAACTAAACATAAAATGTACTTATCTGTTCATCCTTGCTTGCCGAACAACAAAGGTGTCTCCTGAGGAAGTTGGTTATGATACCAATGAAATCTGTAATCCAAGCTGCAAAGATATGTTAATATTTAAGGCTCATATTAAATGAATGCCCACACACAGGCACATGTAAGTTCGCGCCTACACATTCTGCATGTGTGTTCTTTATAGCCTTCGGCCATAGCAAGAAAGTAAAAATAATGTTACCTTGAACATAATTCTTCTTTGGTGACTTGTCCCCGCCATCCCCTACCCTGCTGACTTCTGGCACATCCTCCACCTCCATCTGCTCATCCTGCGCGGTAGCTTTGCTCTTGCTGGTTGGCAGGCCGAAGAACTTGTCTATCTTCTGTTCCGCGGTATCTGTCCTCACCAGGTATTTGTCTTGCACAGGTTTGTCCTCCGCGTTGGATTTGTCAGCCACATCCAGGGTCTCAGGAATTGTTGCTCCTGGCAGCCGAGTCTACACACAAACAAGAATAGTTATTATGAATCTTTAATAATAAAAGGAGAGCTTGTATGAAGAAGGTTATGACTCTGGATGAAATGAAAGAAGCATGTAAGGACCAGTGGCGAAAGGGTGCCATACAAGCCGGTTCCCATCGGCTTCCCTTTTAAAATGATGTAACAAAGTAGTTAAAAAATATAGGCACAAGTAAAAAAATACATTCAAAACCAAAGAAACAATACATATTTTTCCCCCATTGAAACCATGTAGTCTACTTTATTATCATTTTTGCCTCATTTTAAACGGGAAACCGATGGGAATCGGCTTGTATGGCACCCTTCGCCACTGGTAAGGACAGAAAGAAATGGCGGTTGAAGTGTAATGTTTTTTGTTGTGTGTGTTACATTTCAAGGGCCCTTTCAAATCTCGGATAAGATATTTTTGTAAAGATGTGTCTTCAGTGCTGCTTTAAAGCTGCCGACAGTTTTTGCCTTCCTCACATTAGGTGGTAGTCAGTTCCATGTGTGAGTTAGCGCATACACGTGCTGCATGTGCATACCTGTGTGTAGAGGACCCTGGACGTGTTGCAGGACAGCAGCTTGGCCTCCACCACCAGCTTGAGCTTGTCTATGATCTGCTCCTCGTGCAGGAACTGCACTTCATGCTTGGTGGGGTGGACGTTGACATCCACATTCTGGGGATCTGGACAACAGACAACACTCTATTGTAGCGAGCAGCGACATGTGGGTTAAACAGAAATGCTATAGATATCTAAATCTAAATCTAAGTTGCAAAGATATGTATCATTTGAGATTCATATTAAATACATTCCCACAAGCAGACACGCATAATTTTTTGCTCACACATGCCGCATGTGGATTTAACTTACAATTTAACAAAAAAATTAAACAAATATTTATATTTCCCATGATGCTTTATTTTTAAAGATAATTATTCTTGACTTATAGGTTGGTATGAGGCTGACCACCCATACTGTAAAAAATGGTTCACTTTGCCAATGTCACCCCTGTTTCAGGGAATGTCGGCAAGAGTTGCAGGGCTTATGTTCATTTGAGGTTTGGATTTTATTTGTAAGTACACAATCAGCATTAGTAAGCGCGAACTACACGTGTTTGTTTGTGGGCGTACATCTGAGAGCTTTGAATGAATATATCCTTGCAACTTAGATTATAGATTATTATAGATTCGTTTGAAGGTCATTTTTTTACTCGGTTTAAAATGATTGTTAATTGAACGGCACTTTAAAGTTACATCGTTCATATTATTACAACCTGTCAGGAATTCATTCTCTCAGCGGCCAGACTGTAATCTATATCTATAAAGAAGGATGTGTGTATGTATGTATGTATGTATGTATGTATGTATGTATGTATGTATGTATGTATGTATGTATGTATGTATGTATGTATGTATGTATGTCCCCTATAGACTCATAAACCGCTCATCCGATTTTGACGAAATTTTCAGGAAACATGTAACATATTCTTAGAACGAATCCTGTGAAGTTTGATGGTGATCAAATAAACAGTGGTTCTCAATTCTCGATATTTCAGCAACGAGGTCGGTAAATTTTGAAACCACCCAATAGAAGAAGACCATTATATTCAACTACAATACATAATCTTAGTTGCAAATATACATTTACATTAAAGATTCATATAAAATGCATGCTCACAAGTAGACACATGTAAGTTCACGCTTACAAATGCTGCATGTGTACCCACTCATAATTTAAAATCCAAATCTAAAATGAACAACCCAGTAACTTTTACTTTACGCCTAAAAATGGGAAAAAAAAAAAAAGTTGGGAAATTTCCCCAAAAGTGGGGAATTTTTTTTTTCCCCAAAAGTCGGGAAAAACCTAACCTAACCTAACCTAACCTAAAAATGGGAAAAAAAAAAAAAGTTGGGAAATTTCCCCCTGCGCATTGTTCCCACTTATCCCCCTGCGCATGGTTCCCACTTTCAAATCTGGGAAAAAAAAAAAAAAGTTGGGAAAATTTTTTTTCCCCAAAAGTCGGGAAAAACCTAACCTAACCTAAAAATGGGGAAAAAAAAAAAAAGTTGGGAAAATTTCCCCAAAAGTGGGGAAAATTTTTTTTTCCCAAAAGTCGGGAAAAACCTAACCTAACCTAAAAATGGGAAAAAAAAAAAAAAGTTGGGAAATTTCCCCAAAAGTGGGGAAATTATTTTTTCCCCAAAAGTCGGGAAAAACCTAACCTAACCTAACCTAAAAATGGGAAAAAAAAAAAAAGTTGGGAAATTTCCCCAAAAGTGGGGAATTTTTTTTTCCCCAAAAGTCGGGAAAAACCTAACCTAACCTAACCTAACCTAAAAATGGGAAAAAAAAAAAAAAGTTGGGAAATTTCCCCAAAAGTGGGGAAATTATTTTTTCCCCAAAAGTCGGGAAAAACCTAACCTAACCTAAAAATGGGGAAAAAAAAAAAGTTGGGAAAATTTCCCCAAAAGTGGGGAAATTTTTTTTTCCCCAAAAGTCGGGAAAAACCTAACCTAACCTAAAAATGGGGAAAAAAAAAAAGTTGGGAAAATTTTACTTAACTTTACCCACTTTACTTAACTTGAAATGGATGTTATTCAGCTCCTGAGTGGCTTGACACTCATTTCTTATGAAGGCTGAGTAAGCCTTGCCGGTATTTTATTTTGGGTTAGAAATAAACACTGAAACGAGAAATAATTTCTGACAACTTCAGTGGGATTCTAACTCGAGATCTCGGCATGGAATGCAGTTACTCTACCAACTAAGCTATAGACCGGACTTTTTACAAATATGGTGGATCGATATCGGTTTGGTTAGGGGTAAGCAACCTGCGGCTCACCAGCCACATGCGGCTCTTTGGGTGTGAAGTTACGGCTCTTTAGCTTCATACGCAAATATAAAAAAAACACAGAATTATACTTCTGATCGAAAAAAACTAAATCGTTCTGAATCGATTAACGATCTCTCCGCTACTTGTACTCGCTTTTCACCCCCCACCCTCCCCCCAACTACAATATAAAAACCCAATCTTCAATGAACATAAGCCCTGCAACTCTTGCCGACCTTCCCTGAAACAGGGGTGACATTGGCAAAGTGAACCATTTTTTACAGTATGGGTGGTTAGCCTCATACCAACCTATAAGTCAAGGAAAAACTTTGAAATTTGTAAATTGTAATTTTTGGCTCTTCCGACTCAAAAGGTTGCCGACCCCTGGCCTAGACAAAAGTTCCAAATTAAAAAATGTTATTCAAGTATTCCAAGTTGAATTTTAGAAATGTAAGAAAGCTTTTATATCCCGCACTTATAAAAAATACGATAAACAAAAGTTCGTAGGTCACAACTAGAAGACCATATTGAAATATATTATTATTATGAAAACCTTTTATTGAAACATACTTTTAATTAAAATATACATAATATAGTTGTTTTTTCAAAAAACGCATTTCTGTAAAATTATATACTCACCACAAATTTAAAGATCGTGTTTTTCTCGGCGGTTAAACGTCTTTCTTCTATGTGACAATGGTCCAAAGCAACCAAGATAAACAAAATGTTTGCCTTTTACCTAACCCGGCCGTGCGACTTACAATTTTGTTGTCAATAGAAAATGTTCCGTGTGCACTACCTAAAACTTTCACTTATTGAAATAATGGATAGAGCACATTTTAAATGTGGGGAAAAAATGTGAATTCACTTGGCCGGGATAAAGACAGGACAGGGAGTCAAAAATTCAACATAAATTAAACACTTTCATGGAGATAGTTGAAAAAACACTTAAGTGCATCATATTGTATGAAGCATTTTCCCCAACTGCATACGTTTCACAGTGCGGTTACATTGAAAAATATTCCTGATTGTTTGGAATACATTTATTTCTTCACTTTGCTCAAAGAGTATAGTGAATTTTATAGATTAGTTCTTTAATTGTATGATTATAAAATTTAATGTATTGTTTATATTCTTTTCTTTATATTCTTTTCTCGTTCCTTGACTTATAGGTTGTTATGCGGCTGACCACCCATAATATAAAAATTGGTTCACTTTGCCAATGTCACCCCTGTTTCAGGGAAGGACGGCAAGAGTTGCAAGGCTTATGTTCATTTGACATTGGGTTTTTATATTGTAGGTCCACATGCGGCATGTGTTAGCGCGAAATTATACATATCTGCTTGTGGGAATGCATTTAGTATGAATCTTAAATGATATATATCTTTGCAGCTTAGATTAGATTAGATTAGATTAGTATAGGTCAATATGCATCTGACCAACTATAAATAGAAAATGGTTCACTCTGCCAATGTCACCCCTGTTTCAGGGAAGGTCAGCAAAGAGTTGCAGGGTGTATGTTCATTTGAGATTTGGGTTTTTATGTTGTAGGTTCACACGCAGAATGTGCAAGTGTGAACTTATACGTGTCTGCTTGTGGGCATGCACTTAATGTGAATTCCAAATGTAACAATTATATCCATGCAACTTAGAATAGATTAGATGAGTGACGTTACATAGCCGATTTTTTTATCTTAAATATAAATGGAGCACCGCAATCGATTTTCTCTATGCTTGGCTCTGCTGCTTAACAGTTGTACCTAGACCTTTTTTTTTAGAAAACGTGAAGATTAACCTAGAGATAAATTGTGTGAAGCTTGATTCCGATTAGCACACTTTTTTTTTTGATCCTGTTGTTTCCTCTTTTATCTGTAGAAAAAAATTGATACCACATGCCCAAATGGCGTAGTGAAACACGCCGGGTACTGCTAGTTGTAGTTATAATCGTCAAAACTGTGATGTAATTCCATACAGTGCTATTCACAAAACATTTATTCCATAGATCATTTTTTGTATGGAAAATTAGGCTCACGTGAAAGATGAGCCATAGATTTGTTGTATGTGAGTAGCATCTTTAATAACTCTCTTCTGAAAAATAGGTTGAAAAGTTCATATACCTTTACTAAAGTCTGGTCGCTAAAGGTCCATCTAGCTTTACAGCAAATGAGTCTTGCTTGAGAATTGGGGCTTTCTATAGAGACAACCAAGCTCGCAGAGGGCTCTTGAGGTGTGATTCACGCAAAAACAGCGCTCACCAAATAAATCATCCTTATATTATTATTTATAGTTATAAGCTAACTAATTAATGTAAAGGCAAACTCACCGAGAAGCAGGCTGAGGTACACAAAGGGTTTCCCCCCTTTGGGCAGGTACGTGGTGTACACAGAGTCCAGGGCTCGCTTTATCCCTGCAACATGACACATCAATAACTGCAGCTTCCAGCCATCACACTCACTAGGCTAGTGGTCAACATTCTTCCTTTATTTTGGTGCCAACGCAACGCAACTAAGCTACACATATAGTGTAACTTCTTGCCTGCATTTCCCCAAAGGGGTCGCATGTGGCGCTTCAAGACCTATTTATTTTTACAGGTAAGGGGGCCGGCCTCACACCAACCACTTTCAGTTGAAGTGGGGGTTGCCCAGCTCCCGGGGCGGCTGTTTCTCATTTCTTGTGAAGGCTGAGTAAACCTTTGAGGTCAAACC
Source organism: Agapetus fuscipes (assembly GCA_951799405.1). NCBI lineage: Eukaryota > Metazoa > Arthropoda > Insecta > Trichoptera > Glossosomatidae > Agapetus > Agapetus fuscipes. The sequence continues at coordinate 9,253,502 of OX637358.1, read as the reverse complement.
CTTGCTCTCCGCATGGAATGCAAGCGTTCTACCGATTGAGCTTTCGACCTTTTTACGAGCTTGATCATCGTCGCTACAAAGCGCCAATTCTCAAGCAAGACCCAGTTGCTGTAAGGCTGGATGGACCTTTGGTGACCGGTCATTGGTAAAGGTTTTATGAATTTTTCAACCCAGCGAAGAGCAAATTTGAATATATAAATGGTATATGTTTTGTGGTCCGCCGGGAATCGCACCTTCACACAACCTTCCCATTCAGAGTTCATTAAGTGTTACCACTGAACTACGGACTGGTCACTTCTATCAAAGATCTGCAATCATCCGCATAGACGCTGCAAGTCATGATATTGTTACGAAATTAGGGTTCAATTGTCTTCAAATTAAAAATACACAGGTCTTCTTCAATAGTTATTTACACAGTTACAAAATTTATTTTCACACTACTTTCTCGATTATTCCACTTGGTTTTGGTTCACTGATCAGATGACTTCGATGTGTTTGTAAGTCTCTATGATACTGGCCCGCTCTGCAGGCCATTCGCACCTTTATACTCTTCAGAGCAGTATGATCCAGAACTAAAGTCGCCAGACGTTTCCAGAGTAATTATTACTTCTCGATGTTTCACGTACTACCTAGACACAACCAAAATCCTACCTACCAATGCAATACAGTATTCCTATAATTATAACAAATACCTACTTAGCCTAGAGAATTCTACACTTATACATAATTATCGATCTTACCTACCAATACTTTTGAGGATTCTTATAACTATAATTATCCATACTTATTTCAATATTTATATTTACATAACACTATAACTACCCATACTTATTTCAATATTTATATTTACATAACACTACCCCCCACCTAGACTGTTTCGTCCCGGAACAGTCTTGACTCTGTGTAGGTAGGGGCATGCTGATCCACGTCGACACCCTGTGGTCAGGAAGAAGTGGCAGTCCACGGATTTCTCCCCACTGGCTCTCGGCTGCGCTTGCTCGCAGCACACCATGACGCTGATGCCGACTCCCGAGAACACTGCTTCAATCATACTCCGGATTATCCGCCAGTCTCGATTAGCGCGGCCGCCACCCATCTTCGGTATTGCCAGACGCGCCTGCTGATCCTCCAACATGTAGTCACGCAGCTCAACAAGGCCGTCCCACAATGCCTTGTAGTCCTCTTCCAGGTTGCTGGAATCCGGGACAACCAGGCAGTATGCTTGTTGACGCCCCTTCGGTAGTCTCAGAGCTCTTCCTTGCGGGCTGCTCGAGGGTTGCGGTTCTCCGAATTTGTATCGGAAGACCCGTGCAATTCCTCTAGACATATCTAGATCTTCCGGTACACTGCATGCCAGTGTGTGGTCCCTAGTGACCTCAAATAAGTCCTTGTGGACTTCTGTGGTCACTCCATGGCGAAACTTCTGCCCTGCCTTCGCGTTCTCCCAAAACGTCTCAAAGGCTGGTGATCTTTCGGATGCGACGCACTGTCGTACTTTTTGGGCTGGTTGGTCATCATTATCGCCTAGGTATGGTGAGAGGCGATTGTAGTGCACGACCCTTGGTTTTCCGTTTGGTCTCTTTTTTATGCGGTAGACCACATCGTTGATGCGCTCCAAGATCTCGTACGGCCCGTCCCAGGAACGCTGAAGTTTCGGACAGTATCCTTGGCGCCTCTTGGGGTCAAAAAGCCACACCCAGTCACCAGCTTTGTACCCCATGCTGTCAGCTCTGGTGTCATAGCGCTCCTTCGTTTGATCGCTGGCTTCCCCGATGTTCATGCGGACCTGATCATGGATGTCATCCAGCCTCCTGCGAAGGTCTGTCACATAGTCTTCTCCGGCTAGGTCTTCACCTGGTTTGCAGCCAAATTTGAGATCACAAGGAAGTCGCATTTCTCGCCCAAACAGTATGCTGCTGGGAGTCTTCTTCGTCGTTTCCTGAACAGCCGACCGGTAAGCCAATAAGAACAAAGGCAGATGTCGGTCCCAGTCCCGCTGATGGCTGGACACTACTTTGGCTAAGTACCTCCCCACGGTACGGTTCATCCTTTCCACCATTCCATCAGACTGTGGATGTAGCGCAGTGGTCCTGGTCTTGTAGATCCCTAGCCGCTCACACATTTGCTGGAAGATAGCAGCTTCAAAGTTCCTTCCCTGATCAGAATGTAATTCCAGGGGTACGCCAAACCTGCTGATAAATTCGGTAACTAGAACTTCAGTCACGGTTACGGCCTCTTGGTTAGGGATTGAGTAAGCTTCCACCCACTTGCTGAAGTAATCCATCACCACCATGATGTACTTGTTACCCTTCTCAGTTGTAGGAAATGGGCCAGCTATGTCGATGGCAATTCTTTCAAAGGGGCTGCCAACATTGTACTGACGCATTGGTGCTCGCCTTTTCCTTTGCGGTCCATTGGCCGTTGCACAGGTTACACATTTTCGACACCAATCTTTGACGTCTTCGCTGCAGTTGATCCAGTAAAATCGCTCTTTCACTTTCTCCAGCGTCTTCTTAACGCCTAGATGTCCTCCAGAAGTTCCTCCATGCAGCAGTCCAAGGATTTCCGGTACTCGGCTCCTCGGAACGAGGGTTTGCTTTCTTCTAAGTGTGCCGTCTTCCTTCTCGATCTTTCGTTTCAGAAACCCTCCTTCTATCACTATGGATCCCCATTGAGCCCAATAAGCCTTGACAGTTGGTGATAAGGGGGCGAGTTTTTCCCAGGTTGGCCTTTCTCCTTCTCGCGCCCATTCCATCACATACTTCAAGTCCGGATCATTCAGTTGGTCTTGCGCCAATTTTTCATCTTGCCAGTCCTCATCTTCGGTGGTCGTCCTTTGGACAATTGCTACCTTGTCCTCCATCTTGCTGCAATGTTTGCAGTCACTGGCGCATGGTCGTCTGGATAATGCATCCGCATTTCGATGAAGCGTGCCAGGTCTATGTTCGGAGTCATAATCATACTCCTGGAGCCTTTCAATCCATCTAGCCACTTGCCCTTCTGGGTTTTTGAATTTCAGAAGCCAAACCAGTGCAGCATGATCAGTCCGTAGTGTGAATTTTCTCCCGTACAAGTATTTGCGGAAGTGTTCCACTGATTTTATCACGGCAAGAAGCTCTCGTCTGGTCACGCAATAATTTCGTTCTGGCTTGGAAAGCACTTTACTGAAGTAACCCAGAACAGTCTCATGCCCATCCTGTATTTGGGGAAGGACGCCTCCTATCCCCACATTACTAGCGTCGGTATCCAGGATGAACTTTCCATCTTTTCGTGGGTAGCTCAAGATGGGGGCACTTGTTAATCTTCCCTTAAGCTCTTCAAATGCTTGTGCGCAGGAATCACTCCAATGGAAGCGAGTGTTTTCTTCCGTAAGCTTGGTGAGCGGTTTTGCAATGTCCGCAAATCTTGGCACAAACCTCCTGTAATAAGTGCACAGCCCCAGGAAACTCCTAGTTTCATGTTTGTCCTTCAGCACGGGCCAGTCTCTTACTGCCTTGATTTTGGCAGGGTCAACTTCAACTCCACGTTGAGAAACTATGTGTCCCAGGTAATTTACTTGTTTCTTGAACAGGTTACACTTTTTCGGGTTGAGCTTCAGTCCAGCGTCTTGTAGTCGCCCGAAAACTTGCTCCAGATTTCTCAACTGATGGTTGAAGTCCTTTCCCAGGATGATTATGTCATCCAAGTATACCAGGCAGGTTTCCCATGACAGTCCTCGCAGCACATTCTCCATCAGCCTTTCAAACGTGGCGGGGGCATTGCATAAGCCAAATGGCATCACGGTGAACTGCCAAAGTCCAGATCCAGTCGAGAATGCAGTTTTCTCCTTATCTTTGGCATCCAATTCAACTTGCCAGTAGCCACTTTTCAGGTCCAATGTGGAAAAAATGGTGCATCCTGCCAATGTGTCCAAGGTGTCGTCAATCCTTGGCAGAGGGTAACTATCCTTTTTCGTAACATCGTTGAGCAGTCTGTAGTCCACACAAAATCTCGTGGTACCATCCTTCTTTTTCACCAGTACCACCGGGGATGTCCAAGGGCTACTTGATGGTTCTATGATGCCATCCTTGCTCATGTCTTTGATGATCTTGTCAGCTTCTTTCCGCTTTGCAAAGGGTAGTCTTCTTGGAGCCTGTTTTATTGGTCTCGCTTCTCCGGTGTCTATGCTATGTCGCACTACCTTGGTTCTTCCCAGACGGCCATTAGAGTCCTCGAAAATGTTCTGGTAGCGGCAGATCAAACTCCTCACTCTCCGTTTGTTTTCCTCGGTTAGACCTTGGGAAGCGTCGTGGACCAGGGCTTCCAATTGTGTTGACAATTTGTTTCCTTCGCATGACATGTTTGTCATCTGTTGCACAATGGAAGTTATCCTCTCGCATCTGCCCAAAACAAAACCTTCATTCATTTTAACTGGGTAGCTGTTCACATTCATGATCTTGACAGGAATGGTCTCCTTTGCGCGAATCACTGTTCTTGCCACCATGACTCCTTTGTTAACATTGTCCATGTTCTCCGGTTCTATCATACAGATTTGGTCATTTGTACTACTGGAATCCAGGCGGGCACTCACTATCATCTCGGATCGCCCCTTCACTTCGGTATTCTTGGCTAGGATAACACGTGCAGCCAGTTCTTTCCGTCTTTGCAGGATGACTTCTTCATTTCCAATTTTAATGGACCCTTTCTTTAAATTTAAACTGCACCCAAATCTGTCCAGTATGTCCATTCCCAATATAACGTCTTCTTCAATGTTGGCCACCAACGTCCGATGATCAAAAGTGGTGCTGCCAATTTGGAAGGTGGCAATCGTCTCCCCATACACCTGTGCTGACTCTCCCGTGGCGGTGTGCAGAGACCACTTTGTTGGTGCAATCTGCTTACCTCGTGCCACTATGTCGCGTCTCAGAATTGTCCTGGTTGCTCCCGTGTCCACCAGTAGTTCACGAGTTACTCCATCTATTATGCCATTGATAAAAATGCTGCTGGCTTTTCCTCTCACGGTTGCGACAGTAGCAGCAGATTTCAGGGCCTCTCCAGCGTGGGTCAACGGTTGCCCCTTCCCATTAACCCTTTCTAGTTTTCCGCAGCCTGTTTTCTGGGTTTCTGAGGCTTGGGACACTTGGTGCTAAGGTGGCCCAGCTGTCCGCAGTTCCAGCAGCGTGGGTCTCGTCTTCGAGGTCTCAGACGTTCCAGCACTTTTTCAATTAGCTCCTCGGTTGTAGGTAGCTTGACCTCCTCTGCCTCGACTGCACGAACCCTGGCGTGGCCCCTGATGGACTGTTTGACAGCCTCAAACTCGAGAGCTTGGCTGAGCGCCTCGTTCAAAGCCTTGGGATGGGCCAGTTTTACGGCTTGTTGCGTCTCCCATTCCCGCAATCCATTTAGGAACTTGTCCACTGCCAAGCTCTCACAGATGTCGTCGGAGGCTGTCGGGTAAGCGTCTCGTACCAGGCGGGCGATGTCCATTTCAAACTCCTGGAGGCTCTCGTTGGGCTTCTGCACCCTTGTGTTCAGCTGCGACTTGTACAGCTGCTCCAGGCACTTGTGGCCATAGCGCATATCCAAGCGCTGCTTCAGCTGCCCAAAGTCACCACGGTTGTCCAGGGGTATGGCCTGCAGAACCCTGAGAGCGTCTCCTCGGAGCGACAGGCTGAGAACCGAAGCCTTCTTCTGCTGGCTCCAGGCTCCCATCATGGCAGCCGTCTCAAAGAGGGTCAAATACTCCTCCCACGACGTCTTCCCGTCGAAGGTCGGAAGGTTGTGCTTCGACAGCGAAGGGTCGTCATCCCCTCTAGTGACCCTGGTTGGAGTTGAGCATCCCTGGTCGGTCTCGTCGTGAAGGCCGTCTTTGGGGGATATTCTGGTGGACTCCATCTGGCACTTGTCAGCCAGCTCGGCACGCAGACGGTCCTCCAGGCTTGATATACGAGTCTCCATTTCCCCCTTCAGGGCTGTCATCTTCTCTTCCATTTCTCCTTTCAGGGTTGTGAGATTTCGGGACACCTTTTCCTCCAGATTCCTGGCGTTGTCAGCCATTTCCACCTTCAGGTCGGTCACCACTTCCTTCAGGTTGGTGGTCATCTTCTCCTCCAGGGTCTTGGCGTTGTCAGCCATCTTCTCCTCCAGGGTCTTGGCGTTGTCAGCCATCTCAGTCTTCAGTCCTGTCAGGTTACTGTTGATGCTGATATTTAGCTCGTCCAAGGCGCGGTCCCCTCCAGACGCCATGACAAAATATGCCGGGTCTTCGCCTGACTGTTCCAAGGCCTCTATGAGGCGTGCTTGTAAGGCTGCCTTTCCTCCTGAGGTCTCCAGGTCCCTCTCCAGAAGCTCATTTTTAAGCTCAGTGACTTTGAGGTCCTTGACGTTCACTTTAGTTGCCATTTTTTTTCAAAATTTACGTCAAAACAAAAATATTTTCAAATTTATTTAATACAAGTTTTGAGTTTTATATATATAGCTGTTTTGAATACGTACTTTAGCAAAAATAATAATTTATCTGATTACACTGTGAGTAGGTACTGTCTTTTAATATTTATTTTTAATTCACCAATATTTTTTTACATAATAATGTCTGATAGTACATAATTATTTATTTCGTCTCAAGTCTTTCAAACACACAGGTAGGTACTTAATGTACATTCACACACTGGTAAACGAAGGGCAGTTATTCAAAAACTTTTTCTCGATGAATCTGGAACGTTCTTTTGTAATATTTTTCAAGATTTTTATTTATTTATTTTATTTTTTAATCACACACAATAATAAAAAAAAAACTATGGTCCAATTTGATGACTTTCTCAATGCGGTAAAATAGTCATTATGTTATGTCCAGAATTATGTTCCATATGATGTTCCAGAATTTTTTTTTGAACTTGCTTTTTGCGTCTTTTCTTTTAACAAAAATTTATTTAAACACTTGTTTTCACAAAAGTCAGTTCACACAAAGTTCAATTTGAATAAAGTTCATTTTAACACTATTTAATTTATTTTATTTATTTTTAGACAGAAGATCTTAATTTTTCTTGACAATTCCGCACCTGACGCCAATTGTTACGAAATTAGGGTTCAATTGTCTTCAAATTAAAAATACACAGGTCTTCTTCAATAGTTATTTATTTTACACAGTTACAAAATTTATTTTCACACTACTTTCTCGATTATTCCACTTGGTTTTGGTTCACTGATCAGATGACTTCGATGTGTTTGTAAGTCTCTATGATACTGGCCCGCTCTGCAGGCCATTCGCACCTTTATACTCTTCAGAGCAGTATGATCCAGAACTAAAGTCGCCAGACGGTTCCAGAGTAATTATTACTTCTCGATGTTTCACGTACTACCTAGACACAACCAAAATCCTACCTACCAATGCAATACAGTATTCCTATAATTATAACAAATACCTACTTAGCCTAGAGAATTCTACACTTATACATAATTATCGATCTTACCTACCAATACTTTTGAGGATTCTTATAACTATAATTATCCATACTTATTTCAATATTTATATTTACATAACACTATAACTACCCATACTTATTTCAATATTTATATTTACATAACAATATCCTGATTAGGAGGTTGGAGGGTGCGTACGGCTTGAGAGACAAGGCGCTGGCATGGTTCTCCTCCTATTTGGTGGATCGCGAACAGGTAGCGCGTACTTGTGACTGTGTTTCACCTTCCTATTCGCTGATCTCCGGGGTGCCACAGGGATCTGTACTGGGACCAATAGTCTTTATTTTATACACGGCCGACATTAAGAGCATAGCCGAGAAATGGAGCCTCACTACACATGCACATGCAGATTCCTGGCAGGTTTACTTTCAGTGTTGACCACACATAGCAGGTGCTCTCAGGGTGGCTATATTTGCTAATGTAAATACAATTACAACCAAAACAAACAATCACTAAAACCAAATTTCTGATTGGATATCTCTAGTTATGTCATGTCAGAGGTGCTGTGCACGTACTGTACTGTACTGTACTGTATCCTGTCGCCGTTCCACTAGGGGTGGCCGGTACCTCCGCAGATGCGCCTCCACTTTTTTCTGTCCTTACAAACCACTTTCATTTCCTCAATATTCATCACCTTTTTCATACATACTCTTCTCTTATTCTCACTCTGCAGGTTCCATTCTTTCGCAATCTCACCTATTTGGTCTAACCATTCTTTCCTCGGCCTTCCCCTTCCGCGCTTTCCTCTGACATTTCCTTTGTACACTTTCTTCGTTAGTCGTTCATCATCCATTCTTTCGAGATGTCCGAACCATCTCATCGTACTTTTTTGTACTTTCATTCTCATATTCTCTTTTATACCACACTCGTTCATCACCCAATCATTTCGTACTCTATCATTTAGTGTCTTTCCAGCCATTGCTCTCAGGTAGGCCATTTCAACCGTACATACTTTACTCAGTTCACATTCATTAACTGTCCACGCCTCACTTCCATACATCAATGTCGGAACCAATATGCCATTGTGGACCGCCATTCTCATATTCTTCGTTAGTTTCCTATTTCTTGCAATTCTTCCAATCGTTCCCATTACACTTCTTCCTCTACTAGCGCGCTTTTACAATTCTTTCGTCAATTTCCCATTCGACTCAAACTTGCTTCCCAGATAATCAAATTCTTTCACGACCTCCACTCTTGTTTCATTCAGTCTTATCTCAATTTCCTCGCATTCCTCAGTCCTGTCAAACACTAATACTTTCGTCTTACTGGCATTCACTTTTAAACCGTTCTTACTAAAAGCATCATTCATTTTGGTGAGTATCATCTGGAGCTCCTCCGCTGTATCAGCCATCACTACGGCATCGTCAGCATAGAGAAGAACTCCAACTTTCGTCTCACCCACTTTCACACCATAATGAGAAATTTCTGCTTCTTTCATACAATTGTCCATGATTATGTTAAATAACCACGGACTCATTAAACACCCCTGTCGTACTCCCTTGTAAACATCAAACCATTCGCTACATTTACCATCCACTCTTACACACGCCAAACTATTTTCATAGATGGCGCGTATCCCATTCAGAAGCTTGCCGTTCACACCGTACTTTAGGAGTACTTTCCACATCATACCTCTGTCCACCGAGTCAAAAGCCCTTTCGAGATCCACAAAAGCCGTGTAGACCTTCCGACCCACAGCCAGATGTTTTTCAACAATCTGTCTGAGAGTGAAAATCTGGTCTACACACCCTCTTCCTGGCATAAATATGGATACTTGAATGATATCATAAGTAGTGCACTCCAAATTTTTGCTTGCTAATAAATAATTATAAATATCTGTAATAACTGAATTGCGTGAAGTGTATTGGTGTTTACAGTGTAAAGCTAACTCAATTTTTTATCACAAATTGTTCGCGGTTCTCTCTGACTGCTGCTTATGTGTTTTTTTTTCAAATTAAAAATAAATGTTTCATCGCTTGTAATATCAATAAGGACTATTTTTGCAAATCTGTCCAATAAATTGCAGCCAATAAACATAATTGCTTATATTATTGCTGAAGACTTTGTAGCAGGGCTGTCACTGCAATTGGGATAAATAAAAATAAACACAATAATCAAATAAATTGTACCTGTGACATAAAACAATAATATTATACTTAAATAATATAAAACTTAAATAACCCGTGAGAAAAAAAATATATATTATAATTACAAGTAACTTCTTTTTTTTCCTCTTGTCTAACGATTTTTAACAATGGAATCGAACGTTGTTCAACTAATAACGGAGGCATCAAACCTTTTGAATACCATGCAACTGGCGCTAATAAATGGCAATAATTCTGCAGTGAAGGCAGTTAAGGAGTTGACTTCTAAATTGCTACCCACGACGGCGGGACTGGCAAGAACGATGTCCCTGATTGGAGTTTTAACCGGCAAAATGGAAGGGGAATTGCAGACATTCAAGAGTAAGCCCATTTCAATGGGCGAGTCGGAGGACTCAAAGCATAATTCTATCTTCGATGCGATTAGCGAACTCGAGGAACGACGTGAAAAATCTAAGAATGTAATGTTGATGAATATTCCAGAAAGCGCGGCCTCTACCCAGGTGCAGCGACTGAATGATGACCGCAACACTGTCATGAATATCGTCAGTAAGTTCGATGAAGTCAAAACGGATTGTATCAAGGTATCCAGAGTTGGAAGAGTGGCGGCTGACAAAGTAAGGCCTGTTAAAGTTTCCTTTGCTGATTCTTCGGAGGCCAGATATGTGCTGCGTAATAATAGGCTTCTTGGCGATGGTGTGCGAGCTAAAGCTGATCTGACTGTCTCACAGAGGGAACATCTACGGGGTCTATGGAATGAAGTCGAGGAGAGGCGAATGGCTGGTGAGGAGGAGCTGACGGTGAAATTTTTCGATTCAATTCCAAAGATTGTAAAGCTCCGAAAAAACTTACCAGGAGAATCGGCGCAACTGCCTACTATCAGAACGTCCGTGGAGTAAACACAAAACTATCTGAATTATCTATTAGTGCATCTTTAACTTCATATGATATATTGTTTTTTACAGAAACCTGGTTGAATGAAGGTGTGCGTGACGGAGAGCTTGGTTTTGACCGTTACTGTGTGTATAGGAGAGATCGTGATCGTAAAGATAGTGGCAAGTCCAGGGGAGGAGGTGTTATGATCTGCGTTGCCAAAAGGTTCAGGTCCTGTATAATAAAATGTCTGAATACTTCATTGGAGCAAATATTTGTTAAAATCATTCTCCCGATTGGAATTTTAATTGTGGCTTGCGTATATATTCCGCCAGGTTCAGACTCTGAATCCTACTCCAATCATTGTAAAGATATGGAAAGAATCCGTTTTAAATATCCAGACGCTAAAATCTTGGTTGCTGGGGACTACAATTTGCCGGGTGCCGAATGGTGTGAGTGTGAGGCCAATGCGGTGATAGATGATGAGTGTACCGCCGAAATTAAAAACATGTCCTCGTTCCTTGGTTTGGTTCAGTGTAATCTGGTACGTAACAGTTTAAACCGATTACTGGACTTAATATTTACAGATATTGATGGTCTTAATGTTTCCACAGCCGCGGAGATCATCCTGCCGGCTGATGCCCATCACCCCCCATTAGAGATAGATTTTATTGTGAATTATGAAAGGGAGTCCTTGCCGGAAAGAATTACAAAAAACTTCAAAACTTGTGACTACGACGTCATAAATAACCATCTTAATGAGGTTGATTGGTCTTTCCTTGATACAAATACCGACGTAAATGAAATTGTGTCACAATTTTACAACGTTATAAATAGTTCCGTTCACGATTTTGTGCCTATCAAACGGCCACCATGGGGGAACTACCCCAAATGGTTCACACGCGAACTTGTTGATAAGATTAGTTTGAAAAAAAGATTGCATGCCCAGTATAAGGCAACTAGGGACCCCAGTGACTACGAAGCATTCAGTAGGGTAAGAAAGGAGTGCCAGGTGCTTTCAGCAGCGCTAAAACGTGAATTTTATAGAAACATAGAGAGTCAGTTACCAGGAACCTCCGTGAATTTGTATAAACTTGCCAAATCTTTAAAAGACGATCATAGCGATTACCCGAAAATAATGTATTTCAATGACAGGTCTGCCAATAGCGTGAGTGATGTAGTGGACTTATTTAGAAAATATTTCCAGTCAATCTACGAGGACGTTCTCATGGGTGTCAACACTCCGGCGCTCCCGCTGACTGATCGAGTTCATATCGCGCGTGTGATATTTTCCGTGTCGGACGTGCAGCGTGGTATTGATTCGCTGGATACTAATAAATCTGCAGGTCCTGATCAACTGCCGCCTGTTTTTATTAAGAATTGTTCAAATGTTATGTGTTGGATTTTACAAAAAATATTTAATAAATCTATTGAATCGGGAATTTTTCCAACAGCTTGGAAATCTAGCAACATTATTCCAATTTTCAAAAAGGGAGATAAATCTGATGTCACTAGCTATCGCCCAATATGTATACAATCCTGCATACCGAAGTTGTTCGAATGTATTCTTCTCAGTAAGATTAAGAGTGACTTAGCACTCGTTATATCGGACCAACAGCATGGTTTTATGCAAAACCGATCGACCTTGACAAACCTTTTGGAATTTCATTGTGATATCATGGATGCTTTTGTTACCAGGAGTCAGACGGACTGTGTATATACAGACTACTCCAAGGCGTTTGACCGCGTCTCCCATACAATATTGTTGGCAAAGCTTCTTTCTCTTGGTATTGATGGTGCACTCCTTGCGTGGTTTACGAGCTATCTTGCTGAAAGGGAACTTAGGGTTTGTGTGTCGGGCGTTGTTTCATCTCCTTTTTTGGCGAAGAGCGGTGTGCCGCAGGGCTCACATCTCGGACCCATTTTGTTTAATATATTTGTCAATGATCTCCTGAGCGGGTTTGACGGGGTGAGATTTGTCATGTTTGCTGATGACTTGAAAATTTACAGAGTGGTTAACTGTATTGGTGACTGCGAGATATTACAAAGAAATATTGACGTGCTTTATGACTGGTGTGTGAAGAATGAGTTAACTTTAAACATAGAAAAATGTCAAGTAATGCGTTTCCACAAAATTAAGAATCCCACGGTGTACCCTTATTCGATTGATGGTACACAGCTTATGTCGGTTGCGCAAATCAAAGATTTGGGAGTATTGTTGGACGCAGGATTAACATTTGTACCACACATAAAGGCAACTGTGGATAGGGCACTCAGAACATTAGGATTTTCCTTACGACTGTGTGAAAAATTTTATAACGTGCACACCTTTATTTATATTTTTACAAGTTTGGTGAGGCCATTGCTGGAGTATAACTCCGTGTTGTGGTCTCCTCACTACCAGGTACATATACGTAGTATAGAAAAGGTACAAAACAAACTACTTCGCTTTATCAACTTCAAACTCGGAATACCCATCTCGGATATCAATTATAACCAACTCCGAGAATCGTATAAACTTGCACCGCTCTCGGCTCGGAGAAGTGCTGCTGACATGGTTTTTCTATACAAACTCATTAATGGCTTGACCGACACGCCCCAACTCCTATCAAAAATTAATTTCCGTGTCCCAATAAGGAACACGCGTAACGTGGATACTTTTGATGTGGCAGACTGTGCCGTGAACTACCAGTATTACTCGCCTTTTCAGCGACTGCCCAGGGAGGCGAACAAGCTGGAGGTTGATATTTTCTCCACGGGATTCTATACATTTAAAAAAAAAAAAAAATAGTATGTAGGTATCCGCATTTTGTCGGTCTCTCATCATCCATTCTTTCCACAGGCCCAAGCCATCTCAACACATTTTTTTTTGTACCTTTAGTTTCACATCTTCTTTCTTTCTTTGCACAACACATTGTAAATTGTATGTTGTATTGCATTGTATGAAATTTTTTTATAAAAAAAATCCTTGAAATTTTAAATGATCTTTTGTTTATTCTATTAATTTTAGCAAATTTTACACCTGATTTAGTATATTATGTTTGTGACAACCCTGATCAAATAATGAAGATTTGTTGTTTATTACAACAATTTTTGTATACAACAATTGCTTACACTGGTTTATGGTTTTTGCATTATTATTTTTAAAGTTTATTGTTATTATTTTTAAATTGTTAGTTCTATTGCTTTATAACCATCGTATATTTACATCTTTGTTTATTATTTATGTGTCATTTATTTGTGTTATATTTTAAGATATTAGTTTTATACCTATAGATACAGTACCTACTTATGTACCTACATATTTATATTTATCGCAATGTTGTAAAAGGCTATATAGCCGTTTATTCTTCTTAAATAAATAAAGCCAGTCTGGATATCAGAAACCCCCTGACCGGTAGACAGTCTCACTTTTTTAATGAGAACCTTACACAATACTTTACCAGCTATACTGAGAAGACTGACGGGCCTGAAATTTTGGCAGTCCTTTTTGTCACCTTTTCCTTTGTAGATAGGAACAATGACCGCCTTTTTCCAGTCCATCGGCACTATACTCTCTTTCACACACATCTTGCACGTATGAACTTGATTACTCCTAAACACCTCTGCAGCACTACAACAAGTGTGATAAACATGTAGATTATCTGAGATCTAGCTCCGCTGTTGACTAAGGCAGTGTAGTAAGGCAGCCTCACCCTGTGACTCCACGAGGCGATGGTTGATGAAGAGCACCAGCACTCCCTTCTTGTTGCTGTAGTTCACGTTGGTGATGTACCCGTGCAGCTGCAGCTTCAGGTGCGGGTCCTCCAGCTCCACCTCCATCAGTTCCCTGGATATGCTGTTGCCATACACCTGCAAGTCATCGCATAAAGTCAGTGCTATAGTCTAGTGGTTAACGCTTTGGACACCTGATTGGAAGGTAGTGAGTAAATTATAGTAATAATTATACTTGTACTTGTTCGATGGTGTGAGTATTTGCTTGAATATTCAAAATAGAATATTCTGTCAAAACCATGCATGTTCCAGTTACCAATGTTTCAAGAACCATCCTTATGCCATGCTATAAAAAGGGCCAAAGCTATCTGTAGCGTAAGACTAGTATGTCGAGCAATACAATACAAAAAATCGGTCTGTGAACGAGCCAAATGTGAATGGAATCTTAAAATAAATTGTGTGAAATAAATCAACCGAAGTTTATATTGAATTGAACCCGAAAAACGTCAAAATATGAATTTTAAGAATTATTATATCTTTTCAGCCCACATTATAGATTATAGTTTGTATTAGCAGATGATTGTGAATGCTTACGATGGTGATGTTATCTTTGTGCGTAGACTGCACCGGGGTCCTCAGGTCTGCCGTGCCTCCGTGCTTCTTAAGCAGAAAGCCGGTGCTGGCGTTGTGCACCGCGTAGTTGCCCACCACCTCCAGCACCTTCTGGTACTCCTCGGCCGGGCTGCGCAGGGCATTCTTCCTGGCCGGCACATTGTAGAACAGGTCCTCCACCGTGATCTGCGTGCCCTGGTTGCCCGCACATGGACGCAGGCTGCCCTTCAACACTCCATCCTCGTAGCTGGCTCTGCAAGCATAACCAACATATGATTGAATTGAAATTGTAATTATGTTATTTGGCATCTCTTAGGCCAGGTAGTTTCAAGTATAGTTAAGTTAACTAAAATGCAATTCTAGTTAGATTTTATTCAGTATTTAACTCGACGAATTTCGCCAGGTCTTGTCTTGTATCCTGCCGCAATTCCTCTAGGTGTGCCGGTACCTCCACAAAAGTGCCTCTACTTGACTCTCTCCTTGCATACTTCTTTCATCTCGTCTACTTTCATCACCCTTTTCATGCACGCTCTTCTCTTGTTTCCACTCTGTTTCTCGTTCCATTTGTTCGCAATCTCACTTATCTGATCAATCCATTCTTTCCTAGGTCTTCCCCTTCCACACTTTACATTCCCTTTATACACTTTTTTTGTCAGTCGGTCTTCATTCATCCTTTCAATATGTCCAAACCATCGCATCACACTTCTTTGAACTTTCACTTTCATATATATATATATAAGGATAATTTATTTTAATGTACACATAATTAAAGAGCGCCGTTTTTGTGTGTGTCACACCTCAAGGGCCCTCTCAAATCACGGATAAGATTTCTTGTAAAGATGTGTCTTTAGTGCTCCTTTAAAGACACCAACAGTCTTTGCCTTCCTCACATTAGGTGGCAGTCTGTTCCACTCCATTGGTCCCGCAAACCGGAAAGCACGGTCCCCAAAATTAGTGCGTGTCTGACGGTGTGGCTGAACCAAGTCCACCACGCCATCCCCTGCAGATCTGAGCGTTTGGCGCCTCAAATCCCTCTCAACGGGTGTAAACATGTCAGCCAAATATGAAGGAGCTGTACCATTTACAGCCTTATACACCATCAGACAAACACGGTAGACCACCCTCTCCGGAAAACGAAGCCAATGCAGTTTCCCTAACAATGGAGTAATGCGAGTAAATTTAGACATCCCGAATATGAGTCTTGCCGCTGAATTCAGCACAGACTGAAGACGGTTGAACTGCTTTTTCGGCTGACCTATGTACAGCGTTGAGCAATAGTCAACTCGTGACATCACAAAGGCATTAACCAGGGTCTTGACTGCTCCCGACGGTAAACATCTCCTGATCGCCTTTATCTGGCGAAGTTCAAAAAATGAGGAAGATACAGTCAAGTTCAATTGCTCTCCCATTGTGAGGTTCCGATCCAGTGTGACTCCTAGAAGTCTGACTGAGTCGGAGGGCTGAATCAGCTCTCCCCCAATGGAGAGTGGTACTCGAGTTGTCAAAAGATGATCACGCCTGGTTGTAGCCGCCCACATCACTTCTGTCTTACCCATGTTAAGGATTAGGCCATTGCTTGTCATCCATTCACCAATCTCCGCAATGCAAGCTGCCACCCTGTTACTGAGAGTTTGTGCCATATGTGGCTGACACTGAGAGTAAATTTGCCAGTCATCTGCATATGCATGTGTAATGAGGCCCCATTTCTCAACTATACTCTCAATGTCAGCAGTGTATAAAATAAACAGGATCGGTCCCAGTACAGACCCCTGCGGCACCCCGGAGATCAGCGAATAGGAAGGTGAGACACAGTCACAAGTACGCACTACCTGCTTGCGATCCGCCAAGTAGGAGGAGAACCACGCCAGCGCCTTATCCCTCAAGCCGTACGAACCCTCCAACCTCCTTATCAGAATATCATGACATACGGTGTCAAACGCCGCACTCATGTCCAGAAGCGCTAAGAGAGCAAGATCTCCGCAATCCACTGCCGATATCAGATCTGAGACCACCGTCAGTAAGCCAGTTTCAGTCGAATGATATTTTCGATAGGCTGATTGCCTCTTAGGCATCAGATCGTTAGCACTCAGATAAGATACCAGCCGATCAGAGACAATGCGCTCCAGTACCTTAGACAGAAACGGTAAGTTTGACACCGGCCTGAAATTGGAGAGATCGTTAGGATCGAGATTTGGCTTTTTTAATATTGGCGTTATTTGCGCTTCCTTTAAAAAGGAGGGGATAGTGGCATCCATTAGGCATCCATTGATAAACCTAACAATAAATGGAGCCACTAGAAGAATGCACTCTTTTAGTACCCACGTCGGCACAGGATCCAGATCACACTGCTTATTTGGCGATCCCGCTACAACTCGCGTCACCTCTTCAATAGAGGTCAGCCCAAGCACTTCAAGCTGTGAATTACACAAAAGTCCCAGAGAACCAGGACTAACCCCTAGGGGAGAATATCTGGTCGGTATTTTACTTTGAAAGTAAGCAGCGAGATCACCAGCAGTCGTCACCGGACCCGCACCGGCCCGGGCACCACCAGACACGTTCTCCAGAAGTCTCCATAAACGCTGTGGACATTTTTCACTAGCAATAATGGTACAATAATGCTGGGACTTTTTCTGGAGGATAGCTGACCTGTACAGACCCTGTGCAATTATCCACATTTCTCTAGTGCTACCTGGCTTGCCGCTCCTGAAATTACGCTCTGCTTGTCGCATTTTGCGTTTCAGCGCACTGCATTCACTATCAAACCAGATAGCACTATTCCGCTCCCTAACATGTTTGATTGTAATGGGAGCATGCAGATTTATTAAACTTTTCATGGTGTCATTGTACAGCCCAACTAATGTGTCTGGGTGCATTGAGACGTAGGTTTCCGGACAACAGATCGGCGATAGAGACAAATCCATTTTGAAGAAATCGATCTTAAATTTGTTCCAGGACCTGGAGGTAATTTTCCTGTATACAGGAACAGGTCGTCCTAGATTTAAACGTACCACCACCAACCTGTGGTCCGACAAACCCACATCTCTTACCTCTGTTTTCAAAGGAGCATCCTCCTGTCTAGTGATGACCACATCCAGTAGGCCACCCGCGTCATGAGTGGGAGCATCTACCCACTGTCTGCAGCCATAGTCCGCAAGCAAGGCAGTGAGAGTAACACAATTGGTGTCATCTCTGCGCTCAAGCCTGACGTTAACATCCCCCACTATCAGAAACATCTCATTACGAGTTACTAAAACTTCAAAGAGCTCCCGAAATTCATGAAAAAACGCCGCCGTAACAGGCTTAGAGCCGGGGCGATATACAATAGCTATTGTGAGCGTTGCACCGGAAGATACCCGACATACAAGGCACTCAAATGTCGTGAAAGAAAAAAAGTTAATCTTCTCCACACGACATCCTGGACGCACTAGCAACGCAACTCCGCCATGGTTGGTCCAGGAAATATTCTCTGTCCCTTTTCCATGATGTGGCCTTGCCCGTGCTTCCTCAAATGTCGCGAACCCCAGTGCACGCAGTCTCTTCATGGCACTTGAGTGGTAGCTCTCATGCCACGTCTCTGTCAGTGCGAGGATGCCAAGGTCATGGCTTTTACATAATTCACAAATGTCATCCACTTTATTGGCGATAGATCTCGCATTCCAGCATCCAAGATTGATCTTCCTCTCCAGAATTTGCTGATGTCTCCCGCTAAATTCATGCTTTCTTTTACTCCGTATTCATTCAGAACCCATTCGTTTCTCACTCTATCTTTCAAATTAATATTTGGTGAGTAGTTAGTAAATATTACCTTCCAGGTATTATTTAGTAATTACGATAGTAAGAAACTTACCATAGAAACTTACTTTTTCCAAGATGGCGTCATTTTCACTAACATCAGCTGTTGATTTTTGATGTAAGGATACATGTAAGGATCAATACCTACTGCAACCAACGGAATACCTACTTTTTGTGTCGATTTCCAGCTTTACGGATATTATACAATTAATTTTTGTGACCAGCTGTTTGTTTTGAAGTTTGTTTTCAATGGCATTGTCCTCATTTCTATGATTAGGGGCAGGGCTTGTGTATTCGGTTAATGCGTTAATGGGAAAGTATTTCAGATGAGTGCAAGCATTCTACCAACTGAATTATCGACTGAACTAGAGGATGACCAATCCGAATAAAAAGAAAGGGTCAGAACAAAGAAGAAATGTGTGATGTACCTGGTGGCGCACTTGTCCACAGCGCTCTTAGTCTGTATGGAGAGGTGCGCCACATGGCTGATGCTGGCCAGGGCCTCTCCCCTGAAGCCGTACGTCTGCAGGCTGCTGAGCTCGCTGTACTCGCGCAGCTTGCTGGTGGTGAAGCGCTCGCACACAATGGACAGGTCCGAGCGCCGGATGCCCGTGCCATTGTCCTGGATCTAAGGCAAACAACGCATCTCAACATCATGATGCAATCACACAATCGTAGCGATGGCTTCATCTGCAAGCAAGCCAACTCCATTCGGGTAATTTTGCCGGAGAGGGGCCGTCCATAAATTACGTCATCGATTTTGGCCGATTTTCGACCCCCCCCCCCCCTAAAATCTTCCTATAGTCATTATCTAATGACCCCCCCTCCCCCTCTTGCTGTAATAATGGATGAGCTTAATAATTAATAATGTTATATTACTTACACAATATTTAGTATATTTTGTAGAAATTGGTATTTACAAGAACGACGTCACTTTTGGTACTCGGAAATCATTTGCCGTCATCCGCAGACCAAACTCCTCCCCTCTTAATGCGAATGACGTAATATATGGACAGCCCCAGAGCCAAAAAACATGATATAATTCTGAAAATATAAGTGTTTACTTTCAAATAATTATTTATTAAATTTTTTTAAGTATTCCAACGAAATATTTAAAAATTTGTTAAAAAATTATTTGCTGTCTTATAAAATTATCCAAAACGTAGTTGGCTGGCTCACAGGTCGATAATAATATATTCGGCACAAAAAAAAACAAACATCACAGGTGTGCGTGATTAGGGTCCTAAAGAATCTATGGCAAAACTTTAATTAGATTTTCCCTAGCAACCTGGTTAATTTTTTTATTGAATATTATTCACTTGCAGTAAAGATACGGATCAATACAAAAAAAATAAATGATCCGGCTCATTTTAATTCAAGCACTGGCGCCCCTGTTCTTCCCTGGAAATCGCTACCACGAAAAAGAAGAAAAAGATCTGGTTCATTCCTTCAGAGAAGTGTCAAAAATAAGAGTCAACAAACGTTCACAGTGGTTGTTTTTTACGGAATGTCTGCGTTCTTGATGAAGAGCGACGTGGAAGTGAGTGAAGGAAGTCGCTACACTTGCAGGCTGTGTCTGCGTGGGGAGGCCAAGCTTCACATGTTCAGTGAGAGCAGCAAGATCGTCAGCAATATACAAACCTGCTGCAGCCTGCAGGTTAGCAGTCAAAGACTGTAATTTAAGTTGCAAATATACATTAACATTTAAGATTCATATTTAATGCACTCCCACAATCAGACACGTATAAGTGTACGCGCTTACCGTGTGATCTTACAAAATTAACCAAACCTTACATGAACATGAACCTTGCTACTCCTACCGCCTCTCCCTGAAATGGGATGACATTGGAAAAGTGAACCATTTTCTACAGCACGCGTGGTCAGCCACATACCAACCTATAAGTCAAGGAATACAAACAATATTCATTCAAGGAAAATGTTACAACCTGAACGATCATGGCTTGCCCCTCCCCCCCCCCTAGTTTTGATCCTGGGTACGCCCTTGGCTAAGACCGCACTCATAGTGAGAAGCATCCCAAATACAATGCTCTTTTACAGATATTAAACAACCATCAATGACTGGAACCTGCAGAGTGAAGAAAGGGGAAGAGCATGCATGAAGGAGAACTAAACTCCTTGTTTCTTATTTACACTTTAAAAACTAAAACTTTGTGTCTAATTTGCAGATATCTCAGAATGATGGTTTCCCAGAGCACATTTGCATGGAATGCTTCACGCAGCTGGAGGCAAGCTCCAACTTCAGGACACAATGCCTGGAGAGCGACCGCACACTCAGAACCAACGCACACGCGTGGCAGGCGAGCGATAACCTAGACGCGTGGCAGACGAACGACAAACAAACAAACATCCTGCACATAGAGGGAGACTGGCAACACAATAATGCACTAGAAGACACAACTCATTACTCTGACTGTGAAAGTGATAGTAAACTAGCAATACTAGTGCCCAAGAGGGCGGGGAGGAGCAAACAAGTCAAAAAGGTTGGAGTGAAACAGGTCAAAACCGAAAAAAACAAAACGGAAAGTAATGTTGAAGATTTACCGATAAAGAAGCATAGACAACACGAAAAAGAATCAAAACTAGAGCGAGATCTCCGCATAGGCAAAGGTAGGCAAGAAAGATTAAATAATAAATTTAACTTTAACCTCTTCAGTCTATAATCTTAGTTGCAAAGATATATTGACATTTGAGGCTCATATGTGATGCACGCCCACAAGCAGGCTACCATTATTCTGCAATGTCAAACTTTGAACTGCTGTCTAATCTAATCTAAGTTGCAAAATATATGTAACATTAAAGATTCACATTATATGCACTTTCACAAACAGACATACACAAGTTCGCGCTTAAACATGCCGCATGTGGTCCTACAATATAAAAACCCGAATCTCACATGGGCATGCACCCTGCAACTCCTGCCGACCTTCCCTGAAACAGGGGTGACATTGGCAAAGTGAACCATTTTCTACAGCATGGGTGGTCACCAACCTAGAAGTCAAGAAACATACACAACAAATTACATTTTTTAAATCAACAAATTATAATAATTTATGTATGGACATCAAAAACTAACAGAAAACAAATTCTTATTTAAAAAATGTCCTGAATAATTAAGTTTTTGTCGCTTATGCCCTATTACTTTTTGACCGTCGATATGTGTGTTGACTTTACGCAGTTTGCGCGCCTCGTCCCACACCAAGAGATGAGAGCAGACTGTGCACCATGTGCGGGCAGACCTTCAGCAAGAGATCCAGCTACCACTCCCACATGCGGGGGCACCACAGCAAGCCCCACAACTGCCCCGAGTGCTCCAAGACATTCAAGAACAAGCAGAAGCTCAAGGAGCATCTGGTGGCGCACTCCGCGGTGAAGAACGTGCCGTGCAGCGTGTGCGGCAAGATGTTCAAGACGCAGCAGTACGTCACGCGACACATCAACAACGTGCACAAGCGACGCCTGGAAGTCTCGTGTCCGCTGTGTCACAAGACACTCAACTGCACTAGCACTCTCAAGGTTTCTACAGCATACATTTTAAACAAGTGGTGATAATAATCTAATCTAATCTAAGTTGCAAAGATATGTAACATTAATATTAACATTCACATTACATGCATTTTCACGAGCAGCCACATATAAGTTCGCGCTTAAACGTGCCACATGTGGACCTACAATATAAAACCCAATCTCAAATAAACGTAAGCCCTGCAATTCTTGCCGACCTTCCCTGAAACAACAGGGATGACATTGGCAAAGTGAACCATTTTGACAGTATGGGTGGTCAGCCACATACCAACCTATCAGTCAAGGAATATATACTTACTAAAATCATGATCCAATCATTGGTTCAGGATTTACGCTGATGATTGTTTTGATTCCTTGACTTATAGGTTGGTATGAGACTGACCACCCATACTGTAAAAAATGGTTCACTTTGCCAATGTCACCCCTGTTTCAGGGAAGGTCGGCAAGAGTTGCAGGGCTTATATTCATTTGAGATTGGGTTTGATATTGGAGGTCCACATGCGGCATGTGTGAGCACGAAATTATGCGTGTCTGCTTGTGGGAATGCATTTAATATGAACCTCAAATGATACATATCTTTGCAACTTAGATTTAGATTTTAGATTGTGTGCGAGAAATGTGATGGATGGTTTTAATGCAGATGCTGCCAAGGCAGACATAAATACCTAATAATAATTGGATGCGCACGCAGCACGCGCGAGCGAATCTCACGCACGTCACTGCGCCGATGTTTCTTATTTGAGTATCTTAATTACTTTCGAGGGCTCCTCAATGCGAGAAATGATCTGAGGAGTCTCGACGACGACGATTGGGGGCGCAACTGCTCCAAACTCTCGATCGGGACAAAAGGAAGGAAGGACCCAAGGAATTTGCCACCTACCTCGTGTCTCCCGTCATCCAGCTTGGATCGACTGCAGTCGGCTCCCGTTGTCCAAAAGGCGCGCTCAAACCACACGGCTCTTGAGGACACAAAACACACACAAATGTCCAAACTTGCTATGGACTGCACAACGGTTAAATTCACGACGTTTTCGAATTTCACCCACGAAGTTTTTATCGACAACCTTCTTGCTCCAAGATCAAAATGCAAGTGGCAATATGTGGGTCGGTAAAACAGATTTTGGATAATAATGGTGAAGTTCCAGGATAAGGAGGTTAATTTGAGGAATGATCGAAAGATGGCGCTTTGGCGTGAACATCCCCCCGGGCTTGAAAGAACCCCTTCTTTCAAACATTGCTCATCCCTGCCTCAACACCCCACACCACCACCCGCATCAAGCAGCCCTCGATTCTGATTTACCTACTCACAACTACCTATTACAAAACGAAAACGAAAAATTTAAGATAGATGCCGAATCTATTTGCACCTATACTTATATCGACACGAAACAAGTGGACTGTAATATCTAAATCTAAATCAACGAATCGAAAATATACGAGTATATAAGTAGCTTAACTTATATCAAACAAAAAAAACGACGAAAATAAACGAAAATCAAAAATAAAAAATAGCAAAAACCATTTCAAAAAACAATCTATTGAGTTGGTAGAGGAAAGACTTTAACTACCGGTCTACGATATGTACCGAATTTTGTTCGCACCTCTACTACTCGAACAACTCCTTCCGTACCCGGGAAAACCTCCTGAACAAACCCTATTGGCCAGTTCAGCGGTGCGCCCGTTCCATTATCCAATATTACGATGGAGCCGTTTTCAATCGATTTATGGTATTTATCCCATTTTTTTCTCACCCGAATGGTGTTTAAGTTTTCCGTTCTCCAACGCTTCCAAAACGACTGCACTAGCTGTTCGCACCACTTCTTTCTTCTGACCAAGCTTGTGCCTCCATCACTGGTCGGTCCCACAGGTAACGACTTTAATGGAGTTAAGGTCAAAAAATGAGCCGGCGTCAGAGCTAATGGCTCAGCCGGATCTCCACTCAACACTGTCAACGGACGGGAGTTTAGTATGCTTTCAATTTGCACGAGCACCGTCAACATCTCCTCGTAAGTTAACAGCTGCAATCCGACTACCTTTGCTAAATGAGACTTCACACATCGTACTCCAGCCTCCCAAATACCTCCAAATTGAGGAGCGGCGGCTACATTGAAACAAAACTCAATACGATGCTCTTGGAGCTCATGCGCAGATCGTTCGTTGAATTCCTTTGAATCCAACATTTTATAAATAGCATCTAATGAGGATTTGGCTCCAACAAAATTAGTACCTCGGTCGGAATATATAACGCATACTGGTCCGCGCCGGGAAATGAATCGTTTCAATGCACTCAAAAAAGCATTGGCACTAAGATCAGGGGCCAATTCCAAATGGACAGCCTTTGTTACAAGACCAACGAATAGACATATGTATGCCTTAATACTTCGGACGCCTCGGCGCCAATAAGTGATAATAGCCAGAGGGCCTGCATAATCTACTCCGGTATGACAGAAGGCCTTGGCTTCTCTCACTCGAAACTCCGGAAAATCTGCCATCAAGGGGAACTCATTTCCCGTCTGCAGATTTCTTCGATGCCAATGATCAATCATAAGATTGACCACATGATCGCGACGAGGTAAAAGTATTGGATGATGCTTATCATATTTTATATTTGCATTTGATAATCGTCCACATACTCTTATAGCCCCATCTTTCAGGAAGGCTCTCAACCTTCTAAAAGCGGGTTTCTCTTGTTTTCTGAAATTCAACAATTTAATTTCATTTCCAAAATGCCGAGATTGTACATTCTGTATAATCAAGTTTTCTGCCGCTTCCGAATGCGGCATCTGGGGAACCTCTTCTAATTTAAAGAACTCTAAGGAATTGGAGGGAAGCGTGTCTACCAAGTGAAAGGCTTCCACCTCGTTTGCTACTTTCTCTATGGCTGGAGCCTTTCCTACTATTATAAAGCCGAGTGCAGTTTCTACTGCTACTGGCTCCCCGGCAGATCTCGATACCGTTTTAGCACGTAGGATTCTTGCAAAAATGTCAGCTCCCAAAATGACATCTACCTTTGCTGGTATATCATATTCATTATCCGCAAATGGGATTCCCTCGAAATAGGTCAATTGTGATCTATCAATTTTCGCAGTTGGCAACTTATTTGTTATGGTGTCTACAACCAACGGTTCGATTTCAAGCTCAAATGTTTCGTCAATCCTTGATCGAATTGTCAAAGATGTGACGCCCTTTATTTTGCTTTGACTATTTCCCACTCCAGAAACAAATTTATTTTTAGTGGCTACAATAGGCAAAGCCAACGACTTAGCGCACTCCACCGTGATGAAATCACGCTGTGAAGCGCTATCAATTATTGCCCGAATAACTTTGACATGTCCATTTTCATTCTTAGCAGTACACTTTGCCGTACCCAAAAGTACAGATGAAAATGGATCCGAGTCCGACCCGATCTTGCGCTCTCCAACAGAGCACAATGCCACCGATACAGGATTGCTGGTTGGCGACTCCAACGCAACATTTCCTTCGACGTTAGCACCAGTCGCCTTTACTGGCGTGCTAGCGCCCTTAAAATGCAATAGAGTATTATGATGGCGTGCACACACAGTGCATTCAATATCTTTGCTGCACCCGCGCATCATATGTCCTGGCTCTAAGCATTTTATGCATAATCTATTTTCTTTTACAACGTTAAATCTACAATTAACATTCATTCTCTTAAACTTTGGACACTCTGACAATCGTCCATGATCTTTAAGACCACACAAAAAACATTTTATCGATTCTCGAATACTCACAAATGATTTCACATTGTTGGCTTTATACGAACGTGAAACAGAAGACGATGACAATGAACCTTTACGAGGCTGCGTGTGATCTGTCAAACCCAATGTTTGACGAGAACGCTGCAGTATCTGTGCTTGCTTTCTAACGAACTCTATGAAATCTATACATTTAGGCATACGACCGCCTAAATTTTGGCTCCATTCTGTCTCAAAAGATTTCACTGTCTCGAAGCCAATCTTCTTGCTTCCAATATAAATAAGCAACAAATCCTCCAAGTTTTCAATTTTTAACTGCTTCAATGCCGCGACGTTTGACGAGAAAGCATCTATAAAAGTTTCTAAACTTGAGGGTGACTGTTCAACACGATCTACGCTAGGTAGTTTGAACAGTTTCTCTAGATACGAAGTGGCCAACATCCTTTTATCATTGTATTTATCAATAAGCGCTTTCCACAATACCACATAATTTTCTGCCGATGGTACAATCCCATGACAAAGGTTTAGAGCTTTTCCAGAAAGTTTCCCAATCAAATATTGAATTCTCTCACTATCAGAGAGATCCTCATTTTCATGAACTACAGTTCGAAATGATTCATAAAATAATGGCCACGATTCTATTTCCCCATTAAAACTACATAACTCCAGTTTCGGCAAATTGAATCTCTTCTTTGCAGTTCCCGATTTTTCGACAGCTGGACTAATCGTTTGTAATTGATTAACCCGGAACTTTATTTTTGTATATAACTCTTCAACTGACATTAGAGAATTATAATTGGGAACACTCTCCGCAGAAACCGACAGCAGTTTATTTCGTTCATCAATAGTGTTTATGAAATCGGCACGTAGAATATCGATTGTAAAACTGTTAGCCAAAAAGTCATCAATTTTTACAGGATCATTATTTAAATTCCTACTTTGATCGAATATACTCTGAATTCTCCCGTAAATGGCCGTCAGTTTGCTTTGTAAAAGCTGAATAGCATATTCTTGATCTTCTTTTTTAGCCATATTTGGTTGTATATATCAAGAATCCAAAATATCAAAAAGAAGAAAAAGAAAAATAATAAACAATAAGTGTAAACAAAAACTCTGTTATGAATGATAATATTCCTTTGACCTTGAATATTATGTAAACAAACGTCAAAATAAATTCGCAAATCAAAACAACTATTATTTTTATTACCTCATTAGCAAGTAGGTACCTACCGATTGATGATTTCAAAAATTCACATAAACAGTTAGGTATATAAAGGGAATTTAATTTAAACAAATGACCTCTCCAGTACCAACCTTCAAATTTAAATCTGTACAACGAATTATTGTTACAAATTTTATCTCATCTACCCAAAGCTAATATTATGAATATAAAAATACGATTCTGTATAATCTATTCCAATATCTATATCAAAAACTAACTATTCAAAATAAGTACACCAAATGAAGAAACCAAAATATTTTACTGTCCAATTAACAGCAAAATAACACAAATCCGGTACGATAGGACCAATGGATGCGCACGCAGCACGCGCGAGCGAATCTCACGCACGTCACTGCGCCGATGTTTCTTATTTGAGTATCTTAATTACTTTCGAGGGCTCCTCAATGCGAGAAATGATCTGAGGAGTCTCGACGACGACGATTGGGGGCGCAACTGCTCCAAACTCTCGATCGGGACAAAAGGAAGGAAGGACCCAAGGAATTTGCCACCTACCTCGTGTCTCCCGTCATCCAGCTTGGATCGACTGCAGTCGGCTCCCGTTGTCCAAAAGGCGCGCTCAAACCACACGGCTCTTGAGGACACAAAACACACACAAATGTCCAAACTTGCTATGGACTGCACAACGGTTAAATTCACGACGTTTTCGAATTTCACCCACGAAGTTTTTATCGACAACCTTCTTGCTCCAAGATCAAAATGCAAGTGGCAATATGTGGGTCGGTAAAACAGATTTTGGATAATAATGGTGAAGTTCCAGGATAAGGAGGTTAATTTGAGGAATGATCGAAAGATGGCGCTTTGGCGTGAACAATAATAATATTAGGATGATTTATGTGGTGGCAATGAAATGAATGAAAGTCCGGTCGATGGCTCAGTTGGTAGAGTGCTTGCTCAAGAAATGAGTACCAGCCCTCTCGGGAGCAGGGAAAACCCTACATCAACTAGAAGTGGTTGGCATAAGGCCAGCCCCCTTACCTGCAAGAAGTAACACTATATGTGTAGCTCAGTTGTGTTTATGTGGTGAGCGCTGTTTTTGGGTGAATAACACCTCAAGAGCCCTCTGGGAACTTGGTCGTCGCCATAGAAAGCGCCAATTCTCAAGCAAGACCCATTTGCTGTAAGACTGGATGGACCTGTGGTGACTGGTCTTTTTTAAATGCAAATGAATTTTTCAAACAAGTGAAGAGCATATTTTGAAAGTATAAAAAAAGAAGTGTTCTGCCAGGAATCAAAATCTCAACCTTAGGAATATGAGTGTGAATCGTTGACAACTAAAGTACAGACTGGTTTGTAGTTGGAGCTGAAGAGTAAAAGCGATGGGCAGGCGAGAGTGGACGAGGTTCCTGGATTCAGTCAAGACCCACTCAGAGCTGCTAGCTCATGATGATGTCAATACATTGTTGGTTAATACTACTAGTGGCAGTTATTATTACGCAGTGTGAGAAGTTGTTGTTGTTTCCAGAACCACATGAAGACACACACGGGGCAGACTGACTTTGAGTGCGACCTCTGCCACAGGCGCTTTGCCTTCAAGACCAGTCTCACCATCCACATCAGGACCCACACAGGGGAGAGGCCTTACTCCTGCCGGTAAGTATTCCATACACACTACAATCATATCATGCTGCAGTATACTGTTACAAATTGATTGGTGACTGTTGGTAAGCGGTGCACCCTTCGCTCAGCGAGAGGCGATGCTATGAAAATGCCACCTCAAGGGAGCAGAACAGGCTTTGGGGATAGGACGTTTGGCTCAGCGGGACCGTTGTGCTGGAACCAGCTACCTCTGAAGCTGAGGACGGGAACCGGTAAAGAATGCTTCAAGAAGGAGTTGAATACGTTCATGTTTTCCAAGAAGCAAGTTAAGGATGGGCACACTTGGGGTGGTTGGGGCCACTAAACGGCGCCCAAAAGAGAAAACCAATTATCCAACTATATTGATAAGGGCAAATTCTTAATGAATGTTATTCCGCAGATACTGCTTCAAGCGTTACGCAGACTTGCGCACGCTGGTGGACCACGAGCTGGTGCACACAGGACACACACCCTACGCATGCCCCGTGTGCCGGAAGGGCTTCGTGCAGCTGTCCAACATGAAGAGCCACTTCCGCTACAACCACAAGGGGCTGGACCTGGCCGACTTCCCCGACTACAGAAAGAGAAAACTGAAGAGGCTGCCTGCTCTGGAAGCACCTTCCTAAATCTCTACGCAACATTTTTACAATGGATAGTGTCAATCAAGGATGTTATGGATATCCGTAAACGTAACCAAAACTATTGGATATCCAAAATAAATAAAAAATATCCAGAACTGAAACCAATATGAAAGTTTAAGATGATTTTAGATAGAGGCGGTATTGAAATGAAACATGTTATGAAAAGTTTTTTTTTTCTTCTGGTCGAGCCAATACACCAGCCTCCCATGCATAACTTATGGAAGGTCATGGGTTCAATTCCTGGCCAAGCACACAAAATATATCATTTATATTTTCAAATATGCTCTTTGCTGGATTGAAAAATTCATGGGCATTCACCAAAGGTCCATCCAGCCTCACAGCAACTGGGTCTTGCTTGAGAATTGGCGCTTTCTATAACTACAACCAAAAAAGGGCTCTTGGGGTGTGATTCACACAATAACAGCCCTCAACAGATAAATCATCCTAAAGAAGTATACATTACAATTTTACTCTTTTATGTGCAAGAAATGACTTACATGTAAACTAAATGATGTGTTGTAATAATGTCTATAAAGATATTGAATAATATGATAGAAATAACTTAATTTGTTTTATTATGAATTTGTTAGAGCAATATTTTTTTTTTTTTTTAAATAAAATAGATTTGTGAAGAGAAATACTATTCACCAACCTATTCCACGTGGCCAGAAACAGGTATTAATAATTCATTATTGTTTATTTTAATGAATTATTAATTAATAATTACCCAATAACATATGTTAAACCAGAGTCAAAGTTGTGGTCAAATGACCCAGGCGGCGATCGAACCAACGTTGCTCTATTCCAAACACGCTAGAAAAATCAGCCCACTTGGCCCCTTCGGCCATAACACCGACCTTTTGATTTAACTTGGTTTATATTTATCCAGTAACAGCTATACACTGATGATGGTGGTGAGGCAGACTTGGAAACGCTTACCTGCAAGTACTTGAGGCCGCCGGCCTTCACAACAATCTGGATGCTGGTAGACTTGGCGTCCAAGCTGCAACAATACAACATGCCTTTCCAGATGCTTGTACAACATTCAAATACAGCTGCAACCCTTCAACTGCGGGCAACACGCATAGGCGTCAAGTGTGAGCTTACAGTGCGGCTGTCAATCATATACGTCAGTGTTTTTCAACCTGTGGGTCGCGACCCCCTGGGGGGTCGCGGAGCCTCTGTAGGGGGGTCGCGAGAGGTCGAGAAAACTTCAGTTTTTGTAAACAACATATAATTTGTGAGACTTAAATAAAAAATCTATAAGAGTTAAAAAAATTATATTAAATTAAATTTAGTAAAAAAAGGGTTGGGGGGTCGCGAAATATTTTTTGATACTAGGGGGGTCGTGTCATGAAAAGGTTGAAAAACACTGATATACGTCATCCAACTTTGCACTTATCCCTGACATCTGTGTTCAACAATTCAAAAGTCTGCGGTTCAAACCCCGCCTGCGTCATGTCATATCGACAATAACTTCGACCCTGGTTCAACAGATATCATTGGGTAGTTGTTAATTAATAATTGATTAAAAGTATTAAATAATGAATTATTAATTGACAACGTCAATACATGTTTCTAGCCAGGCAAAATAGGTTGGTGAATTGCATTCCTCTCCAAATTTTTTTCAATATATACATGTTTAAAAATGTATATAAAGTTTAGACCACTTTACTATAAGCTATAAGTATACAACTCGATGGTTGTACACTTTCACTTTTACTTTCAAAGGCAGCCTAAGACGACAAATTATTTTTTAATTCTTTCAGGTTAGACCATGTCCTATTCACAGATTTTCTATCTGCGGATATTTTGATTTCACAAGCAGAAAGCATTCTCAAGGCAGTCTTCGCATTCGTTTACCGTTGGTATATATATTTTTTTAAATCATGAATCAAAACTTATTTGTCATATACAAGGTTTGTTTGATTTCCAAAAGAATGGAAGAAAAAGAGAAGAAAAAAAAGAAGAGACCCAGACTCAGGTGGAGGGATGAAGTGGGGAAATATGCAGCTCAGCTTCTGCAAACTGCGAACTGGAGAACGGCATCCAAGGACAAGCGGAGAGGCAGAAGTTGAAGGAGGTCAAGGCTTGAGTTGGGTTGTAGCATCTATAATCTACATAAGTTGCAAAGAGATTTTTTTTATATAGATTTGTGAAGAGGAATGCAAGTCACCAACCTATTTTTCCTGGCCAGTTGACTTCATGTGAAAGACGAAACTTGTGGGCATGCAATGGCATCTGTTGAACTAGGGTCGAATTTATGGCCATAGGGCCACGGTTGATTCGAACCACCATTATTCTGTTCCAAATATAGTCAAGAACAGTGACTTAAGCCCTCGGCCATATCGGCCTCGGTATTTTATTTTGGGGTTTGAAATAAACACTGAAACGGAAATCATTTCTGACACCCTCGGTGGGATTCGAACCCGAGCTTTCGGCATGGAATGCAAGCACTCTACCACCTGAGCTATCGACCGGACCAAATCAAACAAACATTACTTAAAGATTCACATTAAATGCATGCCCACAAGCAGACAACTGCAAGATTACGTTTACACACGCCCTATGTGTACCTACTTACAAAATAAAGACCCAAGTCTCAAATGAACATACACCCTGAAACTTTTCCGAACTTCGCTTAAACAGGGATGACATAAGCAAAGTCGACCGATTTTTTAGTGTGGGTGGTCAGCTCCATACCAACAAGTGAAATAAGGAAATTATGAAAAAGGTGAATTATATTTTTAATTATTTCCTTGACTTATAGGTTAGTATGAGGCTGACCACTCATAATGTAAAAAATGGTTCGCTTTGCCAATGTCACCCAGTTTCAGGGAAGGTCGGCAAGAGTTGAAGGGCTTTGTTCATTTGAAATAGGGTGTAGCTGAAACTCTTTCGCCATTCCGCTAGGGGTGGCCAGATCCTCAGCAGAGACTACGGCCACCTCTAGTGGAATGGTGACAGAGTTGTAGCTGAAGTATTGGGTTAAGGTCAACCGGGGCTATTGCGTCACAATACTTTGAACGGCATATTCATATGATTAAAACAAACATATTGTGCATCATTTTAAGCTATAAGTTATGGTAAAAGTTAGGAATTTTTATCTAATTTCATATTTTTATACCATATAATGACATTTTAAATAACTTCTATATGTAAATGACGTTTCTATAAAAACTGGGATTTTTAGACGCAATAGCCCTAGATGGGGCGAAAGCGTCATTCACTTGTATTATGTAATTGGAAGACCTAATAACAATGATAATCACAATAATTTATAAAAATATTAGTTTTATAGTATAGTATTATCTTGTACTCCAAATTCTAGCCTTTGTTTAGGGAAAGTAGTCGAACAAAAATATTCGGGGCTATGGCGTCTAATTTTCGTAGTTTCTCGTAGACGCATTCGCCCCATCCTAGATTCCAGGGCTGCCAAACATTTTTTTTAGATAAGAATGAAACAACTTTGAAATTACGTATCATTTATTAGAGCAACGGAGTATGACGGCATTTTGCCCGTCTCATTACAATCATTACAAAAATAAAGAATTTAAAGCGCGTGAGATCTTTTAAGAGCCAATAGAGTGAATAAGTCCAAAGCAGTATTCTGGGTTTTTAATGTCCATTATGAAAAGTTCATTTTAAAAATTTGTTACTGTCAGAATAAAATAAAGAAATCAATAATTTACAGGTTACCTAAATAAAGTTTTAAGCTTTCACTTTCACTTTCATGGTCGGTTTTAGATGGTTTAGTTTTTCTCGGGTTAGACCATGTTCTATAAGCAGTAATTTTGTCTGCCGACGTTCCCCGCTCGTGGGAACGAAACGTCGGCAGACAAAATTACTGCTTATAGAACATGGTCTAACCCGAAAAAAACTAAACCATTTACAGGTTACCTGTTTCCAAAAATAATAAAAGTTAAAAAAAAAACTTTGTTTTCCATTATTTTAAATTTAAATCAATAACAAAGTTATTTTTCTTTTTATATTTTAAGATGAAGGATTACAAAGTAAATGCCTCTACAATCAATAAAAAACAAAATAAGTTATTTGAATTCTATTAAAATTAACACAAACTTATGAAATATTACAAAACAATGCTATCTGGGTTTATTGAATAACTTGAAAGATCTCATGCGTTTTTCAAATTTAACTTTCAAACTTCACTGAATGTTGTAATTTTTAAAATTTTCTTTAAACGTAACATGGCCTCTGCGGGATATATCAGGTTTCGTAAGGAACATTACAATGTCATCATCGTAATGTTTAACTTCCGATATATCTTCCACGTCTGGGCAATGGAAAGACATAAACCTACTGTTCTTTATTTTTCTCAAAAATTTCACGTTGGGTATATTCTCGTCATTGATAGAAATAATGTTCCCCACAAAATACTTAACAGACTTTTTTGTTGAAAATCTCACTAGTATCCAATCGTGAATTTCCGGATTCCTTTTGCCGACATACGGTTCAAATTCGTCATTGGCTACAATTTTTGCATCATTTTGCAATAAACAATCGTCATTTACATTTTCTGTCCTCAGCAATGAATCATCAAGGTCTTCCATTTCTGCGAAAAACTGTTCACGATAACTATCAAAATCTTCACAGGTTAGAGAAGATTCAGCAAAACTAATATCTGTTTCATCTTCAGATTCTTCATCGTAATCAACACACTTTTTTTGTTTTTTCACCCTTTTTTTAGATTTTTGATCAGTCTTTTTCTTCTTTGGTAGCTTAATATCAGATTTTTCTTCTACCTTTAAGCTCTCTTCTGATGATTTTGTACATTTTGCTTTCTTGCTAGATTGGGGATCTTTGTTTTCTTTTTTTGTGGGTTTTTTCTTACGTTCTTCTTTAATTATTTTTTCTTCCTCTTCCTTTTTTCTTCTTTCTAAAAACTCTTCCCTTGTAATTACTTCACAGCCTTTTGACACCTTTGTTTTTTTCAATTTAATTGTAGTATCACTTCGTTTTATTCTCTGCAATAGTAAAGATTCAAAAGAATAATTTTCTGAGGGAGACAAAATTCGATCATCAATAATCTTAATAGGGTATTTTCACATTTTTCTTTTTTTTGTGATTTAAATTCTTTTATGCTTTATTAGCCCAAAACTTCTTGAATTCTAATTTTAGTTGTATTTTTAGCAAAGTTATAAGCATTTTAAAATCGATCTTTGAATTTTCGCGCCAAAACGCTACTAGATGAAGTTTTCTCGCGTGACGTCACGGTCTTGTAAACATCGCCGTATCAACTGACAGCCCTCACATTAATGTCATTCAAGCATCGCTTTTTCATGTTTACATCATTGCGGATGTGTTTTTTCAAGAAGTTTGTGTGTTTCTTTAAGAACAAATCATTTGTTTTTGTTGTTTTCATTTGTTTCTGTTGTCAACAACACATGTTAACAGAGTATGGAATGTCAATAAAAGAACGTGACGTCAACATATGACGTCACATTACCCGAAATACAAGAAGCAGATCTCACATCCGTTTAAAAACTTGTCCAAAATCCTATATTTTCTTTTTTAAATATAAAATCGAAAAAAAATATTTTCGGCTTCAAATCAACATATTATTATTAGATTTTTCGAAATCTATCAAAATAATATACTTTTTATCATATTCCTCACTATTGCAAATACCCTATTATGGGTCTGTCATTCGAGTTATCAAATCGCATTCCTTGACTGTTCAAAGGCAATTTGGAAGACGCTGCTATCAGAGTTAGTTGAGAACTTGAGGTTTTATTGCCTTCTACAAGATCGTTGAGCGTTTTATTGTTTTCTTTCAATATGATATTTTGTGTATGCTCTTCAGGGTCATGACAACTGTTCATCCTGAGGAGCACCACTTGTAAACTGAGTTCTTTCAAAGAAGGAATCTGCTTTGTTTGTGTTTTAAATTGTTTGAATCTTTTCAATGATTCGGGGTCATATTTTTCTTCAGGTATCGTGTTTCTGTTGAATGGGTATATACCTCCTTTTTTAAAACCGTTCCGAATAATAAGTGGATTCAGTTCGCGCCACACTTCTCCAAGAATGCGACTAAATTCATCTTTTGGCAACTTCTTACCTACATGCAATCGTTGCCATTGCACAAGTTTTTCGTCCCAAGTGTTTTTCATTGATTTAAAAACTGACAAATCTAACGGTTGCAGTAAATGGCTTGCATGTGATGGTAACTTTATAATAGTCACTCCGCGTTTTTGTGCTTCTTCTAAAACTTTCAATTGAATATGGGTAGAATGGCCATCAAATATTAACAAAGCTGGTGGATCTTCGCTTAAATGCGGTATCACAGTATTGAACATGTACTTTTCAAATACTTTTGAATCAATCCAGCCATTTTTAGTGGCAGCATACGATGTGTTTTCGTATCCATTGCCTGACATCCAAAGGTCCCACATATTTTTTCCTCTATTTATTATTAATGGAGGCAATTTGTCACCAGCGGCGCTGGCTGTGAACAAGATCGTGACATTATCTTTACCAGATGACGCGATCGTTCGTGTACTGGCAAATCCACGGGCGCCAACTACTTTAGTTTTGTCAGGGTCATTCCCAAAACTTGACTCATCAAGATTCCAAATCTTTTCTGGTCTTCCTTTCAAACCCAATTCAATCAAAACCTCGTCAAGGATATCAAAGTAGTCATTAATTATAAAAGGATCGCATGCTACTTTCCTTGACATCTCCACTGCTTGTGGCTTTTTTAAGGACAAATTGTGTCTTTTTTTGAAGGCAGCAAACCAATCATACCCAGGCCTGTTGTTTTTAAATGGAGTTAAGTAATTATTTTGAATCACATGTGTGCTCACTAAATCCAGTGTTTCTTTGGAAGTAAGTCCGAATCCGTATTTTTCCATTACCCGTAGACCATTTGCAAGTTTGAGCTCATTTTCTCTGTCAATCACGGTAGGTGGTCCACGACACTCCTTTACGACACCTCTTCTGTTATTCACTCTATCACATATAGTCGTACGAGGAATATTGTATTTTTTTGCTGCTTGGTACGAGTTTAAATTACCACTTCTAACTTCATCTACAGCTTCTTTTAAAGTGTCAAGGTCGTATGTTGCTGTTGTTTTTCTTTTGTAGTGCCGCACCATATTGAAAATCTTAAAATAAAAAATCAGAATTAATGCAAATTACTGTAATATAAAATTAAAAGAATTTATCCCCGCCAAAAGAAAAAGCACCTACCCCACTTTACGTGAGAAGTTATCCCACATTAAAAAGGATAATGAGTTAAGATCATACTAAGTTTTGTCGACATCCGTTCATAGGTTTATATTGATACAAACAAACCGACAAACAGACACAAATTTTGAAACTATAGCTTTTGGTTCAGTAAAATAGCAATCAAACATTAAAAAAGTAAGTATGTAGGTATTATATCTAGTTGTCTAGTACCCATAGTACAAGATTTGCATATTTTGGGGCTAGTTGGCACTGTGTGGAATGTCCGAACATTATTATTATTACATTACAATGTAATTACAGATTTTTCATTATTCCATTATAATATGTACTTACCTAAAATCAAAAGGTTTAGGAGCCCTGATAATGGGGCTATTGCGTACCAATAGACGCAATCACCCCAACGGGACAGACGCAATAGCCTCAAAGCAAAAACATAGCCCACAAATTTTAAAATTACAAATTGTCAAAAGTCTTTAGCTAATTACGTAAAATAATGAAAACAGTATGTTAGCAATAAAACAATAAAAAAACTTACTTTATAAAATCTTCGATTCACTCAAAATGAACTGAGATTACAAAAGATTAAAATTCACGTGTTGGCACATAAAAAGTTCGAGACGAAATGAGAGATTTAAAATGGCGGGTCGATTAAAAAAGAAGAGCTCTGTTGCGACATCTATTGATGATTTTTTGTACTTTTAGTGCCAAAGACTAAAACAAGATGGCGTAAGTAGCTCTAAATTCCGCATTTCGTAAGATAATTCAAATAGATGCTTTAGCCCCGTAGACGCCATCACCCCGGTTGACCTTACCTGTTTTCTATGAGCTCCTTGAGAGCGTTGGCGGGTCTCTGTATCACCTCTCCAGCCGCGATGCGGTTCACAACAAGCTCGTCCAACTTAATGATAATCCCCGGCTCTTCCATCGCCAGTATATAACCAAAACAAAACAAATGAACGCTTTATCACATAAAATGTAAACACAACTCGCCGACATAACCTCAAAAATCAAACGTCAAAATTTATAATTTAATTTTACCGCCTAGAAAACAGTACGTACAAACTCAAACATAGCGTTTACAAAAAAAGTATATAAGTAAAAACGATTATTAGTAGTGCTTTTTCATTTTCATACATTTTTCTCATCACGCTTTGGTTGAGCTTTCACGTAATATTTATATTCGGGAAACGTAGGGGAAATAATTTTTACTGCATTATTGGGAAAATAATATTTTGGTATTTTTTGTGAAACTTGTTTTAAAGTTTTCTCAAGGCCAAACAAGATTTAAATTACTTTGACACAGTGATGTCAAAAGTAGGGAAAAATCCCGTATGTAGGGAATTTTTGCCTTCAAAATCGGCTGTAGGGAAAAAAAGACAGATTTCGTTTTTCAAGCCAAATGTAAGGATTTTCAATGAATACGATTATTAAACTTATTAAATTTATAGAAACCAGAAGAAATAGTTTGAACAATATTTATTTATATTCTAAGTCGATTAAATTGGAAAATTATTTCTCATAAATATTCTTTGAGTAATTTGGATTGTTGATTGTCTCAGAAATGTTTTTAGGGTAATTTGGATTTTGTAGTGGATCGCGAAGTTTGTCTGAAAATTGTCAACAGGGGTGACGCTGAATGTCAATTGTTTAGAAAATATTGACAGTTTGAATAAATCAAATATATTTTAAAAACTAATAGTACGTTACAGTGCGTTGCAATACAAAAAGAGTTCTGTTCGGCAGCCGAAGTGTGGTGTAGGTAAAATTGTGGCAAATGCTGGGTTCACGTTGAATACGAGGTAATGAATATTCTTTTGAAAATAATTCTGCAACGTTTTATTGTAAACTAATTACAATTACTAATACATTACAGATCATATCATCCAAAATGAGCAGTGAATCGTCTGATGCAGATTCGAATGGAGGCAGAGAAAACACCAACTCAAGCTTACAAAGGAAATATCACCAACAAAAATTTAATAGCTCTTGGATTGATATAGATATATTCAAAGGCTGGCTTCAAATTATAAAAAACGACCAGTTTAAGTGCAAATGCTCAGCTTGCAATAAAGTTTTAAATTGTGGAAAATCTGATCTAATTAAACATAGCCAAACAAAACTTCACACGAAAAATGTGCTTGCAATTAAAAATTCCAAGGCCATTCCCAATTTTTTCATGTCAGCTTCAGCATCAACCAGCTCAAAAGTACAAAATTTTGAAATTAAGCTATGCATGTTTTTTGCAGAGCATAATGTAGCGATTCAAATTGTTGAACATTTATTGCCGTTGTTAAAGGAAACTGTTACCGATTCAGAGATAATACAAAAATCGAAGTTACATTGTGTTTTATGTATGGTCAGTAAAAGTAAACAGCCCACATTTTTTCCATAGGTTGATTTCAGATGCTACTGCTATCTATTGGGATATAAAAAAACCTTGAACTGCCAAAAACGTGTGGGGAATTATGTAAGGATTTTTTTTCTTGGCGTAGGGAAATGTGGGGATTTTTTTAAAAGGTTGTAGGGATTATTTCATAAAAGTATTAACATCACTGCAGTTTGACATGAATTTCAAATAAAGTAAAATTGTAACTAGTAATGTATTTACGTGTTACATCATTCATTGTAATCTTTTATTATATTTATCGCATTTTGTATACATTGCCATTGCTGATGATGGGTTAAGAAGTAGGTATTAAGTTACGTGGAAAGTTCATAAAAATATTTTGTGACAAAAATATCTAATTAACAAGGTAATTAACAAGCTTGACAAATAGTATGAGCAGGGGAAATGTAAGAGGCAAGAGGAAGAGGAAGATCGAGAAAGGAATGGCTTGATCAAGAGTGAATGTACAAGAAGGAAATGTATGGGAATAGTGATGGATATAAATTAACTAAGAGAAGTATATCAGGGTAGGAATAAGTGGAGGACTCTCTGGAGAGGCTCTGGCCACCTCTAGTGGAATGGTGGCAGTCGTGGCAGTGTTTCCATTACAGTTCCAATTAATCATTCACATAATGAAGTTTGTGGAAGTTTGTTTGCTTACACTTGCAGCATGTGTATAAGCGCAAACTTACTCATGTCTGCTCTCAGTTAGTAGAATGCTTGTGTTCATGCCAGAGGGCTAGAGGTCGATCCCCACCAAGGTTGTCAAAAATAGTTTTCCATTTCCGTGTTTATTTAAAACCCAAAATCAAATTATTGGCAATGCATAGGTACAAAGCCATCAAAGGAGTGAGAACCAGCCCCCTCGAGAGCTGTGAAATCCTCACTTCAAGTGAGGTGGCTGGCGTAAGACTGGCCCCCTTAGCTATGAAAAGATAAGGAGTGAAAAGAAAAAAATAGGTTCCACACACCACGTGTGACCCCTTCAGGAACTTCGGGGCATGAAAGTGCACTATATGTGCAGCTTAGTTGCATTGTCTAGGTAACTGAGTGTGCTTATAAAGGATGTTAATCCGGTTGACAGCCGTATACACCAGGCTAGACTTGCATTTAATAAAAAAGCAAAAATAATAGAATCAAACAACATAGACCTGAAACTGAGACTACTCCTCATCAAAACATATGTATGGAGTATTTTGATGTACGGCTGCGAGACATGGTGCCTATCCAAAAGGGATAAACGAAGACTAGAGGCTTTCGAGATGTGGTCGTATAGAAGGCTTCTAGGAATTTCCTGGAGAGACCACACCACAAATGAGGAGGTTCTCCAAAGAATCCAAGGAGGAAGGCACCTGCTCAGGACTTTGTCCGAAAGGCGTGCAAGATGGATCGGCCATGTAATACGGCAAGAAGGTCTCTTGCATGCCATAATGGAGGGGATGACCGAGGGAACCAACTCTAGGGGACGCCCACGCCAAGAGTACCTGGAGGACCTGCTGGTGGACGTGCGCTGCTCAACATATGCAGAGCTTAAAAGAGCCGCACAAGACAGGGAGGAATGGAGATCAAGAGTACAAGATATTGCTGCAAACCAATCCCAGGATTGAAACAGAAGAAGAAGAATCCGGTTGATAGCTCAGTTGGTAGAGTGCTTGCATTCCATGCCAGGAGCTTGGGCTCGAATCCCACTGAGGGTGTCAGGAATGATTTCCTTACGGTGTTTAGTTCAAACCCAAAAATTAAATATGCAAGGCTTACTCAGCCTGCACAAGAAATAAGTACCAGCCCCCTCGGGAGCTGGGAAACTCCCACTGCAACTGAAGTGGTGGTCGTAAGGCCGGCCCCTTTACCTGAAAAAATAAATAGGTTCCACTCGCCACATGCAACCCCTTCGGGGAAAACGCGACAAGGTGTTACACTAGATAATTATGTAGCTTAGTTACGTTTACGCATCTGCTTAGATTATATACTAGGTGGATCAACAAGTCTGGAGATAATGGCATTTTCATGCAAAAATGCTACCCATTCATGTAAAGCTCCATTCTTCATTAGCCCTTCAACTGCGGGTGACACGCATGGGCGTCAAGTGTAAACTTGCATACAGTGCGACTGTCAATCATAGACGTCCTCCAACTTTGAACTTATCCCTGACATCTGTGTCACAATAATTCAAAAGTCTGCAAGTGGAAATATGTGCTACACCTTTGTGGATTTTGTTCTTGAATAACTAATACATGTGACTGTTCACATAGTTTGAAGTGTGGTCAATTTTTAATGTTTTAAAAAATATGCTAGAAAAAGTATTCCGTCCTGGGAGTATTCATATAGCCAGAATATTCAGAAGGAAATATGTTAGATAGTTATCAAATTTTCAGCCATTCATTTCCATGCATGTATTTGCATCACAGAGAAGCAACTTACTTATGTGTGTGTGTGTGGTTTTTTTTTGCGTTGGAACTGTTTCCTCAGCTAAAGTCTGAAGAAATGGCTCACCGGGTCACAATATTACTCAAATGAAAGGAAAATAAATCCTATTTTAGAGAGTTTCTGTAGAACTCAGCAATATAAAAGTTTAAAAATCGACTCGTTGTTTCGACTAACAAGAAAGGAATGTTGAAAACTAAGACTGAATCTGCTTAAAAAAGCTTTTTCTTGTTTCAATCAGTCCAGACTTATTGATCCGTCCAGTATTACAGATAGGTGTGAACTGAGTAATTGGCTGCTCAGTGAGATAAGATCACAATCAGTGCGTGTTGGTGCTATCACTGTGATTACATTTATCTGTTTTCATGTAAGTGTCGGCTATAGCCAGGGTCACCATGTTGTTGGAGACATTGCTTGTGCTGTCGGCAGTGTTGGCGGTGTTTAAGATATGGATGAGACTGACCACCGGCGTCTGCCGCTCCTCGGTTAGACTCCATGGGAAGACCGCGGTTATAACGGGCGCCAACTCAGGTGAGACAATCATGTAATGACTACATAAACAAGACTAATCTAAGCCATTTATCTCTGCTGGTCGCCATCCTC
Source organism: Agapetus fuscipes (assembly GCA_951799405.1). Lineage (NCBI taxonomy): Eukaryota > Metazoa > Arthropoda > Insecta > Trichoptera > Glossosomatidae > Agapetus > Agapetus fuscipes. The sequence continues at coordinate 9,211,611 of OX637358.1, read as the reverse complement.
TTGTAAATGCAGCTCCTTTTTGTGTTAGCCATTTATCTCTGCTGGTTGCCATCTTCTTGATTTGTGGATAAGAGGCGACACCCATGAGCAATATTAAATCTTGGGTATATGATGTTCTTGAGCAACTTCTGCTCATTTTAAGATCCTTCCTCCCAAGGTGTTGCCGAGGAAGGTACTTATTGAGTGCCCTCTTAGTTTGGTTTTCATTTTATGTGGCTCATTACTCTTCACATCCCTTCTAGCTTACATTATTTTTCCACCCATTCATTCCGTACTCCATCTTTTAAAGTTTTTCCGGCATCTTTCTCAAAACCACCGATTTAAACTGCTCTACATTGTATAATCTTGTTTGTGTCGCAGGAGTTGGCTATGAGACTGCCTTAGATCTGGCGCGGAGGGGAGCGCGGGTGGTGATGGTGTGCCGGGACATGGACAAGGGACAGCGAGCTCTCAACACCATCCGCTCCCTCACCCACAACGATAACCTTGTCCTGAGGCACATGGACCTGGCTTCCCTGGCCAGCGTGAGGCTGTGCGCTGAGCAGATCAGCAAGGAGGAAGAAGCCATTGACATCCTGCTCAACAACGCTGGGGTGGCGTCTGGCTGCTTCACCAGAACTGCCGACGGGCTGGACACTCTCATGCAAACCAACTATTTTGGACCATTCTTGTTTACCGAGATGCTGAAAGGTACATTTATTAGGTTATTTACATGAAAAAACGTTTTCTAATCGAAAAATCTAATCTAAATTGCAAAGATTTTTAAGATTGCGGATTCACATTATATGCATTTTCCCAAGCAGACACGTATAAGTTAGCTCTTGCACATGCCGCATGTGAACCTACAACATAAAAACCCAAATCTCAAATGAACACACACTCTGCAACTCTTGCCGTCCTTCCCTGAAATAGGGGTGACATTGGCAAAGTGAACCATTTTTACAGCATGGGTAGTCAGCCGCATACCAACCCATAAGTTAAGACTTTTTAAAATCAACAAATAATATATATGGGCACAGCAGCGGCTCTAGCTAAAGTCCGGGAGAGGGGATAAAAAAAAAAAAAAAAGGTTATATTGGGGATGAATTTGGAAAATACTTTGATGTCCACCCTATAGCACCTCACCTATCGTACACCAACAAATTGTTACCTAAAAATCTAAGCCAAGCGCTTGTAAAATTCCATAAATGTCTCCTCTGATTTTTTTAGACTTGTAACATTTTTATTTTTAAAAATATGTTACATTTGAAAATGTGTACGTGAGTTTGCAATTGATTGATTTTTATTGTTGAATTGTTGCAAATAAGACAATAATTAGGTTGAAAAAACCACTACAATAAGCAAGTACTTGCTTACCTTAGTCTGTTTTGGATGTTCCTTTAAAAGATGGCGAATTATCAAAAAAGTCCTAAAATTTAATATCCTGTTCACACAGTAATTTCAAAATGGAAATAAATACACTTGCTTTTATAGAATCACCTTGTTCATCGTGCCTCTTACTGGATTTTCACAGTTTCCAAGCAGAGGTTATTTAGATGTAATCTTAAAATAAAATAAAAAGTTTCACAAATATTTCCGATTCAGGGAAGCACTTCTGTTATTTCGATCTTTTCATGGCAAAACACGCGCCAGCACTAACTTTTAGCCAAAGAACAATATATTTTTTATTTGTGTAATATTATGATGGCAGCTCCTTGAAATACTGGATCGAGGAATTTCCGAAAAGAATAATCTCATTCATTCATGTATAATATTATCATGTTTATGTCTCAACGCGTTATACGATTGTTCATGAGGTATAGCCCGAAAAGTCCCTACAGACCGATCTATAGGCAACCGATACACGTAGGCGCCAACAGCTGATGTATTGTACATTGCGTCGTACTTACAGGCTCTCATGTACACATACAATCAAAAACACCAGTGGGGAAAATCTAAATATCACCTCTCACCCGAACTAGCCCGAATCACTCGTTCTAACATGTTTATTTTGCGTTCGTGCAGGGAACGAGGCACGGGGAAAGAATGAAGAGGGTCTCATATTTCATACTTAGCAAAACAATAATATGGACCTTTAGTTTTAACAAATATTATTATTTTTATATCAACAAGAATCTACGAGTGTACGTTTTATTATGAAATATTTTAGCCTCTTCGGTCAGTAAAATTGTTCAGAAAATACTTCGCTTACACTCTTTTTTACAGATTTTTCAGTTTCTACTTCACAAAAAATGATATGTTTCCAATTTCATTCATAGGGATATTCCCCACTGTCACCTAATGAAGAGCCGCCACTGTATGGGCATATAAGCCTTATAATATGTTAAGGTATCCTTGTAAGGGCACGTTGCACAGGCAGCGTTGGCTGCAGTTAATCAAGAGACCAACACCCACCTCGGCTTATTGTGCCATTAATGACAATGATGTTTGTGTGGTGTTCACAGATCGCATGGTGGAGCGAGGCCGAATAGTGTTTGTTTCCTCGGAGTCCCATAAGCTGCTGACATCTCTGCACGTGGATCAGTTGGCCACCCTGAGCAACATCACCAGCAGCAGCACTTCCCGGGCGTACGCCACGTCCAAGCTCTGCAACATCCTCAACGCCAACTACCTGGCTGCAACCAACAGTAACTAAACATTGCTGTTTTTGACAACATCAATCCAGTCGGGTGCCGGAGCACCAACTGTGATCCAAAGGAGTGAAACTCGAAGGATCAGGACTCAGTCGAAGCTCGCCCATTGCTTCCTTCTTTTATAGTACAAAAGTCATATGTGTTGAGACATATCAAACATTGTAAAGTCCACAAACTAAAAAAAAAGAGTTAGTATTTTGGTCGGAATTAGAATTGAATTCCGAATTGATTACTGCTCACCCCTAACAGAATATTCAAGAACAAGATAATATGTTCCAATGGAAGAAAATCACAGTCTCGGCGGGCAGCAAACCTATTTGTTGGTGGGCCGCGTGTTTGGCATGCCCGGCCTAAGGCTTACAACTTCAACCAGTATGGAAACAGCATTCATTCTCTGCGACTGTTCCAGGTGGCATCACGGTGAACAGCGTGACTCCAGGAGTGGTGCTGACCGCCATCCTGAGGAACTCTCCTGCCTGGTTCCGCATCCCACATAACCTGTTTGCCAAGTACTTCCTCAAGGTATATACTCATTGCAAATTGTCTTTTCCTGTGAAACAATTGATTTGGTTCAGAGATTTGTTTTGTTTTAAGGTAAAAAATAAAAGCAACACTGTTTTCGATTACTTGGAGTATATTAAATTCCACAACCGGTTTCGCAAACAATCTGTTTGCATCTTCAGGTGGCTTAGGGCTGGTCTTGTAAATGTGGGACTAAATAACCATAAGTATATCCTCATTTTACTAACGGATGGTCGTTAACCGGTAAGCTATAGGTACCTATAATCTATGTAATGTGTTGCAAAAATATATTAACATTCAAATATCATATATCAAATGCATGTCCACAAACAGACATGTGTAAGTTCGTGCTTACAAATGCTGAAGGTGTACTTACAAATAAAAATCCAAACCTCAAATGAACATAAACTCTGCAACTTTTGCCAACCTTCCCTGAAACAGGGGTGACATTGGCAAAGTGAACCATTTTTAAAGTATGTGTGGTCAGCCTCGTACCAACCTATAAGTCAAGGAATTACCAACCTACAAGTCAAGGAATATGCTTACTACAAAAGCGTGCACAGGGCTCTGTAACTGTAACGCTTTCGCTGTTCCACTAGGGATGGCCAGCACCTCTGCAGAGTCTCCGCCACTTATTCCTATCCTGACATACTTCTCTAAGTTCATTAATATCTATTGATGAATGCATCCAGCTCTTAAGGTGTGATTCACACAAAGGAAGCGCTCACCATTCACTGACTTGAATCGCATAAATAGTGTGTAATGACAAATCAGTCAAAGATAACTTGTGCACAGATACATCGGTCATGGACAATTTGGTCATATGACGTCCACACAACTTTTTGGTCAACCACCTACAATATAGGTCCACAGACAGCTCAGACAGGAAAAAATGCATTTCAAAAACCCTTTTAATAACTGTAGTTTGATTTAATTGTGGTTTTCTGTGATGGAACTGTCTGTGGACCATGTATTGTATGTAACCAGAATGTCTTTGACTGAAAAGTCATGTGGAGGAACTGACGTGTGACCAAATTGTCAGTGACCGATGTGTCTGTGGACGAGTTTTCTGTCACCGAAAATAAATAGATGCAACCAGCGCAAAAAAAAGTGTAACGTTGACTCATTGGCATTGTTGACTGTTAACGTTGACATTTCCAGACTCCTGTGGAAGGAGCGCAGACGTGCATCTACGGGTGCATTTCTCGAGACTTGGATAACATGACGGGTGCGTACTTCAAGGACTGCCAGCTGTGCCCAGCGTCTGCCTTAACAAGGAGCACCACCCTCACTCAGGAACTCTACCAGAAAACACATCAAATTATTGAATTATGTCATTCAGAGTACGCCGAAAAAGTGAAAAGCGGCTTATTCAAGTAACTCCTAATTGGGGAATTGCAGTGGTGGAGAATACGGTTGAAAATACTAAGGTTGCGTAGAGCAACGGTTGCCAAAGTGGTGGTCCGCAGACCACTAGTGGTCCGCAAGAAAATTTCGCTGGTCCGCAGAAAAATGTGGAACATTTACTACAATTACAATTTTTGTTTATTTTGTTTTTTTTATTATGGTTTATTAATAAAGCTTTCATAACTTGGTTACTATTAATAGTTTAATTTTATTAACTAGGTACATTTTATGTGTTCTTTGATCACAATTTTTTTTATAAATATATTTAACACTTAAAAAATCCTATTAGTGGTCCGCGGGATTTAAATTATGAATTAACTGGTCCGTGAGGTCAAAAAGTTTGGCGACCGCTGGTGTAGAGTACATATCAAGGATCACAACCATATATTTTTTAAGTAGTAAAAATAAAGATTTTGTTGATAATTTTCTAAAATAAAATGCCGAGAATTTGAGTCCCGCCAAAAGACAGCGCGGTCGGCTAGCCAGGCCGTGACATCAATGGATCCGCCAGGCTACCTGGGGGACTCGGTGCAGTTCTATGAAATACATGCTATCTGAAGATCCAGTGATTTTTTTAAAACACAGATGCATTTTTGAAAATGTAATGTACCATTTTATGAAATAAAAAACATATGTGAAATTACCCTATTGTCTGGTTTGGAGTGCCAGAGAGCTACGGTTCGATCCCCAACAAGGATGTTGGACATGTGTTTTTTTTGTTTGATTCTGAGGAGACAAACACTACTCGACTTAAGTCCAGGTGAGTGTTGGTAGGATTATGCTGGAGAGTTGCTTTCCGGAATCTGTTGCTGTGGTCTATTGGAGCTGGAGTGTTCAGACGTTTCGCTCATGTCTGCGATGGGCTTCTTCAATGTGATGCGATGCCAATCTAATCTAATCTAAGTTGCAAAGATATGTTACATTGGAGATTCACATTACATGCATTCTCACAACCAGACATGTACAAGTTCGCGCTTGCACATGCCTCATGTGAACCTACAACACAAATCTCAAATGGACATACACCCTGCAACTCTTGCCGTCCTTCCCTGAAACAGGGGTGACATTGGCAAAGTAAACTGTTATTAATTTTCTTCTTAAGGTAACAATCGCTACATTTTTTGTTTTTTTGGCAAACTCACATTTTGTCGGCAAGGTGAACTCAGCCTTCACAAGAAATGAGTACCAGCTCCCTCGGGAGCTGGGAAACCCCCACTTCATTTGGTTCTTCTTTTCGGAGAAAATTGCCATCACAAAAAAATGACAAAGGGTTGAACCAAGAGAAAACCATTAGCAAACATAACACATTCTCGTTTATTTATAGAATCTTCATTTTACATTTGTCTACTACATTGTTCACTAAACTTAACCATAAATATTATTATTTGTAAATCTTCAACAACGATATCATCTCTCCGCTCCCTCGGCCCGAAAAGTCGGCCATACGGAATCTGACACAAGCTGTCAAACTCGATAAAATTCATAATTTTCAATTGACGGATACCACGGCACAGCATCTCAAGTAGAAATCTCTCATTTTAAACTCAACCTCGAGCTTCACACAAAAACGCATTGACGTGAAAAAGCTCAATAGACGCAATGCTTAATTTTTCATACATTTTGGTATAACGCTGAATAACGTTTTATACTTGAGACACTGGACACAGAACATCCATACTGTAGACTGAAGACTTGTTTCTAGAAAGGTGTAAGCTTCAATGTTTGTAATCTTCTTTCTTTATAATAAACATAGAGGTAGTATTCTATGGAGTGCCTATGAAAGTTCCAAACGACATGATGCACCAGTATTTGATGCCACACATTGCAGATAATGCTGTCTCTCTCACGATATATGAAATGTCTTACTAAAATAGTGTGCATAAAATGTATGGAAGAAATTGTGCCACAATTCTGATGCATCTGAACACATCTCAAATTGATTGCAATGCAAGCAGGACAAAGTTTGTCGGGTTAGCTTGTTGTGAAATAATTATTGGTACGTTATTATTTATTTCTAATGGATTCAATTCATCCAATCATTCAAGTATTTGATTTTGAATACAATTTTGTACAAACACAAAAAGTTGATGTAAGTGCTTACACCCATCTTGAAAGCATGCCTTCGATAATCTCTCTCTATGTGTGTGAAGTGAGGTGCAATAGGAAGAAGCAAAAGTATAATTTATACAAATATAAAACATGGAATGTGGGAGGCGTACAACCCAAAACATAAATAAACATACATCAATACAAAATAATAGAGTCAACAAGACATTTTATAAAACAAATATTTCAAAAAGATTTGATAAATAAAAATTACTAATAATCATACTTGTTCAATTTTCAATTTAATTTTCAAATAGTTCATAACATTTGTGTTAAAATAATATATAAGATATGTTAACAGTTCAGACACAAATTGACTCCAAGGCTTCTTATGCCGTTCAACGTTTATCTATAATCTAAGTTGCAAAGATGTAATGATATTTAAGGTTCATATTTAATGCATGCCCACACGCAGGCACATTTAAATTCACGCTTGCACACGCTGCATGTGAACTTACAAAAAAAATAAACACCTCACATGAGCATAAACTTTGCAACTCCTGCCGCATTTTGCTGAAACCGTTCGGCATTGGCGGACGTGAACCAAGTTTTTACAGCACGGGGGTCAGCCTTTTTTGTTGTTGGAAACAAAATAATATCATTTCACACACAGAAAATAGTGAAGTTTAATTAAAGGAAAAAATAATTATGTTCACAGATTTTCTGCGTTTACTTAAAGAGCCTCAATTATTTGAACTTTCAGTTCAAATGTAGAAAAAAAATATGCGTCAAACTATATTTACTAAGACAATAGCAATGAATGGAATACAAGATGATTTGCCTTAGAACTGTTGATTTAACATTACCAAAAGAGCCTTAACATCTACATGATTTGATTTTTACTTTTTTAAAACATTTTCATGCATATTATACAGTCAAACAGAGAAGCACATTATATTTTATTAGTATTACAATGAAGATATTTACAATTCTAATAAATTTTGGGAAAAACATACATGTATAATGAAGATACAAGTGAACATCACGGGCTGGTATTGTGAGAATCCGTTAGCATCCAGCATGAACGCGATGAAAAGCAGAACTACAGACCTACAATGCTTAAAAAGAATGTGGCGATAATCGGAACTTACTCCACCATCTTGTATTACGGCACTTTCGATATTTCAACAATTACTGAATCGCTAAAATTTAAGAACTATTTTGTTGAAGAAATAATAAGACATTGCTAACAGCAATTTGAAGGCCTTAAAGTCATTACAGACAGCACCCTCATTTAGCTGTCAACTAAATTCATTTACATCTGTGTACACCTGTACACGCGCCTGACATCTGAAAAACTTAAATGAAGAGATTTTTTCTTTCTATATCTATTAAATTTCATATAAGTAAGCCTGACACTTTAGAATGCTTACAATACCGGGCCCTATCTTACATAGATCTTGTTTAGTAGATACAAAATTAACCTTTTGTTTTGTGATGTAAAATTGACGCCTAGGATGAAAAAACATGTAAATCCCTTTACACTGGTAAGTATATCAATACTAATGTTTTATGAAATCAACTTACTTTTGTTTCACATTAAATTAAAATATAAATGATGTTTTATTTGCGCAGAAAATGTTTGTTAATTATAATACAATTTATTATGACATCATAACTGTTTAGCGAGAAGTCGACAACTCTTTTAGTAAACCAGTCTAGCAGAATTTATTCACAACGAGTCACTGTTTCAAGTGACCCAATTTGTAATCACGGAGTAAAAGAAAATAGAAGTGGAAGGCGTAAATCATTTTCTTTCCGTACTAATGCACGTGACATGAATCGACAATGTATGGAATATACGGCGTCACTCCTAGAGTGTTTAGTTTTCATAATTGTTTTGATTTACGCAATTAAGTTGAGTTTATGAAGTGTTTTATACTCGGTGTACCACAAACTGCAAGGGATTCGTTGATATGGGAAAGAGTTGACCAATTCTTGCTGGACAGCGATGCCCCGATGACACATCACAAATGGTAATAAGTAATAACAAATGAATAATAATAATAATATACACAACATGGAACTTATTGTCACACAAGTTTGTGAAGTATGATACATTATAAATGTTCTTACATGCGTAACTAATCATTAATATAACTATTTAATACAACAACTATATCTTACAGATATAGTTAAAGAAACCAGCCCATGTGTGGAGCACACACCCACACACAAACAAATAACAGAATGTACTCATTGGCTCGGCCAGAAAATTTTACAACAAAAGTAGTCGCTCACCGCAAAAAAAACAATAATTGATGCCTGACTTCAACATCCACTCTTACACTCATATTCAAAGATCTTACGTCCAAAGATCAAAGATCTTACCTCCCCTCAGGCCTCTTTAGTTCTTAGAATGGTTTTCATTTAAACACCACTCTAAATGCTAGTGAGGCCTAAGGAAAACGTTAGTAAGATTGGTGAAAAGATTTAAAATTCAAGGTGTCCATTGGTAGAATTTAACTAGAACCATTTTTAAGCACTATATACTTATCATGATTTCATAGCTACATGAAGGAAACTTCAATACATGCACTTGATATTCTACTCCAGAAAACCATTGGAAATGTAGTGTCAAGATTGCTAAGAATCCTTTAAGATTAAACAGTTGTTGATGAAATTAAGCATCAATGTATATTTTTTTTAATTCAATAACACAGCAAAGGAAAATGGATGGACGTTGGACGTGAGTTTGAGACAAGCATATGGAAGGGAAACCAACTACAAGTTATCACTTAAAAGTTTGTTTTAAATATGCAGCTTAGTTTTGTCATAAGAAAACCAAGCGACCATTAAAGTCTGAACATTTAAAAAAATTATGTGATGCCGCAGGTTAAAAAGGACTAGGGTCCTTCGCATCCAATAAAAAAATATTGGAAAGCTTTTTCCGTAGTGACATCACCAGATGACAACTCATTATGATTTGAAATTTGAATTATTTTATGTTATCGGAGATACTGTTTAGGTTTCTCATCCCCATGCCTGCTGCGCTCCTCGTTAAGTACTATGAGACAGTGTGAGTGTGTGTGCGTGTGTTGGTGGTGCGGTGGCTTAGTGGCGAGAGTCTCTGGGGTAGAACTCCGCCAGCACTTGAGCGGGGATCCTCTTGAGCATCTCCTTGGGGAAGATACGGAGCAGCTGCCAGCCAATGTCCAGGGACTCAAACACCGTGCGGTTCTCGTAGTTGCCCTGCACAACAAACAACACACATCTGTAACTTGCACAATAAACAACAAGCATCTGCAATAAGAGTAGCAAACTTTGGGGCGGCTAGCCTTCACGGCACTGTGCTACCGGGAGAAATTTAGAACACTTACGGTGTTATTCTTAGACATTTTGGTCGTCCGTTGAGCCCACACTTTGACAAACTAACAATGCCTGGGCTGGAAGTCGTATCTGTCATATTTGTAAAAATAATATATATTGTGTGGTATACTGAAAAGTGGAACATACTCGTACAAATAAATTCCCCCTCATTAGGGTTACTAGTGAGGGGAAACATGAAAAAAAAACATCAACACTAGGAAGTAGGCGACACATCTGTTAGCCGCTGCTGTCTGCCTGACAGATGAAGTTTGTCTTTATTTGATTTTTGCAGTGATTTATCGCAAAAAGGCACTATAAATATTGTCTTTGTTTATTATTATTATTACAAAGTATGGTGACGCAGGATGAAAAGAGAGTGTGTGGTGTACCTGTGAGATGAAGTTCTTCTCGAACTTGGTGAGGAACTCAAGGTAGAGCAGATCGTCTGGGGTCAGGGCTTCCTCTCCCACCACAGCCTTCATGGCCTGCACGTCCTTGCCGATGGCGTAGCACGCGTACTGCAAGCATCACACAAACAACTGTCAGCAATGCTGCTGGGGAAGAGAGATATAACGAGGCATCCACTAGGTCGACTACAATCAACTCATGTTCAGATTCATTGTATGTAACATCCGGTTGATAGCTCAGTTGGTAGAGTGCTTGCATTCCATGCCGAGAGCTTGGGTTTGAATCCCACCGAGGGTGTCACAAATGGTTTCCCGTTTCGGTGTTTATTTTCAAACCCTAACTAAAACACCGGCAAGGTTTACTCAGCCTTCACAAGCCGGAAAATCCCCACTTCAAATGAAGTGGTTGGCGTAACTTGTAAAATTAAATAGGTTCCACATCCGGCAAGAAGTTACACCATATGTGTAGCTAGTGTTTTTTTAGCATGCAATATGTAAGAGCCAACAAAGAGCTCCTACAACAGGGTCGAGCACTGTGAATTGGATAACGTGCATCGATCAACATCAAAAGATATAGATGGAGCATCTGAGCCGATTTGTGTACCAAAAAAGAGTGAGTCATACAGACGAGGTCTTGTTATATTCAGTTTCCAGGCAAACATCATGTTTATGTCTCTTTTTGACGTATGACGTTAATATCTTGTCTCATTTTTCGTTGTTTACCTATTATTCTGTTTTCCGGTACATTTATTACTATGGGAAAACACCGAAGTAAGCCATCTATGTCTATTATAATGATCAATGATACTGTGACAGCAGACTGGCTGTCAGAACAGATAGTTTGGTAACTTGAAAGTCTGCGATTACATTAAAAATATGGATGTCTCAAATCCGTAGCCCTAACTTAGTAAATTATTTAATCTGCTAAGTTGCGGTGTGATGATTCTCAAACATTGTAATATTTACATATTGCAACGGCTGGGCAACACTGTAATGATCTTAGGAGGTAAAGTTGGCCTTGAATAAATACTTCATTGATGAGATTGAGTGAATTTTTATGTTGTACATTTATAATATAGATTGCTTTTACTTTACTAACCCCAAAGCAACAGCATGACAAATCAAAAAGGCTAGGACTCAAACGGAATAATGTTACTGAAGCTAATAGTATATCTCACTTGTGGAATTGTAAATAGATCATGAATAGCGTACAGAATAAAAATACAGAGGATACTGGAAATCCACTACAGTTCCAGCTTGGCAAATGGAGGTGCAAAAGCGCTCGAAAGCGGAGAAATTGCATCTCTTTTATGGCACGGTGTGACATGGGCATGATTGTGTCACGGCAAAATGTCCATTGACAGAATGTCATTGGATATCATGACAAAAATGGAAGCTTCAATGCCAACTTGAGAGACCATCCTAGCAGAAGTGGATCAGTTTGTAAATTAAAACAAGACTTATGGAGATGCCCCACATATCATTGATGTATCACATATCACGAAAAAATGTACAATGACATTATGTCAGTGGGCATTGTGCCGTTGTACATTCTGCCTATAGAAATCTTGTCATGGAACCGGGCACAATGTAATGGTGGGCTTTGATGTCTCTGACTGACCAGCTGGTTGGAGACGTCGGAGTGGTCCTTGCGGGTCATGCCCTCCCCGATGGCAGACTTCATGAGACGGGAAAGCGATGGCAGCACATTCACTGGCGGGTAGATCTGCCTGTTGTGCAGCTGGCGGTCTACGTAGATCTGCAACCATTACAACAGTCAGTATTACTTGTTATAGCCATTACAGTGCAACAACTGATACAGACCAGTCCGTAGCATAGTGGTAATGCTTCAGACTCCTAAATGGAAGGTTTTGGGGGAAGGTTGTGTGTGAATGTCTCACCTGTCCCTCGGTGATGTATCCCGTGAGATCGGGGATGGGATGAGTGATGTCGTCGTTGGGCATGGTCAGGATGGGGATCTGGGTGATGGAGCCGTTCCTGCCCTCCACACGCCCTGCACGCTCGTAGATGGTGGCCAAGTCAGTGTACATGTAACCTGCGCAACAAATCAAACAATCACTGTTTAGATAACTACAATAGGGTATTTTCACTTTTTTTTTCATAAAATGATTGACCACATTTTTAAAAATGTATGTGCGTTTTATAAAAATAATATCTGACTTAGTTTTTAAATTATAGCTCTTTAAAATTCACGCATTTTCAATTTCCGGTAAAACAGGACATTTTTTTTATTTAGGCGGATATGACGTTGATGGATCTTCGGAGTTTTTAATTTTACTAAGTGTGGCATATACTGTGTGAGCTCACCTGGGAATCCTCTCCTGCCGGGCACCTCCTCCCTGGCGGCTGACACCTCACGCAGAGCCTCAGCGTACGAGGACATGTCCGTCAGGATAACCAGCACGTGTTTCTGTAATATACACATCATTTTTTTAGGGCATTGTAATGGTTGCTTTGTCATGGGTACGACCCGATCGGATACAACCACATCAACGTCTTGGTGCAAGTCATATTGTTCAGATTATATCTTCCCTGTGAAATGTTCCCATTCTTTATTGGGCCATGAATACAGCAGATGTTGAGAGAGCTTTTGATATACATAGGTAGGTATGATATATGCCAGTAAGCGCCATTGTTCAATGAGTGGTAAAAATGCCAAAATCTCATAGTTTTGGCATTGACTACGAAGGGGTGAATGAGATTCATTCTGCTGATTTTGGGGAAATTATTAAAGAATTCAATTTATTCAAGTACTTGTGTACCCTCATTAACGACTGCTAGCTCAACTTAATTCCGGCAGCAATGCTTTTTTCGGCCTCAAAACGCTATTGTGATCAAAACGACTCCACTGTGTCACAAAATTCAATATGTAAACTTCCATAGTTGAGTTGTACACAAGTGAAGCCTGGACTGTGGTGCAGGAGGCCCCGAGCCTTCACTGCTTGTAAGCCAAATAAAGTAGAGCAATTTAGTTGATTTTACTATAAGGAGAGCACAAGGAATTAGTGATGACAGTCACCTCGCACTGGTAGGCCAGGAACTCGGCGGCCGTCAGCGCCAGGCGGGGGGTGATGATGCGCTCGATGGTGGGATCGTTGGCCAGGTTGAGGAACAGGCACACATTCTCCATGGAGCCGTTCTCCTCAAAGTCCTCCTTGAAGAAGCGCGCCGTCTCCATGTTCACTCCCATAGCAGCAAACACTATGGCAAAGTTGTCCTCGTGGTCGTCCATCACAGACTTGCCGGGAGTCTGCAAAATAGCATACATTTATACCAATAATTGTAATTGTTGAAAAAATACATTGCTGTGCAGAGAACTCATCACATAAAAAAAGACCTCTTATAAGGAAAAGAAAAGGGCTGAAAATTAAATTAAATAAAACATGGTTGTAGTTGATTGGAGCTATGAAGCAAAGTAGTTTTACACTAAACATTTAAGCCACACCCCCTTTATCAACAAACCAATAAATATATGTCAACATTTCAATTTGAAACAGAAGATAGTAGAGCTCCACAGAAGTTACACACAGTAGGAAAGAAGCGTAAGCAAGAGAAGAAAAAAGAAGAAATAAACTATGGGCAATGGTCAAAGCCCAGAAGAACAATATCAAGCATCTGAATCCGCTTCTGTGTAAGCCAAAAAACATTTATGATTGTATCTAAGTATAGCATTGTGTGTAAGACTGGAGCCTGTTTTTATAGGTCTCCAGACACCTCAATACAATAAATACAAAAGTAAACATAATATAAAGAAATGTGTCTGTTACCTTGACAAGACCGGCCTGTCGACAGATCTGAGCGGCAATTTCATTGTGAGGCAAGCCAGCAGCTGAGAAGATGGGGATCTTCTGTCCTCGGGCGATGGAGTTCATCACGTCAATAGCAGAGATACCTGGGCACACACAACACAGATTACGGATGAGATGAAAGATGATGATCAAATGAGATCTTGATCTCTTTGAAAGGGAACTCCTTCCTATGATGCAGAAAACCAGCTGTTTCTCCTGGTATTTTGTGTGCAACAATTGGAGTTAACCTACTTTTCATTTATGCGTTCTGCGTGGTCCCTTCAGGCCAGTCTCCTTTCCCTACTCCAACTGACGATGTCTTCAATATCGCACATGCTTTGTTACGCTACAATGTACATAAAGAGCTAGATCAGTCTGTAGAGAGCTCCCTCCATAGCAACAATAAAAGAAATAAAGAAAAAAAACCCACGTGAATAACATGTTTTTTATTTTTACTTTATTAATTTAAAAGTGCTTCTTCACAATGTGAACACACAAACCGTCAAATATTTTTGATGTCTCGAGTGCAGCACTCACCAGTTTGAATCATCTCCTCCGGGTAGATCCTGGACCAGGGGTTGATGGGCTGTCCCTGGATGTCCAGGAAGTCCTCAGCCAGGATGGGTGGCCCCTTGTCGATGGGCTTGCCGCTGCCGTTGAACACCCTGCCCAGCATGTCCTCTGACACAGGCGTCCTGAGGATGTCTCCCGTGAACTCGCACAGGGTGTTCTTGGCGTCGATGCCCGAGGTGCCCTCAAACACCTGCACCACGGCCTTGGTGCCACTCACCTCCAGCACCTGCAGGATGCGCAACAAAACATTGAAATATGCCCGCACAAGTGGGATATTGTGGCACAAATTCTTTATCCTGAAATATCTACTAAAGTGTGATTTTATCTGAAGATGTGTGAGAAGATTCAACAATCAATTGTGAATTTAAGAATCTTTGATGAAGTACGGAGGCGGTATAAGATAGTCAATAAGAGTGATTCCCAATCTAAGTGCTAAGGCTCTCTTTGATTGGTTCGTAGTCTAGTGGTTAGCGCTTTGTACATGTAAATGCAAGGTTTTGGGTTCTAATCCCAGCGGAACACAAAAAAAAATACCATTTTAATTTTCAAATATGCTCTTCGCTGGGTTGAAAAATTCTAACGGGGCTATTCTTAGACATTTTAGTCGCCCGTTGAGCCCAACACTTGAGACAAACTAATGATGCCTTTGCTGAAAGTTTCATAGCCACCTACCAAATTTTGGTAATATTTGTATGAAGACTAATCAGCTGTTCACTTGCGGCCATCTTGGAGACAGGTCTTCATACAAATGCATCATTAGTTTGTCAAAGCGTGGGCTCAACGGGCGACTAAAATGTCTAAGAATAGCCCCAGTAGACCTTTCCCAAAGACCGGTCACCAAAGGTCCATCCAGGCTTACAGGAACTAGGTCTTGCTAAAGAATTGGTGCTTTCTCCAGCATAGACCAAGCTCGCTAATATTGATTTACCTGTCCGGAGCGTATGGTGCCATCGTTGAGCCGCAGCTGCACGATCTCAGCATACTTGGGGAACTTCACTTCATCCAGGATGACCAGCGGCCCGTTCACTCCCGACACTGTCTTGTAAGCTGCAACAAACACACACCTACTTCAACACTTGCTACTTCCCGGGACGGGGGCTGGCATAGAGGTTCACAGCTCTTACATATCACCACTAATCTAATCTAAGTTGCAAAGATATTGCACGCTCAATAATAAAGAGCAATTACTCAAAAATTGCGAAAATCAAGATTTTGTACTAAAACGCAAGAACAATGCGAGAAGAATAGGTAGAATGCGACAGCCGTTCAATTTGGACGAATATGACCGAGATAAAACATCGGTCGCCTTTTTCATCCCATACAAGTTGTACTGGTTGTCTGAACTTCAAATGTGATTTCCCAACATTCTCATTTTTTGAGTTATTGCTCTTTATGATTAAGCATGCGATATGTTACATTGGGGATTCACATTATATGCATTCTCACAAGCAGACATGTACCAGTTCGCGCTTGCACATGCCGCATGTGAACCTACAACATAAAAACCCAAATCTTAAATGGACATACACCCTGCAACTCTTGCCCTCCTTCCCTGAAAGAGGGGTGACATTGGCAAACAGAACCATTTTTTACAGCATGGGTGGTCAGCCGCATACTACCCTACAAGTCTTAATTTGTCACCAATTCAGTTTTACCTTTACGATGTCGCTATCACATAACGGTTTAGGTAACCCGGGAAAATCAGATGTTATATTTTGAAAAATATCAATGCTATTTTAAAGTATTTTTTTCTGTGGATAGTACCAAAGCTAATTTCTGTCTTCAGAGCGGGACGGCCGCTGCAGAATGAAGTTAATTTATGTTTATGTAATTTTTAATATTTT
Organism: Agapetus fuscipes; assembly: GCA_951799405.1. NCBI lineage: Eukaryota > Metazoa > Arthropoda > Insecta > Trichoptera > Glossosomatidae > Agapetus > Agapetus fuscipes. Next base: position 9,195,001 of record OX637358.1, on the reverse strand, counting down.
TTCAAAGCACCATCTTCCCCCAGTTTGCAGATATATATTTTTTCTCACCCATGCAAACAAATGCAAGTGCACGCTTACACAAGCTGTATGCGTACTTACAACAGATAACATTAACGAATATATAATGTGCAACTCTTGAAGATAGGAGTAAAAAATTTATATTTCGATTTCCCAAGTAAGAGCGACAGAAGGATTGAAAGTAAGATAGCAAAAAGATAAATTTTCACAAAGGTTACTGTTTGAGTGCATACACAGTTTCCAGACTCCGGAATAAGCATATATTTTTAAAATTCTATTCTTCTTCGTGTACAGACCCCACCAGGGGTGCAATAGTACCAAAGGGATGGCATTGGCAGAAGTTAACCATTTTTTATAGTATATAGGTGGTCAGCCTCACAACAACCTAAATTCCAGAAAGTAACTTAATTTTAACAATATGAAGCATTAGTTTTATATAAAATTACGTTTTAATATATCTTTATAGGTTCAACTATTGGTCACGAGATGTGGTATTGTTTTTCTGACATAGGTGGCACTTGTTCATATCAAGTAAAAATACATACGGGGTGTGACAACTGCCCAATTCACCATTTATTGCAACTGTAGTGATTTTGTACCTAACAGGACTGTTAATTTTGAATTTTAGAATGCTGCTTCTTTTGTTCCCAAAAACAATAGCTTGGAAAAAACAATAAAAAATTTGCGTGTAAGAAAAGGGCATGCAAGAGTTTTATTTAATAACACCCAACACTCAAAGACCTTTACATTGGTGACCCCGACGTGAATAAACAGTTAAAAAGGGTGTTATTCCAAATAAATTGTGTTCCAACCAAGTGTCAACAAGTTTTCACCAAAAATAGTGTTTGAAAACCATTTTGTCAAAAAAAAAAAAATGGCGACCGGCGAAAATCCGACCACACACGTGCATTGCGGTTAGCGTCAAGCTAGCTCCTTTCTGGAAGGAGAATGCCGCGTTGTGGATTCTCCGAGCGGAAACACAATTCCGCCAGGCCAATTCCGCCTGTGGACATAACAAAATTTGGCCACTTGGTAATGAGTCTGGATGATGCAACGCTCACGATTGTAGCTGATATTGTAACAGCAACCACCATGATGCAACCAGCAGCAACCCGCCGAACTACAGCACAGCAACTGCTGCAACAAGCAGCAACCCGCCAAACTATGGCACAGCAACTGCTGCAACAAGCAGCAACCCGCCAAACTATGGCACAGTAACTGCTGCAACAAGCAGCAACCCGCCGAACTACGGCACAGCAACTGCTGCAACAAGCAGCAACCCGCCAAACTATGGCACAGCAACTGCTGCAACAAGCAGCAACCCGCCAAACTATGGCACAGCAACTGCTGCAACAAGCAGCAACCCGCCGAACTACGGCACAGCAACTGCTGCAACAAGCAGCAACCCGCCGAACTACGGCACAACAACTGCTGCAACAAGCAGCAACCCGCCGAACTACGGCACAGCAACTGCTGCAACAAGCAGCAACCGCTGAACTACAGCAACCCGCAACAACCCGCTGCAGCCGACTCCTCAATTCCAACCAGTGCAACAAGGCCCTGGAGGTTTGAACGTCGCCCAACATAGCTGCCCAGCACAACTAACAACAACCGCTGAACTACAGCACAACCAATCGCCGAACAATGGCACAGAAAACACTGCTGCAACAAGCAGCAAACACCGAACAACGGCACAAGATCTGGCCGACGAGTCCACTTTCCAGACAGATTCTACTAAAAACCTGAGAGAATATCAAGACTCACCGATCACCACCTTCATCGCATCTGCCCTTGGCAAAATGCTGGAGGGGACCTCTGTAGTGATTTTGTACCTAACAGGACTGTTAATTTTGAATTTTAGAATGCTGCTTCTTTTGTTCCCAAAAACAATAGCTTGGAAAAAACAATAAAAAATTTGCGTGTAAGAAAAGGGCATGCAAGAGTTTTATTTAATAACACCCAACACTCAAAGACCTTTACACAACAACTAAAGCAAGACAATTCAAAATTCTGATTATTTCCATTGTTAATAACTTTATCAATTGGCAATATCAATTAAAAATAATATAAATGTACGGCTAGCGTCATTACGTCAAATTTTATATCAATCATGTGACACGAATGGAATACAGATCTTTCCTGCTAGATAACGCATTAAAATCATTTTAAAACGTCTAATTTCAATTACTTGAGGGTTTCTAATGTAAAACTAAGGGATTTTAAGGTTCTATTGTGGGCTATTGTGATGGGAAAGCGTCTCCGATCGATCGGATCAGCTGAGCAAGAGCCCTGCCGAAAAAATCATTGACAGCCAAAACGATAAGATTAAAAATGAATATTCCACTCACTGAGCCTAGGCTGAGAGATGAAATCCCTGGATACGGCGAGGATGTGCTCCTTGTGCGCCTGTTTGGCGTTCAGAGTTGAGTTAAACGACATTTTGCAAGGATTTGAGTGCGAATAATTCGACAGTCAAATCAAGTGAACGCGACTAGCGCCCCGCAACAAATCTCAATGAAAGTTCACGTGATGTCACGTGACCGCTGCTGGGGCTGCGCTCACAGCGCTCACCGCACCAGCACAAGGCTGCGTTCACTTTTATTGGAGAATACCTACCAACTATTTTTCTCCCATTTGTAATGGAAAAAATATTTAAAAAAAATACATCTTATATCAGGGCAAACGAAAGTAATATATTTTAAAGTAAGAACAACTTCACTTTTTTTTATTCAAAAATACAAAGTCCTTGAGTCACACATTGTTTTAACCAATCAATCAAAAAATAAACATACTGCGCAGTCCTTTCACTAGATCTGTAATAAAATGAATGGTGAGCTTGTGTTTCATGCCTCAATGGTTTGTTTCATGCCAAGAGCTCGGGGTCGAATACTACCAAGGATGTCAGAAATGATTTTCCGTTTCGGTATTCAAACCCCAAATGCTTACCAGTCCCCTTGGGAGCTGGGAAACTCCCGCTTCAACTGACTTCAGTGGATGGCATTGGTGGATAGCGTAAGGCCGGCCTCCTTAACTGTAAAAATAAATAGGTTCCACTCGCCACACGCGAAACCCATCGGGGATAACATGGCAAAAAGTTACACTATATGTGTAGCTCAGTTGCCCAGATAGCAGGTCAGTTTGCTGCAAGTTTGATTTGTACTTAAATTTATATTGTCATGTCAAATATGACAAAATAAGTTTGTTGCAATATTGCTGCAACGTTGTGCTCACAGCATTATATTTTTTCTTTATGTTTCCTGCCTGCATAGTGCATTTTAACCGCCATAACGTCTGTCAACTGTCAAGCCGGCTTGCGTTTCAACTCTGACAATTCTTCCCCTCGAAATCGACAATTTTCAAGGTAATTATACATTAAATTGAAAAAAAAAATTTTTTAGCGTGTTCCTTAGTTCATAAACTATTTAACAGTATATAATTTGTAGCAAGTTCTATGTTTTTTAGTACTTTTTTTTGTATACAAAATAACAATGGTTTGAACATACACAGGATTTTGAGGTCATTTTTAACAGCCTTACTATTTTATTTTTTCAGATGTCTTACTCTATTCGAGAGATTAATATGTGTTTGAATGGAAATGCATCAGATGTAGAACTTGAAGATAAAGAAGATGAAATTACAACCTGGTGGGAGCCAAGGATCGAAAACGGTGACCAGGAGATGGCTGCAGACGAGTTGAGCCAGATAATTGGGATGCCCATTGAAATAAAAGTTAGTATTTTATTTTTTTATTTATCTATTAAAAAATCCTCATTTTATTCAAAATATATCTCAACAAATTAGCTATAAATCGGTACCTTTAAACTCGTATCTTTATAATTAATCACAGATTGTACTGCATTGACATTGACTGAAGTCCTCTAAAATAGGTTTTCTATGGTTCCAATTTCTATTTTATTTGTGGATGATATTATAAACGTAACTATTTATTTCTTTTCAGGCACCTAGTGATGTTGACCAGGAGTAAGAAGCAAATGCGGTGGAAGGTGATGGACAACATCAGGCCCATTCGTTGTGGACAGAAGTACGCTGGCGACACCGTGACTTGGATATCCCCGACACAACGTGTACTGCCAGTTTTTTACAATCCATTAAAATTTTAACGTCACTGGAATATTTTCAATTATTTGTAGATGACGCAATAATTGAAAATATGGTTCAGCAGCCCAATTTATATTCATCACAATCGGACGGCGGACAGTGAGAAGACCACGTTCAAGATGGCTGGATGGAGTGGTGGCGGATAGCCGTGCAGTGGGAATGTGGGACTGGAGGAGGAAGACGTTGGATAGACAGCGCTGGCAGCGGTTGCTGAGGGAGGTCGTGCCAGTGATGATGATGATGTGACTATTATAAAACTTTGTTACTACTATAAGCAAACTGTAAATGAAATAAAATAAAAATATTTCATCTTTTTATTCTAATTTTGTTTTTTTAAATATTATAATAATATCAAAAAATGTATATAATTTGCAGAAGCAAACATTTTGCAAGTTTGTCATGACAACCTTACGGGAACTTTGTTATGACAAAGTTTCTGCAAGCTTGTTGCTGGGAAACTAGAAAGTTTGATTAAAACTTGCCTCAAGTGTATATACTTGCCATGGTGAACTTGCAGCAAGCCTTCACTTTTGACACATCAAACTTGTTGCAAGTCAGATACAAGTTTAAAATGCTATCTGGGTGCGTTGTGAGTATCATCCGCCTCGAGATACCAAAGAGCTAGCTTTCGATTTCCATCACGAGCATCAGAAATATGATTTTCTATTTGAAACTCAGAATAAAATACCAATCAGGTTTATTCAGCCCCTACTCGAAATGAGGATCTGTCCACACAGAATGTACAAGTATGCAGCTAGTTACGTTTCCAACTTGTAATTGTAATCTGTCGGTGGACATTCTGTCAGTGGACATTCTGTCGGTGGACATTCTGTCGGTGGACATTTTGTCGGGTGGACATTTTGTCGGGGGGACATTCTGTCCGTGGACATTATGTCGGTGGACATTCTGTCAATGGACATTTTGTAATTTGTCGTGACACCAATTTTTTCACATAGAACATTTTTTTGAAAAATGGACGTATGAGACTTTTTGTAAGGCTCTCATACAAAAAGGTTATGCTGCCATCTGCATAGTAAATGCGAGATAGTTTTTCATCGTAAAAGTAACTTGTGCTTGGATCTTTAAATTTGCGGATTTGTAATGCTTACCACACAAAGTTCAATTTCCTAACATTTTCTTTATTCCATTTTATATTATTGTGTGTAATGCGATGTTGTGTCGGTGCATTATTATAATATTGGTAATAGATTGAGGATTGTCGGCGGAAGCGCTTGTTTGTCAGTTTGGGCGGCTGTCACTTGCGTCGTTTAAATTTTAAATACGGATAAACGTTGCGTTTTTTAATTATTAAAAAAATGGCATCCGTCGTGAAAAGGCTGCCGCGCCTCTCAGGTGTTTTGTTGAATCAGTTTGGTGGGTGTGCATCTGCGAAAAGTGCTAAATCCTACTACACTTACACCAATGAGCCCTCGCAGCCCTTGCCAAGGGAACCGGAGTGGGTCACCGCAGAAGAAGCCTTCCAAAAATGCCTAAAATCAGGTAAATTAACCAAAATAACCATAACAATAATACCTTAATCTAATCTTCTTTATATTTCTGTGTATTTTATTCTTGGTTTACCATTTTAAATGCAATTAAAAATGTTTTCCCTTCACCTGTCAGGCAGCTAGATTATTATCGTTTGTTGAGTTTGGACTTTGCTTTATTTAATTTATTCCTGCTGCGCCTGAATTATTATCATGGTTGATTGTTTGGTTCAATGCTTGAGTGGGATATTTTAAATAATATTTCTGTCGTCTGCCTCCATTAATCTAAATATCTGAACATTTTTGCGCTCGTCTAAATTTTATTTTAGGTACTTACGTCGAAGCTAAAATATTTTCAAATATAGAATGTTGTCGAATAATAGCATTCTATTTTTGAATTAACTGTTTTTGTAGAGTTGCTATTGTAACGAAATACACTGGTAGATGTTTATTGGTGTACGTGTGTTTTGAGAGAATGTTCTGGCCCAGACGATTGTAATTGTAAGGTGTGTATGTAGGTAGGAAATGGACTCTTCATGAAATAAATATGTCCAGAATCGTCTATACAACTGTGGTAGTGGAAGTTTCTAGGGCAGGCTGGAATGGCCCCTAGGTTCCGCTATAAGAAGGGCGACAATGGGCTGAAGCGAGTCAGTCTTCGAAGCACTCACACAGAGGAGTATCTAGTTGCCAGGGCGACCAATATGGTGTAAAATAAATGTAATCTGTACGAAATAAATAAGTGTGTTAAAATAAATCTGTTAGAATAAGTCTGTTAAAAATAAATCTATTGTAAGAAAGTCTGTGTAAATAAACTGTATGGCTAACTTGTGTTAAACTTGTGTTTTAATTAAAAGAACCCAGGAAAAACGTAACAATGGTGTCGGTGTGAAGTTTAAAACCAAGTACCAAGTAAAAACTGTGCTTGAGACTTTTGAAAAATATATGTGGACAACATAATAAAAACTGATGAATAAAAAAAAAAGTTTTAAATAAAACTGATTAAACTTGAATTAAAAACGATCGTGTGGTTACCCGCTAAAAATTTGATTGAAGTGTGGATAGATAACGTGTTAATAATATTGCGTTAGTGTTTGTAAATACTCATTAGCCGATGACGAAGCAAAGTAAATAATCATTATCTAATATCATTATTATTTAAATATTATATTATTTATAATTTTTATTATAACAAATTAATAACATTAATTTGTTTTGAAGTAAATTTAAATTTTTGTTAAAAAAAAAAATGGCTAAGGTGAACATCAAGGACCTCAAAGTCTCGGAGCTTAAAAATGAGCTTCTGGAGAGGGACCTGGAGACCTCAGGAGGGAAGGCAGCCTTACAAGCACGCCTCATGGAGGCCTTGGAACAGTCAGGCGAAGACCCGGCATATTTTGTCATGGCGTCTGGAGGGGACCGCGAGCGAGCCGTGGAAGAGTTTAAAACAAAGATGGCTGCCAACTTCAAGAGCTTGAGGGAAGACCTAGCTGGTTGGAAGGAGGAGATGGCTAAAAACCTAGCCTTAAAAATGTCGGTGGACACTGATAGTGTAAAATTCAGTGATAATCAGGATGACAAAAAGGCCGATATGTCAACTGAGGATGAGTCATCTCAGAAGTTGGGGAAGGGAGACCTGAAGGCCAAAAACAACGGCCAGCCCAAGGCTGAGGACGCAGCTGACAGCAAAGATGACAAAGATGATGTCAAGTCGGCTGAAAACGGCAAGAGTGACTCGGCCGAGGTGAAGGCTGACAAGGATGCGAAGGAGGAGACGGACGCCAAGGAGGAGGATGAGGACGCCAAGGACAAGAAGGGCAAGGCCAAGAAGGCCAACAGTGTGAAGAAGAAGCCCGCGCCCAAGAAGAAGGCGGAGGAGGCCGTGGAGGAGGCTGCCAAGAAGAAGAAGGCCGTGGAGCCGCCGGTGCCCGTGCCCGCGGGCCGGGGCATCCCCATCGACCACATCCCCGACGTGGAGGTGGCCATCTCCAGGTTCAAGATGGAGGACCTCAAGTTCCTGTACAATCAATTGTGCCGCACGAACCTCATCAAGCGCAACAAAAAGAAGTTCAAGGGCTACGAGTTTGAGAAGGACACGCCTGAGCACAAGGCCAAGCTGGAGGAGGTGCAGAAGCTGGAGCCCAAGCAGCTGCGGACGCTGTGCGAGAAGCTGGGCTTGGACAAGAGGGGCGCGCCCACGGAGCTGGTCAGCAGGGTGGTGGGCTTCCTGCTGCTGCCAAAGCAGGTCTCCTCGCACGCCAGGGGGCTGATGAAGGAGAGGCCGGTGACTGACCGCGGCGAGGCCACGGGAGGCAGGCCCAGAAGGTCCGCTGCTGCTATTGTCAAGAGAGGTTACTCTAACGAGGAGTATGAAACAGATCCGGAAACCAAAGTGCGGGGACCCAAAGTCAGCAGGGATGATTTAGGGGATTTAGATGGCTCGTACAACCCGAGTGGCTCCGGACAGGAGGCGGACTCTGACTTTGACCCGTCAGTGAGGAAGGGGGGCGCTCCCTCCCGCAAGCGCCGCGCCCCCGCCCGCAGGGGCTCAGCCAAGCAGAGCAAGCAGAAGGGACGACCCAAGCATGGCGCGGCAGGAAGCAACCCAGCGAGTCAGAGGACGAGAGCGAGAGTGAGAACTTCGCTTCCGAGCAGGAGAGCGGCTCCGACGACCAAGGATTCTGATCCTTTGACGCCGGCGAGCAAGCGGGGCCTAGGAGCGGTGGCCGCCCGGGGACGCAAAGCGGTGCCCCCAGCCAAGGAAAGGCGCCCATGCCGGCCGCCAAGAGGAAAGCACCCCCCCCCACACCAGCCAGCAATGACGGGCAAAACCCTAAGGGAAAAATACCGTGGAACGTCATTTTTCCTGACCACTGGATGCAACTGTGGGTCAAACTGCCCGTACCTTCTTAAAGAAAAGACTGTTCCGGGGCGGAACAGTCTAAGGGGGGGATAATGTAACGAAATACACTGGTAGATGTTTATTGGTGTACGTGTGTTTTGAGAGAATGTTCTGGCCCAGACGATTGTAATTGTAAGGTGTGTATGTAGGTAGGAAATGGACTCTTCATGAAATAAATATGTCCAGAATCGTCTATACAACTGTGGTAGTGGAAGTTTCTAGGGCAGGCTGGAATGGCCCCTAGGTTCCGCTATAAGAAGGGCGACAATGGGCTGAAGCGAGTCAGTCTTCGAAGCACTCACACAGAGGAGTATCTAGTTGCCAGGGCGACCAATATGGTGTAAAATAAATGTAATCTGTACGAAATAAATAAGTGTGTTAAAATAAATCTGTTAGAATAAGTCTGTTAAAAATAAATCTATTGTAAGAAAGTCTGTGTAAATAAACTGTATGGCTAACTTGTGTTAAACTTGTGTTTTAATTAAAAGAACCCAGGAAAAACGTAACAATGGTGTCGGTGTGAAGTTTAAAACCAAGTACCAAGTAAAAACTGTGCTTGAGACTTTTGAAAAATATATGTGGACAACATAATAAAAACTGATGAATAAAAAAAAAAGTTTTAAATAAAACTGATTAAACTTGAATTAAAAACGATCGTGTGGTTACCCGCTAAAAATTTGATTGAAGTGTGGATAGATAACGTGTTAATAATATTGCGTTAGTGTTTGTAAATACTCATTAGCCGATGACGAAGCAAAGTAAATAATCATTATCTAATATCATTATTATTTAAATATTATATTATTTATAATTTTTATTATAACAAATTAATAACATTAATTTGTTTTGAAGTAAATTTAAATTTTTGTTAAAAAAAAAAATGGCTAAGGTGAACATCAAGGACCTCAAAGTCTCGGAGCTTAAAAATGAGCTTCTGGAGAGGGACCTGGAGACCTCAGGAGGGAAGGCAGCCTTACAAGCACGCCTCATGGAGGCCTTGGAACAGTCAGGCGAAGACCCGGCATATTTTGTCATGGCGTCTGGAGGGGACCGCGAGCGAGCCGTGGAAGAGTTTAAAACAAAGATGGCTGCCAACTTCAAGAGCTTGAGGGAAGACCTAGCTGGTTGGAAGGAGGAGATGGCTAAAAACCTAGCCTTAAAAATGTCGGTGGACACTGATAGTGTAAAATTCAGTGATAATCAGGATGACAAAAAGGCCGATATGTCAACTGAGGATGAGTCATCTCAGAAGTTGGGGAAGGGAGACCTGAAGGCCAAAAACAACGGCCAGCCCAAGGCTGAGGACGCAGCTGACAGCAAAGATGACAAAGATGATGTCAAGTCGGCTGAAAACGGCAAGAGTGACTCGGCCGAGGTGAAGGCTGACAAGGATGCGAAGGAGGAGACGGACGCCAAGGAGGAGGATGAGGACGCCAAGGACAAGAAGGGCAAGGCCAAGAAGGCCAACAGTGTGAAGAAGAAGCCCGCGCCCAAGAAGAAGGCGGAGGAGGCCGTGGAGGAGGCTGCCAAGAAGAAGAAGGCCGTGGAGCCGCCGGTGCCCGTGCCCGCGGGCCGGGGCATCCCCATCGACCACATCCCCGACGTGGAGGTGGCCATCTCCAGGTTCAAGATGGAGGACCTCAAGTTCCTGTACAATCAATTGTGCCGCACGAACCTCATCAAGCGCAACAAAAAGAAGTTCAAGGGCTACGAGTTTGAGAAGGACACGCCTGAGCACAAGGCCAAGCTGGAGGAGGTGCAGAAGCTGGAGCCCAAGCAGCTGCGGACGCTGTGCGAGAAGCTGGGCTTGGACAAGAGGGGCGCGCCCACGGAGCTGGTCAGCAGGGTGGTGGGCTTCCTGCTGCTGCCAAAGCAGGTCTCCTCGCACGCCAGGGGGCTGATGAAGGAGAGGCCGGTGACTGACCGCGGCGAGGCCACGGGAGGCAGGCCCAGAAGGTCCGCTGCTGCTATTGTCAAGAGAGGTTACTCTAACGAGGAGTATGAAACAGATCCGGAAACCAAAGTGCGGGGACCCAAAGTCAGCAGGGATGATTTAGGGGATTTAGATGGCTCGTACAACCCGAGTGGCTCCGGACAGGAGGCGGACTCTGACTTTGACCCGTCAGTGAGGAAGGGGGGCGCTCCCTCCCGCAAGCGCCGCGCCCCCGCCCGCAGGGGCTCAGCCAAGCAGAGCAAGCAGAAGGGACGACCCAAGCATGGCGCGGCAGGAAGCAACCCAGCGAGTCAGAGGACGAGAGCGAGAGTGAGAACTTCGCTTCCGAGCAGGAGAGCGGCTCCGACGACCAAGGATTCTGATCCTTTGACGCCGGCGAGCAAGCGGGGCCTAGGAGCGGTGGCCGCCCGGGGACGCAAAGCGGTGCCCCCAGCCAAGGAAAGGCGCCCATGCCGGCCGCCAAGAGGAAAGCACCCCCCCCCACACCAGCCAGCAATGACGGGCAAAACCCTAAGGGAAAAATACCGTGGAACGTCATTTTTCCTGACCACTGGATGCAACTGTGGGTCAAACTGCCCGTACCTTCTTAAAGAAAAGACTGTTCCGGGGCGGAACAGTCTAAGGGGGGGATAATGTAACGAAATACACTGGTAGATGTTTATTGGTGTACGTGTGTTTTGAGAGAATGTTCTGGCCCAGACGATTGTAATTGTAAGGTGTGTATGTAGGTAGGAAATGGACTCTTCATGAAATAAATATGTCCAGAATCGTCTATACAACTGTGGTAGTGGAAGTTTCTAGGGCAGGCTGGAATGGCCCCTAGGTTCCGCTATAAGAAGGGCGACAATGGGCTGAAGCGAGTCAGTCTTCGAAGCACTCACACAGAGGAGTATCTAGTTGCCAGGGCGACCAATATGGTGTAAAATAAATGTAATCTGTACGAAATAAATAAGTGTGTTAAAATAAATCTGTTAGAATAAGTCTGTTAAAAATAAATCTATTGTAAGAAAGTCTGTGTAAATAAACTGTATGGCTAACTTGTGTTAAACTTGTGTTTTAATTAAAAGAACCCAGGAAAAACGTAACACTATTATAAAAAAAAAAGTAAAAATGTAACATAATAATTATACATAATACATCCCACATTATTGTGTATGGGTTATTTTTAGACCACGTGATTTGCATACAAAATGCAGGGATAGAGAAATCAGTAATCTTGACATACATATTATATTTCCATGCCCTTGAATTTGATACAAAATCTTGGTTGTGTATTATTAAGTAAAATATATTCTATTACAAATTATTATAAGATTTTATGAAGAGAAAAATAATAAATAAAATCAGCTGTTGAAAATTAAAGCAGAGTGGCCATATTCTTTTAATTTTATTTTATTTAACTGCAACCTAGAAAAAAAAGAAACCTGTTTGGCAGCTTTTATAAATCCATTTAATAACATTATATTTTACGTCATTTACTAATTGATATGGGCACACATTGCCGGCTATAATAAATTATTGAAACTGACTAGGTACTATTATATAATCTCTAGTTTTATTTGCAAAGAACATTAACTTTGTAACCCTTCATTTTAAAGAAATTAAAAATAATGAATGATGAGGTGAAATGAAAGAAGTATGCAAGGACAGGAAGAAGTGGCGGCTAATCTGCAATGTTGATTTCTAATGTTGGTGTATTCATTTGCTACATTTTTTGCATAGGAAATTTTTGACTTTTTTTGTATAGATTTCTTTGTAAGGTTTTGTTCTTTTTTATATTTAAATGTAATTTATTATTCATATTCCTTGACTTATAGGTTGGTATGAGGCTGACCACCCATACTGTAAAAAATGGTTCACTTTGCCAATGTCACCCCTGTTTCAGGGAAGGTCGGCAAAAGTTGTGGGGCTTATGTTCATTTGAGGTTTGGATTTTATTTGTAAGTACACATTCAGCATTTGTAAGCGCGAACTACACTTGTTGGTTTGTGGGCATACATCTGAGAGCTTTAAATGAATATATCTTTGCAACTTAGATTATAGATTATAGGTAGGCACATAAATTGACGTTAATATTGTGAGGTCAGCTAGGGAAAAGGCATACAAATATTTTGCTATTGGCAGTCCCATACAAGACTGACGTTTGCTCGCCGAGAAAAAAGTTCCAAATTAAAAAATGTTCCGACTATTGGTACCAGACGATGTGAAGTTCATTAATGAAACAGGTCCTGCATTAATAAATTGTACTCTGTACTAAGTGTTTTTTAATGTTTATTTGTTGAAGTATTTTATGATGAGATGAGAGTTTCTATTCAAAGTCAGAGGGCTAGGGTTCGATTCCCACCAACGGTGTCGGAAATGATTTCCTGTTTCGCTGTCCATTTCAAACACATAATCATAGTGCTGGTAAGGTTTACTCAGCATTCCTTAGAAATGAGAACCTGGTCCCTCAGAAACAGGGAAACCCCCTCTTCAAGTTAAGTGATTGTCGTAAGACAGCTCTGACCCCATTACGCCTATAAATAAATAGGTACCGCTTTCCATATGCGCCCCTTTTGGGAATAATGTTGCTTAGTTACGTTAATGTATGTGATTTTGAAAAAAAATTGCGAGTGAAAAATCAAAATCATTCATTTGAGTCTCCTTTGTGGAGCTGTAAAATAGACAAATTAAAGAAAAATCTCGGCAGGCAAACGTCTATGTGACTAGAGTCCTTAGCAACCAATAACAAAATATTTTTTGCCTTTTCCCTTGCAACCCGGTCGTGTGACATCACACTTTTCTTGTCTATGGAATCTCTGTCGAGTCCATCATGATGCGTGCATTTCTGTATTGAAAAACTGGTGTTGGTTCGGTCCTCGGCTCATCCGCCACCTTACGTGAATTTTACATACAAAAAAACAATGATCCATGGATTAAATGCTATGTGAATAATCCTGTTAATCAGGGGCGTGCATCCCATACAGGCACATGCGCCTAGTAAGTTGGCAATATATGGTAAAAAAAAAACATTCTTGATATTCAGTTGTAAAAATCAAAATTTAAGTTCGATTGGAGCCATCGTTAGCACATCAGTGAATTTTAAATGAGCTATTTTCAAAAAATGGAAGAAAATATTTATTGTGAAATGAATTTGCCTATACCCAATGCGATTTTTATAAAAAATAAAAAATATTTTTCTAATCTCTAAGTACTTGTTTATTAACAATTGGTCCTTAGATAACACTTAGATTATAGATAAGTCCACATGGGAACTAAGTAAATGGAACGAGCAATGGTTAGGTGTTCCGCTATGAATTAATTTTATCAGACATACATAATATCATCAAATGAGGTTGGCTCAAGTGAGAATGATTTAACTATGGCTGGCGCTCTGCCAATTAACAAGGACTACGTGATTCTTTGCAAATCTTTTTTGCATATTTCATAATGCGAGTTATTTCATCCGTAGATTAATTTTTATAATATGGTGGGAATGCCCCCAGATTAACAATATTGCCATGAATTTACCGGATTTAATTTTAAAATTGTTTTTTATATTTACGCAATTTATTTTAGATACGCAACGCAACTAAGCTACACATATAGTGTAACTCCTTGCCGCGTTATCCCCGAAGGGGTCGCATGTGGCGAGTTGAACCTATTTATTTTTTACAGGTAAGGAGGCCGTCCATAAATTACGTCATCGATTTTGGCCGATTTTCGACCCCCCCCCCTTACAATCATCCTATAGTCATTATCTAATGAACCCCCCCCCTCCACTTTCTGTAATAATGGATGAGCTTAATAATTAATAATGTTAAATTACTTACATAATATCTTGTATATTTTGTAGAAATTGGTATTTACCAGAACGACGTCACTTTTGGTACTCGTACATCATTTGCCATCATCCGCAGACCAGACCCCCCCCCCTTAATGCGAATGACGTAATATATGGACAGCCCCTAGGGGGCCGGCCTTACGCCAACCACCTCTGTTGAAGTGGAGGTTTCCCAGCTCCCGAGAGTGCTGGTACTCATTTCTTGTGAAGGCTGAGTAAACCTTGCCGGTATTTTATTTTCGGGTTCGAAATAAACACCGAAACGGGAAATCATTTCTGACACCCTCGGTGGGATTCGAACCCGAGTTTCGGCATGGAATGCAAGCACTCTACCACCTGAGCTATCGACCGGACATATACAGATACAGTACATATACAGGTAGTCTTCTTGTCGCTTGTCTTCCAACGCTACAACCAGCTTTGGCCCTTTTTATAGAGAAAATAAGGATTATTCTCGAATCACTGTTTACTGTCATAATTCCTTGACTTATAGGTTGGTATGAGGCTGACTACCCATACTGTAAAAAATAAATCACTTTGCCAATGTCGCCCCTCTCTGAGGGAATGTCGGCAAAAGTTGCAGGGTTTATGTTCATTTGAGGTTTGGATTTTAATTTGTAATAACAATGCAGCATTTGTAAGCGCAAACTCACACGCGTCTTTTTGTGGTAGATTATAGATTATATATAGACTTATATTGAATGGACCATAACATAGATAAAGATACAGAAATAGCCTTATTTGCACAAAGTATTACTTTGACACTGCAGAGTTGCTTTCCGGGATTTGTTTCCCTAGTGACTAGTCTATCGAAACTGGAGTTCCCAGATGTTTGACCCATAATGGGCTTTTTCAGCATGATTTGATGTTTCATCAACATAATCATAACATCACATCATCATTATGTTAAAGAAGCCCATTGCAGATTTGGGCAAATCATCAAGAAGCTTCACCTCCGATAGACCACGGCAACACAGCCTGTAAAACAATGCTCGGTTGTCGACTGCTGGTTGTAAAAGTTTGAAACTTCTTTTGCTACGTTGTATTAAATTTTTGTTAAAATAGTACTAAAAAATAAATTTATTATTCCTTGACTTATAGGTTGGTATGAGGTTGACCACCCATACTGTAAAAAATGGTTCACTTTGCCAATGTCACCCCTGTTTCAGGGAATGTCGGCAAGAGTTGCAGGGCTTATGTTCATTTGAGGTTTGGATTAAGTACACAATCAGCATTTGTAAGCGCGAACTACACGTGTTTGTTTGTGGGCATACATCTGAGAGCTTTGAATGAATATATCCTTGCAACTTAGATTATAGATAGATAGATTATAGATGACAATTCGCACGCTTAATAATAAAGAGAAATAACTCGAAAATTGGGAAAATCGAGATTTTGTAATAAAACGCAAGAACAATGCGAGAAGAATAGGTAGAATGCGACAGCCGTTCAATTTGGACGAATATGACTGAGATAAAACATCGGCCGCCTTTTTCATCCCATACAAGTTGTACTGGGTGTCTGAACTTTAAACGTGATTTCCCAACATTCTTGTTTTTTGAGTTATTGCTCTTTATTATTAAACGTGCGACATGTTGTTTGTGAATAAGTTAGTGCAAGGTCCAAAGTTGTATTATTTATTTACACATTATTAGCAATTAATGTATTATTGTTTTCAGTTTTCTGTCGTACTCAGATTTTACAGTGGCAAAGTGCATTGGTAGTTTTTGTTTGATAAGCATAACAGCTGTGCGGGCAATGGTTGCCCAATCATCATAAATGCTGGGTACTGCTTAGATTGTTTGTACAGTGGAGCACTTATCCATCTAGGATGATTATTCAACTGGTTCACGAGAAACAGGTAGACCACGGTAATCAATATTTCATCACAGATAATGACAGCTATTAAGTGCACGAGGAAGCAGAAGCATGCTTTTAGGAAATCCCCACTCCATGCACTTGTATATCAATACCTTAAAGGTAAAACTGAATAATTGGCATATTAAGCTAACATGGGTTTCTCAGATAAATGCACCTCTTTTCCCGTTTTCTACCAGAGAAAACAATAAAAATGTGGGAAAATCATGTAGTTACAAGTTTTTTTATGAACACTTCTTTATAATTAGTTCACTTACTATGAGAAGTTACACCCAATATAAGGTTTAATCCAAGTTTTCTGAAATCAGTGAATCAGTACTTATTCAGATTTTTATGGCGATGTTCAGGCGGTAAACTAGAAGCCGATCCATCTAATTATAATATAATGGAACAGAAACTAGTTTACAGCATTGCAGCAGAGTATGAGATATAACTGCTGGCGAGCTGCTTTCCAGGATCTGTTGCCGTGGTCTGTGGGAGCTCGAACCTCCAGACGTTTCGCCCAGGTCTACAATGGGCTTCTACAGCGTGAAAGTGAAATGGGGAAGATGATCTTGATGTTTTAGGGTAGATGCAAGTTTAAGATAAAGTTTAAATAATGTCTCGTCGATTCAGTCCAAGTCTATGCATGAGCCATGGATGGAATTCCTAATTAGCGCGGGCCTCTGCATATGCATAACATATGATATTCATTTTCTTGCTAACAATAACTCAAATTGAACCATAAATTCAAATTTAAAATCTTATCTTCAAAGTTAAATGCACATTTTATCAAATTTTGCCTAACTTATGGACCTATCCCGACCTATTCACATGCTTGCCACATTCTCCTTCTGGCTCTTATTGGAGCACTAACTATGCCAGCAGTAATATTGTGCGCGTGTGTGCGTGAATATGCGCATGCTTATGTGTGTGTGTTGGTCAGGACGCCATGACAGAAATAGAGCACTTTGCAATGGGCTACTAACACAGTGGCAACTACATATAAGTCAGAATGATGTTATTCATTCAGCCCGAGCTAACTAATAAATTGTCACAGTAACAAGTCTCCATACATTTACTTTACATACTTCAAGTGGGCATACTTTTTGTTTCTTTTTACTGATCTTTATCAGTGTTATGCATTAGAATTTTTAAACCAGATTTCTTTAGAGATCTGGTTTAATTTTTCTATTTAATCTCAATTTACAAAAAAGGTGATTCATAAAAACTTTATAATTCAGTTTAACACTAAACGTGTTTCAAAACATGATCACATTTGTAAACCACCTCCGAGTAGGTTTATTTTGTTCTAAACTAGATCAACATAAGCAAAATGGCGATCTTCCTCATTTACCAGCTGATCGTAATGTACGAGATAACTTTCAGAATAAAAGATTTATGAATCAAATAAGAGTTTCAGCAATTACAGTAACTTTAAAACATTAGAATTTTACACTATAACAACAAATTGAGGGCATGCAGCAACGAAACAAATATAAAAACTGTGACAAGAAAAAAAGTGACAGATGCCGCGTCGTGTTATTTTTCAAGTCGCCAATTTTGTAAAACTGTCACTTTTCTTGTAAATGAAGTATGCAGGCCCATCTTTGAGATTTTCTTCGTGATGCCTACAGCCAAAACCTCATGCCACAATGAAGTCATGCTTTGAAAAATACTTGTTTCCATTTTTAGTTCATTCGAAGTCGCAGCCGACATGAGTTTGACAGCTGGAGTGTCGAGAAACGTTCGGGAGGGGGCGTTTACCCGAATTCTTCCGAGCGTCTCCGAAAGTTGTCAAAAAGCATGCAAAAACCCACAAAAACCTCAAAAAATGTCATAGACACCAAAATACCTACATAAAAGTCGAGCATTTCGTATTTTTTCATACAGAAAAAGCTACCGGAAGTCTGTTTAAGTAGGATTCGGTAAACCAAAAAAGAAAATGTACGTATTTCGCTAATGAATCACCTTTTTATTTATTTTGGTTTAGCGGGCTGGTACAGATTTAAATTGGTTTCTGAAAATCTCGCACTAAACAGGTATGGGCGGAATCTAATGAATAACACTGTATGTCCATTATATACAACTTTCATGGCCAATGCATGTAATGTGAATGTCCAATGTAACATATCTTTGCAACTTAGATTAGATTGGATTAGATTAGATGGCCAAGAATTGACATGTTACAGTTTTTGTAGAATATTTTTTTTAACAAAGCCATGCTAATTAAGTACCAATTAAGAAAAAAACATACTTGGCAAAATTTTTGTAATCTCTACAATAATAGTAAAAATAAAACAGCCTTTAAAATACAGAACAATTGTTATCTTTTGAGTTATTTGTAAAATTGATAATGAATTTTTTAACATTAAAACACAAACTATAAAAAAACATAGGTTAATACATATAAATTCAATGCTTTTGCCATGATAGCTTGGCTGCAGTATATTTGTTACTTTTAGACACTTTATCAAATAGTATTTTATTTTTATCTGAGACTTGGCCCAGGCGCCCACCATATAAAACACTACGCATATCTCGCATTGTACATCTCACCTACATGGATGGGAACCTTGAGACATGACACACCTTATCATCAAGAGCTTACTGCAAGACAAATTATCTAATTGCCCAATTATGTGTTTAAAAATTAACTGATAAAACTGAATTATGTGGAATATGCAAAACAAAATGGCAACACTGAAGTATCTTGATTTAAGAAATTTAACTTTCCATGGTCCTCTAGTTCTCTCACATGATGAGACAGTTGGTGTTATGTACAGAATTGATAGGTATCTTCAGGATGTATAATAATATTAGGATGATTTATTTGATACACACAAAGCGCTGTTTTTGTATGTATCAAACCTCAAGAGCTTTTTGCGAGCTTGGTCGTTGCTGTAGAAAGTGCCAATTCTCAAGCAAGACCCAGTTGCTGTAAGGCTGGATGGATGTTTAGTGACCGGTCTTTGGTAAATATACATTAATTTTTCACCGAGCGAGGAGAATTGGTGCCAAATAAATCATCCTAATATTATTATTATATAGGTAGTTTTGGTGCTATTCTTAGACATTTTAGTCGTCCGTTGACAAACTAATGATGCATTTGTATGAAGACCTGTCTGTCAATCCAAGATGGCCGCAAGTGAACAGCTGATTAGCCTTCATACAAATATGACCAAAATTCGGTAGGTAAGCATGACCGTGGTGATGAAACTTTCAGCCCAGGCATCATCAGTTTGTCAAAGCGTGGGCTCAACCAACGACTAAAATGTCTAAGAATAGCCCCGTTAGAAAATACACTAAGTGCATCGTACTGCATTTAGCATTTTCACCATATATGGACTGACAGTGCTGTGAACTAGAAAGAAACCCCTTTTTATTGGGAATTCATTTTTTATCTACTATGGGTGTCATTACATGGTCGAGGGTTTTTTTTTGTAGTGCCGAGTCTATTGTTTAATCTGATAATGGAACGTTTTTAAATTTCTTTCAGTCTCCCTAGTGGGCTATTTTATCGCTATTGGTGGTGTTTGTTTGTGGGCATACATCTGAGAGCTTTGAATGAATATATCCTTGCAACTTAGATTATAGATTATAGATGATATAATAACTGAGACTGTACTTTGAACCTCTCTCCATGTGATAGGAGCACAAATATTGACATGCTACGGGTCACTGGCCATCTCTCACAGTGGTCGCCACTCACATCAACAGTAAACACGGCTGACACATCACAGCGAGCTCCGGAGGTGACAAAGTTACTGACCCAACAAATAACAACACACTTCTTTAAGTGTAAACAAAAAAAAATACTAATTATTATTGAGTGTTATACAGAGGAGTAGAAACTAACTGACGGAATTGATACATACTTTGGAGCTTTGGGTGTAGCCATACATAAGAAAAAAAAAATTAGGCTGATTTATTTGGCGAGCGCTGTTTTTGTGTGTATCACACCTCAAGAGCCCTGTGTGAGCTTGGTCGTCGCTGTAGAAAGCGCCAATTCTCAAGCAAGACCCAGTTGTTGTAAGGCTGGATGGACCTTTTGATGACCGGTCTTTGGTAAAGGTTTATGAATTTTTCAACCCAGCGAAGAGCAAATTTGAAAATATAAATGGTATATTTTTTGTGCTCCGCCGGGATTCGAACCCACAACCTTCCACCAGTTACGAGTCCGAAGTGTTACCACTTGGCCTACGGACCGGTCCAATACATAACATGTTCTTACCTGCGAAATCCTATGTTTTCTTGCTTTCTCCATTTTGTGTTTCGACACCCAATTATTACACATCTCATGTCTTAAATAATGCGTTTCACATTTAAAAATTGTCAAATTTACCTGTCAAAAGATTTATAATGCGTACGCACAATGTTCCCGCAGGCGTGAAATTCAAAGCTACCAACTTTTTAGAAAGATTTTGTTATTTCACCTGAGGTTTTTTGTTTACAACAAAAAGACACTGTGAAGATCTTTGTTCTCATACTAAGGACAATTTTCCATTACGTAAGTTGAAACGGTCTATTTTTGTTAAAATAATTTCTAGTCCACAGATATCCTAAGTCAACACTAATTATAACCTCAGATAGCTAATGTAGAAATTCTTAACCTCTAGTCCAGTTGATAGCTCGATGGAATTTGCATGTATAAGATTTCTTTCGGCTGGATGATGTCACAGGCAACCCCCGCCCAAGACACGTCATATTTTTTTCCGCAATTTGAATGTGCGGATTCCATTGTTAGACCATCAGCAATAAAAAGAGCATACAGAGACCACAAAAAAGATAGGTGGATGGTATTTCCTTAATTTATCATCATTTTCCCATGACTAAAAGGTGGATGAGGCTGACCCACATGCTGTAAAAACTATTTTTAATATTGATTGTATGCCAACAGTATTTTTTTTTACAGTATGGGTGGTCAGCCTCATACCAACCTATAATTCAAGGAACTTAACTCAAGGAATTAGCCTTTTAATATTCTGAGAGCATGGTGTATTTGTGTTGCAGGTCAGACGGTGTTTGCGCAGGGAGCCGCCGCCACCCCGCAGCACCTGCTGACGGCCATGACGCAGCAGGGCAAGGCGCAGGGCCTGCGGGACATCACGGTCTGCCACATGCACACGGAGGGCAAGGCGCCCTACACGGAGCCCGAGTGCGAGGGCATTTTCCGCTCGCTGTCCATGTTCATGGGCGGCAATGTGCGCAAGGCGGTGGCCGAGGGCCGCGGGGACTGCATCCCCATCTTCCTGCACGAGATCCCGCAGCTGTTCCACAAGAAGATCCTGCAGCCCGACATCGCCCTCATACAGGTAACTGCCAAGCCATCAATCGATATGAAAACTATAGATAGCATTCTTGACCGGTCCGTAGTCCGGTGGTAACACTTTGGACTCGTAAATGAAAGGTTGTGGGTTCGAATCCCGGCTGAGCACAAAAAATATACCATTTATAATTTTAAATATGCTCTTCGCTGGGTTGAAAAATTCATAAACCGTTACTAAATATCGATCACCAAAGATCCATCCAGCCTTATAACAACTGGGTCTTGCTTAAGAATTGGCGTTTTGTAGCGTCAACCACGCTGGTGAAAAGTCTGGTCGATAGCTCAGATGTTAGAATGCTTGCATTCCATGCCGAGAGCAAGGGTTCGACCTACACCGAGGGTGTTAACTAAGGTGAGAAATGATTTCCCGTTTCGGTGTCTTATTTCAAACCTAAAATAAATACCGGCAAGGTGTACTCAGCCTTCACAAGAAATGAGAACTAGCCCCCCGGGATCTGGGAAACCCCCACTTGAACTGAAAGTGCTTGGTGGGAGGCTGGCCCCCTTCCCAGTAAAAATAAATAGGCCTGATTCGCCACATGCAACTCCTTCGGGGATAACGTAGGCAGGAAGTTACACTGTATGTGTAGCTTAGTTTCGTTTTGCGTTTTTGGTATGCTAGCAAAAATCTGAGCCCTGTACTATCTTATACCTACCATCTGCCATCTGTGTCTAACTCGTAGCTAATACAGCACTTGTGTTTCAGGTGTCTCCCCCTGATGTGCACGGCTACTGCAGCCTGGGAACTTCAGTGGACTGTGTGCGGGCAGGTCTAGTCAACTCCAAGGTCATCATTGGTGAGTTCATATCCTTGCTTATTAATACATTAAAGAACAGATGACTGTTTCATGATGTGGATTGCTGACTTGCTTCTGCTAATCAGGTGTAACATTCCGTAGAGACGTAAAGTAAAAAAATACTAGGCTGCTTATTTAGGGCAACTTCTGTAACAAAAGGATCTAAAGAATATGGGGAAATTTTGAATATTGACGTGAAAATAAAAGAAGACCGACAGGGGGCGGAAGTTCCTCCCAGCATGTTGATAGCTGTAAGGGTGCACTGTAATTAGGGTAACCTGATTTGAAAAAAAATGCTTTAAAAATACCAGCCTACGTCACCAATTCCATCAACATTACACTGAAGAAGCATATCAAAGCAAAATGTACGGAAGTACCTACTCCAATGGACTATAATGTGCCAATTCTCAAGCAAAACCCAGTTGCTGTAAGGCTGGATGGACCTTTAGTATCTGTCTTTGGTAAAGGTATATGAATTTTTCAGCCAGCGAAGAGCATATTTGAAAATGTAAATGACTTATTTTTTGTGCTCGCCGGGATTCAAACCCACAGCCTTCCATTTACGAGTCAGAAGTATTAACCACTAGACTACGAACCGTTCACTAGGGGTAAGAAATGATGAACACATTCTGGACAGGATCTAATATAATATATAAATGTTATCTGTTTGTGTTGTCAGGCCAGGTGAACCCTCACATGCCGCGCACCTTTGGAGACGGCATCATCCACGTCTCTCACCTGGACTACGCGGTGAAGCACTCCGAGCCCCTGCCCTCACACGGCGGCAAGCCTCCCACCCAGGTGGAGGCCAAGATAGGGCAGCTCATCGGGGAGCACCTGGTGGAGGATGGGGCCACGCTGCAGATGGGTAACAATCTTTTCTCAATCTCTCACTCCTAATTGAACCTTGCTGTTTCAAACACTGCTCGTCCAAGTTCTTCTGTTCCCTTGCCACCTGGGCTGGAAATCTCACCGCCTCTGTAATTCTTACCTACCGAATATCGGTAATATTTGTATGAAGACTAATCAGCTGTTCACTTGCGGCCATCTTGGACTGAGAGGTCTTCATACAAATATTACCAATATTCAGTAGGTAAGAATCACCGTGGTGATCAGATTTCCAGCCCTAGACAAACTGGCTGGGTAATCATAATTTAAGAACAGATCAACCCAAATTTGAAAAATTTAACATTTTTTCATGCTGTCGGGATTCAAACCCACTACCTTCCAATCACGAGTCTGAAGTGTTAACCCCTAGACTACGACCGGTCTTTATTCGCTGAAGCACTTTCCTCTCTAACACAAATGCTTCAGCTGATTGAGCTGACAGTTGTCTTCACTTTAGCCGTGTTGTGTTTTGATTGCAGGCATTGGAAACATCCCAGACGCGGTGCTGGCAGCCCTGAAGAACCACAAGGACCTGGGCATCCACTCGGAGATGTTCAGCGGGGGAGTCATTGACCTGGTGAAGCGCGGGTGCATCACCAACAACAAGAAGGTCATCCACAAGGGCAGGATCGTGGGCTCCTTCCTCATCGGCACGCAGGAGCTCTATGACTTCGTGGATAACAACCCATTCATAGGTCAGCACACTCAAGACATGCAATCTTTTTAACTGGTGTTAGGTCAATAAAAAAAAATGCACCTCACTTGTATCCAGCCGCCATTCCGTTTGGAGTGGCCAGTATCTCTCCACTTTGTTCTGTCCTTGCATTTTTCTCACTCTGCAGGTTCCAGTCATTTGCAACCTCATATTTGATCAATCCATTCTTTCCTTGGTCTTCCCTTTCCACGCTTACCTTCAACATTTCCTTAATACACTTTTTCTCTGCAGAGGCTCTGGCCACCCCTGGCGGAATGGCGACAGAGTTACAGTTACAGTTACTTTTTTCTATATTCGTTCATCGACCATTTTTTCCAGACGCCCGAACCATCTCACTCTACTACTTTGTGCTTTCACTTTCATATTCTCGTTTATACCACACTCTTTTGTAATTCGGAACCCTGTCATTCAGAATATTAGCAGGCATTCTTCTTAAATAAACCATTTCCACTGTACATTTATTTAGATTGGATTCATTCACGGTTCATGTCTCATTTCTATACATCAGAGTCGATAAGAATATTGCATTGTGTACCGCCAGACTCATACTCTTCTGCTGTTTGCTGTCAACAAATAAATGATAAAGGAATATGTAATTGCAGAGATGCTGGACATCAGCTACGTGAACAAGGTGGGCGTCATCTCGCAGAACCCCCGCATGACGGCCATCAACTCCTGCATAGAGGTGGACCTCACCGGCCAGGTGGTGTCTGACTCCATCGGCACCAGGATGTACTCCGGCTTTGGCGGGCAGGTGGACTTCATCAGGGGCGCGGCGGAAGGCTTCGACGGGCTCGGCAAGCCAATTATAGCTCTGCCTTCCTCCACCGCCAAGGGAGAGTCCAAGATAGCGCCTGTGCTCAAGGAAGGTGAGGGACCATTGACTTCAAATATTTATAGTTTTTGGTTCTGTTTTTTTAGCTTAAATACCCATATAAAATTATTTAGAAGCTTGAAAGGAAACAATATTACAAAATATCGTTTGCCTTTCTTATCCTGGGATGTCTGAGTGGTATGGCACTGGATGGGCACCATGCAAGGCATTTCTAATTGTCCTTCTAATTCTCAATTATCTAATTATTCTGCACATACTAAATGTCCAGCCCATTGACGTGTTCTTGATCACATTAATGATTATGACTCTTGAAATATGGACCTCAGCTCCGGGGTTGGTACGAATGTGTCATCTGTCACCTTCAGGTATGTAGGTCATGCGATGAAGGTCTGAGAATGCGATGAAGCATTTTGTCCTCAAGAACCTGGAGAGATTTTGCTTGTTTCTGAGTCAGCCTTCATGCTTTAACTCATTGATAACATGATCAATAATTGTAAGCTGAATTACATTACCCTCACTAAACCATCTATAATTTAAGTTGCAAAGATATATTTCATTTAAGATTCATATTAAATGTATTTCCATAAGCAGAAGCGTATAAGTTTGCGTTTACACATAAAAACTCAATCTCAAATGAACATAAGCCCTGCAGCTCTTGCTGACCGTACAGAGGGGTGACATTGCTCACCAAATAAATCATCCTCTTTCTAATATCCAAATCTAAGTTGCAAAGATACATATATATCATTTGAGATTCATATTAAATGCATTCCCACAAGCAGACACCAAATAATATTATTATTATTCTTAAGGTACAACACTATTGTTCTCTGCTAAGCTGTGTGTGTTACTAGGATATGTTTGACAAGAAGGCACGATTTGTTTGTCCAGGTGCCGGGGTTGTGACCACGAGAGCGCACGTCCACTACGTGGTGACGGAGTACGGCATTGCGCAGCTGTTTGGTCGCTCGCTGCGGCAGCGCGCGCACGCGCTCATCAACATCGCTCACCCCGACCACCGGGAAGCCCTGGAGAAGGCGGCCTTCCAGCGCCTCAAGTGCATGCCCTCCCCCTAAGCACACACAACCTCAAAACTAACAGGCCTTACATAAGATAGCATTGAATGTGTTTCATTTCCTATAGTCTATTCTAAGAAAGATATAATCCAAATTAGCCAAGAGTGAACACTCCATAGAGGTTAATATAATGTTATAACAAGATCTTCTTCTTTTTAATTGCTTTATTTGGGACTGTATCCGGTCGAAAGCTCAGTTGGTAGAGTGCTTGTATTCCATGCTGAGAGCCAGGGTTCCAATCCCACCAAGTGTGTCAGAAATGATTTCCGTTTCGGTGTTTATTACAAACCCAAAATAAAATACTGGCAAGGATTACTCAGCCTTCACAGGAAATGAGTACCAGCCCCTCAGGAGCTGTGAAACCGCCAAGCCTTCAAATGGCCATTGTTGACCTCCACGGAGTGTTCACCTCTGGAGCTTGGGTATTTTGCACCCTAGAGTCAGTTTGAGCAGACATAATGATTATACTAGTGAAGCTTAGAGCGCCATTATGTAAAGTTTCACCACATAATACTTGAATGTTTCTGTAAGATATGAAATCAACAAAAGCAATAATGAAATACTTCACAGGGTTCCTTATACAGATTAATTTAAATATGTTTAATTCAAATTTTCTTCTAGTTAATTTAATGACAATGTTGTCAATGAAGTATAAACAAATTTTAAATTTCTCTTGGTGCATTTGCATCACAAGTGATTAAGGACGATAGCAAACGATAGAAAAATATTGGTTGGCTTTTTCCCTAGCTATCCAGCACTGTGAAAACTGTAGAAAAATTAATTATCTTGCATTCATCAGGACTACCAACTGTTTTTTTTGTATGGATGTTCCAAATTAGAATTTTTCTCAGCGGCCAAACATCCACAGCTCTATGCAACTAAGGTCCTTAGTTACCAATAACAAATTATAAGTAATCCTTTGCCATAGCAACCCAACAGTGATGCATAAAAACTTTTGTGTCATTTTCAAATTGACGACTTTGTCATTGACTAATTTACATCAAACTTTTCAGCTTTTTATTATAAAAAAGTAAGTAAGATACGGATCTTCAAGCTGATCTATGAAATTGAAAGTTAGGCCTTTGATATTAGTGCCTAAAAGAGCATTTTGTCACCCAACTAAAAAAAATTAACCATTTATAGAAAAAAAAATGTTAGAGCCAATTCACCTGAGTAATTAAAATATTTTTTTTGCTTGTCTTTTAAGGATATAAGTAATTATTTACTTTTAAGTATTAAATAATGTTATTTTATTTTAAGAACACCACAAAGAAGAAAGTATCAATTTATTTATTATTTTTCATATTATTTTTATTCACATATAGGATTTTTATGTCACAATATTTTTTTAGCTTACGCCTTTTATTCTGTACCTCTTGCTTTGATAAGTTTCCATTGAATCAAAGAAATCTATTATCTAAGTTGCAAAAAAATATTCTATTACATTTATGTTTATAAATCCAAGAAGCAAATTTAACATAGTGTAATAAGAACAGTCTGCGTCTTCTGCCGCCTTTCAGTGAAGTAAGAGCGATAAAAGCAAAGTTAACCAATAATACAAATACATCAAGTATCTATAATTTTACTTGCAAATATGTATTGACATTTAAGGCTCACATTTAATGCATGCCCACAAGCAGACACATGTAAGTTCCCGTTACACAGACTTCACCTACTTACAAAATAAATTACACCTCATATGAGCATAAACTTTGCAACTCCTACCGCTTTTCCCTGAAACTAGTGGCATTGGCAAAAGTGAATCAAGTTTTTACAGCATGGGGGGTCAGCCCCGTACCAACCTTTTAGTCAAGGAAGTGTCTTCTGTCTGGTCTCTCCGTCTTACTGATAAAAACAAATAATAATGGAGTTGGAACATTCCAAAGTTCTCTCGGCAGGGTTACGTCACGGGTCTAGGTGACAAGGGTCCTTAATAATAATAATAATAATAATAATAATAATCTAAGTTGCAAGGATATATTCATTCAAAGCTCTCAGATGTATGCCCACAAACAAACACGTGTAGTTCGCGCTTACAAATGCTGATTGTGTACTTACAAATAAAATCCAAACCTCAAATGAACATAAGCCCTGCAACTCTTGCCGACATTCCCTGAAACAGGGGTGACATTGGCAAAGTGAACCATTTATTACAGTATGGGTGGTCAGCCTCATACCAACCTATAAGTCAAGGAATAGCAACCAATAATAAAAAAAGAGTTATTTGTTTAGCAACCCAGCAGTCACAATTTGTTCGCAGTTTTTTGTTTGGACTCCATTTTAACTAATCTAAAGTATATTTAAAATATTTCATACAATACAATGTTTGTATTTTTTTTACTCGACACAAATTGTGACATCACACAGCTGGATTGCGAGGAAAAACATTATTTTGTTACAGGTTGCAAAGAACCCTAGTCACGTAGACCTGTGATGCTTGACCGCCAACAAAATAATCTTATTTCGAATGATGTACCAAATCCATTGAGAAAGCTGAAAAGTTACATAAAAAAATATCCATAAACTAATTTAAAAAAGTGTGTTCATTGTGTATTGTCATACTTCTAATTTTTTATGCATTTTAGTGTAGTCAGCTAGATGGGGATATTTTTTTTAAGTTGTAACCCAAAACATGGATGGGAATAGATTTCATGTTGAGACAGGACGAGCGTCATAGAGCCCAAAAAATTATAGATCAAGGTACGATAGGAAGGGATATTGCTTGAATGTGGTTTTGAAAAAATAGGACGTGCTAAATTAAATAGTAAATGTTTATTAGAAGTGTAAAAAAACTTTAATTTCATTTTTCAGAATGAAAATAAAATAAAATTTATCTGCTAAAAACATAATGAAGTAGTAAGTTCAGTTAGAGAAGGCAAAATTTTATCTTTTTGAAATTTTGCTTTTTTAAGTTAATTAATACCAATCAAAAGAATGTGTTGTGATGCGTGAATGAAAAATTATACAAAAAATTGTAGTATTTGGGTTGCCAGGTTCATATTATTTTATTTTGTAAAGTTATGTATTTTTGTAAAATGTTGCCTGCTGCATCTCAGTTCCTTTTGAGAATAGCAAATGTTAGGAGAAATGTACGGGATCTAGGTAAATTGTATAAATACATAGTGCGGCTGTAATTCTATTATGAAATCAATAAAGATGGAATGAAAATAAAATAATTGTGTTTTTCTCAAACTTTAAACTAAATGTGATAAAAATCTGTCAATCTGCATAACATCATTTTATACAAGAAGATCAGTGACTAGCCAACCGCTGATAATGCTCATCGGAGCAATGGGCGAAACTGTCTGGAAACAATCAACCAGACCACGGCTACATAGCCCGAATAAAGTGATTGTTGTGTCATCAATTTTGGTTGTTCAATGGGAAATTAGCTGGGTAGTTAAAGTTAAAACAATATTATGTTAAAGAAAAACAAAATAATGGCCATTGATCCTCCTTTAACTGCCATCTGTGTTCAGTTTCAGCCGTGTAGGTCTATGTTGTGTGTTGTCAAATGGTTAACTGTACAACAGCTGTACAGTCTTGGAATTGGAAGGTGGTGTACAAAAAATATCATTAAATGTCAAATATCTTGATCTTGGTACTTGAGATTTCCTTTGAAAATTGGGAATAGACACCCAGTACCTTGATATTTTAAACAAGATAAAAAATTAACTCAACTTTGTCTTAGATTAATTTGAGTAAGTAAGTACCTATATTAAGTCCTATGACTGGTTTTGCAGACAAATCGTTTGTATCATCAGTTGGCTTAATAATCACTTAATGATCCAGATATGGAATCAGTACTTGAAAAAAAACAAAATTGGTTGTATTCTTAATCTTGCAAGATGAAAGATTATCAAGTAAATGCCTCAGCAATCAAGTAAAAAAGTAAAGGACTCTCTTCCAAAAAATGTAGCTGGGAAACTTGCATTTTAAGTGAGGTGGTTGGCGTAAGGCCGACCTCGGTACCTATGAAAATAAATAGGTTACGAATGTCACGCCACATGGGCTTGAAACGTTTCACGTCTATGCGACTACGGTCCTTGGCAACCATAGTATTATAGTAGGTAGGTATACTTATATATGGATACAATTTTAGTTTGCAATTTCCCGAGCAATTCGGCCGTGTAACTTCACAATTTATTTATGTATGTAGTCCACTAAATCTAAATCTAAGCTGAAAAGATATGTATCATTTGAGAGTCATATTAAATGCATAATTTCGCGCTTACACATGCCGCATGTGGACCTACAATATAAAAAACCCAATCTCAAATGAACATAAGCCCTGCAACTCTGATTTTCAAAAAAGACCTCATGAATACCTACTTACATATTAAATTTTCATTTGCCAGCTTTCGAGTCACCCCCCTTATTTTGTATCTTACCGATGGCAGCCATGCTCCTGTCATGTCAAACGTCAAATTTTAATGTAACCTCCAAAAGCTTCCTCTATTTTTATTATGGCCACTTTTACTTCCTGAAAAACATCTTGTAATTAATAAATTAACGGAAACAATAAATTGAAATAGTTATTTCTTGAATACATTTGGGGGAATTTTGAGTTGCATTGAAAACAAGAGTGAAATTGTGATGGAAAGTTTTTGTTGTGGTTTTTGTAAGACAGACGATGGGTTCCAAACATCTTGTTAGTTTTGCTCCTATCTTTGAAATACAGAAACTTTTATGGTGGTTTATCCAAATAAAGCAATAAATGGTTATTAATGCGTGTGTATAAATTGATTTAACAGTGATTATTATTGTATATTTGTGATCACAAGTTGTAAAGATGGTGTCGTGCTCTGTGAGCTCATGCAAGAGCTACAGCAACAAGCAGAACAAGGAAAAAGACAGCGTCACCTACCACAGGTGAGGGCGCACATTTATTTCAATATTTTTCCAATTATTCGTCCACACTGTTATGCTCTTAGCGGGTTCTATTTAATCAAAACTGCAAAAGACCGAGGAAAGAATGGTTAGACCAAATAGGTGAGATTGCGAAAGAATGGAACCTACAGAGTGAGAATAAGAGAAGAGTATGTATGAAGAAAGTAATGCATGTTGGAGAGATGAAAGAGGTATGCAAGGACAGAAAAAGTGGAGACGCATCTGCGGAGGTACCGGCCACCCCTAGTGGAACGGCGGCAGGATACAGTAACAGTAGTTCATTTATTGGACACAATTTATTTCCTCACAGGGTTTCTACATTTGAACAGTAAGTACTTACTACGGTTGATTTATATCTATCCTTTCCAGGGATCTTGGTCCTTATTTATACATATTATTAAGATCATTCTCGAAACATGGATCTCCGCATCCGCATGTCCTCCAACACTGCTGTCCAGTGTGCAGCTTGTAAAAGCTGAGCCCTATTTGTCTAAATATTCATCCCAACGTTTGTTCAAATACTCGTCCAAATATTCACTAAAATCATCAGTCAGGGCTGTGACTGTAAGTCTGTCGTCATTCCGCTAAGGGTGGCCAGAGCCTCTGCAGATTTGCCAAAATTTAGGTTATGTGTTGCAGGTTCCCTCCTCCGCCTTCTGTAGGTGAACGCCATCCACCGCCCCTAGTGGGAACTGTAACTGTACATGTAACTCTGTCGGAATTCTGCTAGGGGTGGCCAGAGCCTCTGCAGAGCTGCCTCCATTTCTTCTTATCCTTAATTCCTCTTTCAATTCATTCATATCCATCACCTTTTTCATGCATTTTCTTCTTTTACACTCACCTTGTTTATCCCATTCTTTCACAATCTCCTCAATCCGATCACTCCATACTTTTCTCAGTCGTCCCTTAAGTACCTCTTTTTCCTTTCATACTTCCTCTGTAAAAATATACTTTGTCAATCTATCATCATTCATTCTTTCCACATGCCCAATCCATCTCATCACATTCTTTTGTACCTTAACTTTCATTTATCCCACATATATATACTAAGATTGAGGTTATGTGTTGCAGGTTCCCTAAGAAGGAGCGCCTCCGCTCCCTGTGGGTGCAGGCCATCCACCGCCCCACGTGGGTGCCCAACGCTACCAGCCGCATCTGCTCCGCGCACTTCCGCGAGGAGTTCTTCTACGTCACCCCCAAGGGAAAGCGGCTGCTGTCCTCTGATGCCCTGCCCTACGTGCCACTCAACTCTGAAGAGAATGATCAGGTCACAACTAAGTCAACGAGTTTTTATTGTATATTTAAACTTTTAAAATACGTTTTATGTTTCATGCATATTTTAAACGTTCTATAAAGTTTCCGCTGAATACTTCATAAATAGATTTAAACTTTTGTACGCTTGATAGATCAGCTGGTAGAATGCTGGTATTCTGCTGCTGGTATTTTGGTATCGGCTGCTGGTATTCTGCTGCTGCTACAGCTGGTATAATGCTGGTATTGAAATCCATTTTTTCATTCTTTAAAATGTCTTTGAAAAAAAATTCAAAGTCAGAGGGCTAGGGCTCAAATCCCATCAAGAGTTTACGAATTGAAATTGATTAAACTTTTTTTAATATTTGACAAACCTTTGTTGAGGAACTTACTTCAATATTTCGTTGGCATTGTCGCCTATGTCTTCAGGAGGCACCCTTTCTGCACTACGATGAAGGATGAACAAATTCTCTTGAATCACAATTTTTTATTTTATTGAGTACCCTCTTTTTTAATCAGAATTTAAAGGAACTCCAATTTTAACAGGGATGACAGTTTCAAGTTATCCAGTACTTGTAAAACCGCTCTTTCTTCATTATTACATCCGGTGCTTAATGTTTGCTCCAAAAACAAAGACAGGATCAGATCCATTGATAAAGAGCTGAGTAGAACCTAACTTACGGCATTGATACATACCATGGGGTTTATTTGTAAGTACACATTCAGCATATTTTGTAAGCGCGAACTACACGTGTTGGTTTGTGGGCATACATCTGAGAGCTTTAAATGAATATATCCTTGCAACTTAGATTATAGATTATTATTATTATTATTATGGGCACAGTTCTCCCCAGTCCTGTCAAACACAGCTGTGGCCAGTGGTGCAGTGATACAAAACATGCTCTTAGCTGTGAAATCCTATGTTTTCTTGCTTTCTCCGTTTTGTGTTTCAACACCCAATCAATAATTACACATGCCATTATGTCTTAAAATAATGCCTTTTATGTTTAAAAATTAAGTGGGTGGTCAGCCGCATACCAATGTATAAGTCAAGGAATGCAATCTGTTTGAAATATCTGACAAGAGAAGCAGAGAAGGATAGAGCTATGGTAGTTGCCCGCCACTGGGCAAAAATAGTATAGTGTCTGACTCGACGCAGAAGAAGATTTCTGAGATGTTTTAATATGTGTGTTGTTGTGCATGTTGCAGATGATAGAGGCCATGACAGTGTTTGATGAGCCCATCATGGATCACCAGCTTCACCATTCTCTGCCCAGCGCCTGCAACATCTCTCACAACATCAAAGTAAGCCTCCTGATGTTAATGCTACTTCTAGCAATGATTGGTGATCTTTTTAATTAATTTTGCCATTTAGAATTTTATTTGGATAATTAATAACCCTTTGTCGGTCACAGCTGTACTTTGAGTATAAAATATTGAATTAATCTCATCTCCTCACCAGAGAGTGATGTAGTTTTCATGCATATTTTCATGGTCAAAGTCATTGTCGATAGAACATGACGCAATCGGGGCTCGAACTAGCGTAAGTATCAATAACGTAAATTCAAGTGTCGACGCCTTCTCCCCTCGACCATCTATTTACACAATCGAGAGGAGTTTACACAGTGTGTTATACTCAGGGTACAGGGCTTGCTCTATACTGTAGGGACATCAAGGAGGTGGAAGAGCTGATGGTCTATTTGCTCCCCAGGATGACTCCATGCTGGTGGTGGACAAGAGCCAGGAGTACCATCTGCTGCAGCCCGTCCCACTGCCCGGCATCCACAGCTCACAGCACCAGGCACAGCACCACCACGACCATACGGTAACTCAACATCTTCCATGATCAGAGCAGTAAAGTTCATTGCTGACCCTGCCTCACAGCCAACCTGCATTCCCTCGAGTATCGAAGGAGGGTGTTGGATGTTGCCCCCTCTGATGTTAGACCACTCCTTTGTCCCAGGATGCGGAGGGCGAACAATGTCAAGTCAACGCCAAGTTCTAGGATTAAGAGGCCCATCTATTGTAGCTGCACAAGACAGAGTTTTGGAGGATTGAGGTGCGGGAGGCCTTCAATTGCTTTTGAGCCGAAGAAAGTAAAGTAAAAAAAAGGGTAGAAGGAAGGTTGAAATGCTCAGCCTCTTCCAATGGTACTATTATGGCATCTGTTCTGATGAAATATACTCACTTCTTTCTCCTCCTCTCTACACAACAAAGGAAACTTGTAGAATGTCTCACATTCATCCCTTTTGCAGTTGACATTAACACTATGAGAACTTGGTGTTTACACAACTTATTTCTTTGCCAAACTACTCGTTTATGAATGACATAAGCAATCATTTATTCAATTATTTTTCTGTTTATTTAATTGGTGTTGCAATGTAAAGGAAAGTTTTAAATGAAAGAATTGAATGTGGATTTTGATTTTATTTGTATTTTCAGATGCAGGACAGTAAAAACAACACATATTTGAATTTGGAAGACGAGAACCCCGACATATCACAACTAAAGCTCGAACTACAAATGCTCAGAGACAAAGTGAAGAGAAAAAGCCAGGAGATCACACGATTAAGGAGGATGAACAAGCGATACAAGAAGCGACTCGACAAGAAGTCAATAGTTGTCGACGAAAAACCACAGTTCAGTAAAAACGATCATCTAGTTTTAATAAACGACTGTGAATATGGTGATTTGATTAAGCGATTGATATGTCACAAGAAGAAGTTGCCCGTGCCAAGAGAGTTCACAACCTCGCTCCGTACGTTTGCGTTTACGCTCCACCATTACTCACCTAAAGCGTACGACTACGTGCGCAGGTATTTTGACTCTTGCCTGCCGAGTTTACGCTCTATCAGGCAGTGGCTGAAAGGCGCTGACGGGATGCTAGGAGATGATTTCACCGACTTGGGGAACAGCCTGAGCCACGAGGTGGAGCACAATATGGGGCATGACGCCATGGTGCAGAGTATGGGGCACAGCATGCACCACATGGACAGTAGAATAATCAATGGAACGGATAATTCTATTGGGACAACGTAATCTCATCTCTATGTGGGAGCTGTACCAAGACTTTGGTCCAGTCAGTAAAAATCAGCCGGCTGAGTCGCATCCAATGAATGGACCGTCGGAGCCTGGAAAAGATAGTTGTAGTGATGGACCCAAAGGGGTGTAGGACAGTGGGAAGCCAAATCAAGACAGCTGGATGAAGTGATGGCAGGCTGTTGTGCGGTAGGAGTATTGTATACGTACTAGAGGGGGGAGGCGTTGGATTGACAGCGGTGGCTGCAGTTGATCAGAGAGGCTAAGACCCAGCAAGGGTTATATTGCCAGGGATAATGACGATGTTGAATCTCATATTGCTAATTTCTAATGTACCTTATACACATACCAAGTACAAGTTTTTTTGTCGTCGTGGTGATTGGAGCCTACTTATTTTTACAGGTAAGGTGGCCCTTAAGCCAACCACTTTAGTTGAAGTACGGGTTTCCCAGCTCCCAAGGGGGCTGGTACTCATTTCTTGTGAAGGCTGAGTAAACCTTGCCGGTATTTTATTTTGGGCTGGAAATCAACACCAAAACAGGAAATCACTTCTGACACCCTTGGTGGGATTCGAACCCGAACTCTCGCGGCATGGAATGCGAGCACTCCCCGAGCTGCAATTAAAAGGCATGTTGAGAGAATACATACAGCTTCTCCAGGTGACAATTAGATGAATAGCTTTAGGAGGCAGGAGGAGTTGGACGACCAAGAAGAGATTTACACTTAAGAGTTTTACAAAGAGACAAAATACAGTGAGAGACAGAAAAAGATGAAGACAGGAGTTGCCAATAATGACGAAGTGATCTATTGTAAATATGTAGACTTTTAAATAAATAGTGGAGTTATACAGTGAAAAGGAATGAAGAAATTTGTATTTATTTATTGTTTGTTTTTTCTATGATGAGCTTTATTACTTTCTGTTTAAAAAAAAGCATCTACTTTCCAGTGATCTGTTATCTATAATCTGTAATCAAAGTTGCAGAGTAACTGTAATTCTATCGGCATCCTGTAAGGGAAGTGTTATTGTAACATCTACAAACAAATGAAATTACATTGTTTCCATAGACTATTTATGTGTTTTCTTTTGTGATACTTACAGAAATGAAAGAATGAATTAAATTCATGACTGGAAGCTGATTATTGACAACAAAGGTGAGCATCACAAATGAGCAAATATACCTACTTAAAAGGTAGGCACGCCTTAAATTAGAAATTTATGGTTTGATGAAGTCAGTGTCTGCCGGAAAATGCTTCGGATCTCTTGGCGTGATCGGGTCACCAACTAGAAAGTTCTCCGACGCGTGAATACCACTAAAGAATTTCTACACAAAACCGAAACGGGAAATCGTTTCTGACACCCTTGGTGGGATTCGAACCCTTACTCTTGGTAAACGGTATGGAATGAGAGTACTACCAACTGAGCTATCGACCGGATGTGGAAACTGGAAATTGGAACGTGGACTCTATTGCAGCAATTTCAGGCAACTAAAATAAAAAAATGTTTTTAATTAACAAATAGTGTTTGCATTCCATATCTACCATGATCTGCCAACTGAGCTATTTTGGATGTGGAAATAGGGATGTGGACTCCACTGTGGAAATTTCAGTTAACTAAAATTAAAAATGGTTGTAATTAACAAATAGCTATAAAATTGAGAGTTACATTTGTTGAGTTCTTTCAAATGAGATAAGAATGAAATCTCCAAATCCAGCCATCTGCTATTCTATAGGGGTGGCCAGAAACTTAGCTGCAATTTGGCAGCTTTGCTGGCAGAACTTTTGGCTGAAATAAACTGCACTTACTGTGAACCTTCAGCATCGTTCTCAAAGGACTCGCATATATGGAACTTATTTTTTTTTACAGCAGCTAGTAGAGGTGGCCAGCTTGACGGCAAGTGGTAACCACTTCACTTGAAGTGGGGGCTTCCCTGACCCTTGGGAGTCAGGTTCTCATTTATTGTGATAGCTGAGTAAACCTTTGTTTTTTCTATTCAATTTAACTCATCTGATTATATACCAATCTTTACTCAGCCCTTTACACTTTTAATTTCCTTTGAAGATATAGGTACATAGTTATCTCCGCATGTAGGTACCTAATCATTTTTTCATCTTTAAAAGAAAAATCAAAGTATCCCCACCTTAAAGGTAAAACTGAAGTAGTGCTGATTCACTGGTTTGAGAAATTGTGGATTACACATTTTATTGGGAGTAAATGAGGTGTAACTTCACATAGTAAAAGAAAGTGATCATGAAAAACCTCTACGCAACAAGATTTTCAAACTTTTTAAATGTTTTCTCTGGTAGAAAATAGGGAACAAAGTTACATGTACCTATCTGAGAAATCTAATCTAATCTAAGCTGCAAGGATATACGTATATCATTTAAGATTTATATTAAAGGCATTCCCACAAGTAGACATGTATAATTTCGCGCTAACACATGCCGCATGTGGACCTACATTATAAAAATACAATCTCAAATGAACATAAGCCCTGCAACTCTTGCTGTCCTTCCCTGAAACAGGGGTGACATTGGCAAAGTGAACCATTTTTTACAGTATGGGTGGTCAGCCGCATACCAACCTATAAGTCAAGGAACGAACAAAGGAGAGAAACCCATGTTTATTTTTATGATTTTCAATTTAACAAAAATTGAGCTTGTTTATTTTGCGCAATTTATTTCAGATACAGTTCACATTCCATCCGTACACAGAGTTGCTTTTTAATTGTATAGCTCGAAGGCTTAGGTACTAGTCTGGCTACAGAGCATCTCTGTCTCTATTTATAGGTGAAAATAAAGGCTATTCTCGAAATATTAAAAACTGGCAGATGCGAGATTCAGCCAGAACATTCTATTTAGAATTTGCAACACTTACACAATCTCGAGCAAATTCCCTACAATATGTCAATTATTCAGTGTTACCAGGTATCGATATCTTGTATTTTTTTGTTGACATGGCTTCTTAATCTTAAATCTGGCTTTGCTAGGGATGTTTGTAAAAACTGAACGCGTCAGAAGTAAATAGTTATTTGTAGACAGATATATCTACACACATAATGTCATAATATAACTGCAGTACATTATATTATACAGGTGCGGACGTCAGTTGCGCGCCGACCTGAAAATAAACTCGGGTACGAAAGTATACTTTACACAGGAAGAGGTATAGGTGTATATATGGAAGCAGGCCGCGATTTCAACGTTCCATAATTTGTCGGGAAAACTCCCGAACTCCTTAATAATGTTACGAATGTGTAATAGTGTGAGTTGTGTAAGTGTGAGTCTGTGAAATCTCTTCATGTAGGCACTTAAATAATTGTATTTGTACGTATTTGTTTGAGATTGTGTGAGTGTTTACTCGAATATTCTAAGTTAAATGTTCGCTACAAATGTTGGCTACAAGGCAAGCGCACAGTGTGCCGTCTAGAACATGCTAGCTGGACAAAATTGGTCCATTAGACAAAATTTTGTCCAGCTAGCATGTTCTAGACGACACACTGTGCGCTTGACTTGTGATGGGTTGGCAAGCGTGTGGAAGCCCCATAAGGTAGTGATTTGGCAAAAGCACAAGATCCTTGTTTCGTGCAGCAGTATCAAAAGTGCAAATTACTACGATGTTCGCCAATCTTCACTGAAGAGGCACAGAAAGAAGAAAAAGACACGTTTTCCCGATAAAAGAAGGGAATAAATTAAAAATCTCCATATCCGGAAAAACAAAATCGAGTTTTTTACCCCGAGTATAAAGCATTGCGTTAACTCTCCTTGATCGTAAATTTAGAAAAATGTTTGAAAACTAAATCACTCACCAAGAGTGCTGTTGTATATTCTATGTATTTTTTAATTACGCAATCGAGGGGAGTTTATGTAAACGATTTATACTTGGGGTAGTGATTGTGCTGGGTACCACGACAAAATTACCATTGACAGAATGTCCACCAACACATTGTCCACCGACATAACGTCCACGCGACAAAATGTCCACGCAAGAAAATGCCCACCGACCAAATATCTACCGACAAAAGGTCCACATGACAAAATGTCCACGTGACAAAATGTTCACGCGACAACATGCTCACGCGAGAAAATGTCCACCGACATAATGTCCATCGACAAAATGTCCACCGACAAAAGGTCCACGTGACAAAATGTTCACCGGCAAAATGTCCACGTGAAAAAATGTTCACGCGACAACATGCTCACGCGAGAAAATGTCCACCGACATAATGTCCATCGACAAAATATCCACCGACATAATGTCCACCGACAAAATGTCCACGGACAAAAGTTCTACGCGACAAAATGTTCACCGACAAAATGTCCACGCGACTAAATGTTCACGCGACAAAATGTCCACCGATAATTTTTTGTTATTATGATATTCATACCTACCTATAGGTATTAAATGATTTTGTACATTTTTCCGTGGACATTATGTCGATGGGCATTCTGTCGTGTCGGTGAACGTTTTGTCGCGTGGACATTCTGTCGGTCGACATTCTGTCTATGAACATTTTGTCGTGACACGAGGCATCTAGCTTCTCACACACATTCATACAGACAAAAGTATTACGAAGGAAGAGTCGGCTGGCAAATACATAAATAAAGTGGAGCTATTCTTGTGTGGACTCTATATTGTGTGTAAATCATTTATAATGGAGGCAGATCATGGAGCTCAAATAATAAAATACGTATTTCCTAAATATATAATAAGTGTTTACTAAATATATAATACGTGTTTACTAACAAAATGCGTGTAAACAAAACAAGAAATAAGTGTTCGTAGACGTGAGTCTATTTAAATTGTTAATTTTCATTGATGGGATTTATAAATACAAATGTGCAGTGAATCGAATTTTACATCCATACGTAAATATACGTGGTCCGTAATCTAGTAGTTGGCGCTTCGGGCATGTAAATGGTAGGTTGTGGGTTCGAATCCCGACGGAGTACAAAAAATATACCAATTATATTTTCAAATATGCTCTTCGCTGTGTGGAAACTTCGTTTATTGGAAAAATTCTGTGTACAGCTTTTTTACAATATTGTTGTGATTTCTTGAAGGGCGTTCGGCAGTCTTGTTTCCAGAGACTGTCGCGGCGTGTCGATCTCCGGTTTCCAAATAGTTCCCATGGTCTCACGGAGGATGTCCGAGAGTGCGGAAGAGTTTGGAGGAGGGTGAAGGTTAACGGAAAGAAGAGTGAGCTGCTAGACGCAAGGCTTGAACTTTTGAGAGAAAGAGTGGTCCTGAAAAGGTCCACTATGGGATTGAAACTTGCGTCTGTTGAGCTCGGAAGGAAAGGATGGGTTTGGAGAGGTTTCTCGATCCTGAGAGCAGTTAGCTGTGGTGGCCAGGTATTGTAGGCAGCAATGCAGTTCCTCGAGTTTCTTGCGGTTGAAGAGTGGCGGAGAGGGTGCTGGCAGTGTTCGGTCGTCAGGCGAAGTGTTGGTGTCAGGCGAGAGCGAGCGGGCGAGCGTGTGTATTCGTCGAGTGTTGAGATTGTACTGCCCTCCCAGCCGACAGCGGCCTATCTTTATACTACAGTTAATAAGTCCACTGTCGGCTCCTAGCTAGTGTCGGCCAATGAGAGATCGCCGTAGATCCCTTTGTTCCGGGCCGTCTATTGTTTTCGCCGGGCAGTGACCAGTGGCGTTCTGTTGTAGTTGACTGGGGGAAACGCAGTGGCGCTACATTGTATGTATATGAAGACAGACTGCACCACATGAGTCCCCCCTAGTGTCGGTGGTAAGGTGAGTTGTGACGTCACCGACACGATAATCGTGGTTAGAGGTTCAGTTTGTCTGGAAATCGTATTT
This sequence comes from Agapetus fuscipes, assembly GCA_951799405.1. Lineage (NCBI taxonomy): Eukaryota > Metazoa > Arthropoda > Insecta > Trichoptera > Glossosomatidae > Agapetus > Agapetus fuscipes. The sequence goes on along the minus strand of OX637358.1, from coordinate 9,154,207 downwards.
GTCTTCCTCTTCTTGACACATTTTCTTGAGGCGTGTTGTTTTGTCCTTGAAGTTGTGTTGGTGCGTTGGAACATACTGTCGTTATGGGTAGATGTTCTGTGTTTCGCGGTGGTTGTGATGCAGCTGTTTCTTCCGGCATGTTTGCAGGCTTCAATCTATCGATTGAGATAACTTTTTGTGTACCGTTTACGTCCACGGAAAAGTGTTTGTCGTTTCGCTCTATAATGGCGAATGGGCCTTCGTAGGGGGCTTGCAGAGGCTTACGGGATGCGTCTACTCGCACAAATACGTGTGTGCAATCTTGTAGGTGTTTATGTACAAAAGGTCGTTCCTTGCTGTGGTTTGATGTAGGTACTGGTCTGATGCTTCTCAATGTATTTTGAAGTTTCCTGGCGAAAGTTTCGGGTTCCATGGGTGCTGAGTCTTCAAAAAAATCTCCAGGCATCCGTAGAGATGTACCATATGTAAGTTGAGCTGGAGAGTACTTGATATCCTCTCTGATGGTGTTTCTTAGTCCTAATAGAATCATGGGTAGGACTTCAGTCCATTTTGATGATGTGTGTGCTCGTATTGCGGCTTTCACTGTGCGGTGCCATCTTTCAATTAGTCCGTTTGATTGTGGATGATAGGCTGTGGTGTGAATATGTTTTGCGCCCATTAGTCGTGTAATGTCCTTGAATAACATTGACTCGAACTGTCGTCCTTGGTCAGTAATTATGTGTGTAGGCACGCCATATCTTGAAATCCAGTTGTTCAGGATGGCGTTTGCGACTGTTTCAGCATTTATATTTTTGAGTGGAATAGCTTCCGGCCATCTTGTGAATCTATCTATGATAGTGAGCAGATATGTGTAATCTTGAGATGGTGGGAGTGGGCCAACCAGGTCTACATGTATGTAGGTAAATCTTGTATCTGGCGTTGGTAGAGTGTGGATAGGACTTTTTGTATGCCTTGAGATCTTAGTTTGTTGGCATGTGACGCATGTGCGAACGTATTGTGTGACGTCGCGCTGTAATCCAGGCCATACGAACCTCGAGCTGAGAGTTCTATATGTGCCTTTTGCTCCTGCGTGCGCCGTTTCGTGGTAAGCACGTATGATTTGCTTTCTCATACCTTTGGGTATGTATGGCCTCGATACGCCTTTGGATTTGTCTGTCCATAAAGCGAGTGTGCTATTGGGTAGCTGTGTGAGCTGTAGATCCAATGCGGTGTCCTTTTTCCTCAGGTCGACGAGTTCGGGGTCGGCTATTTGAGCTTTGGCGACTTCTTCATAGTTGATGTCGGGTTGAATTGTAATAGCATCGACTCTTGATAGTGCGTCAGCTACTATGTTATCTTGTCCTGATATGTGTCTGACGTCTGTGGTAAATTGTGATATGAAGTCCAACTGTCTTCCTTGCCTTGGGGATGAACAATTTTTCTTTATGTTGAATGCAAAAGTCAACGGTTTGTGGTCCGTGAGGATGTGAAATGTTCTTCCTTCGATGAGCTGTCTGAAGTATTTTGTGGCTTCATACATGGCTGCGAGTTCCCTGTCGTATGTACTGTACTTTTTTTGAGCTTCTGTGAACTTTTTCGAGAAGAAAGAAAGTGGCTGCCATTCTCCATCATGAAGTTGTTGGAGTACTGCTCCCATGGCGTTATCAGATGCGTCGACTGCCAGTGAAATGTCAGCGTCCTGCTTGGGGTGTGCTAGCATGGCGGTTTGTGACAGGTCCGTCTTGCACTGGTTGAATGCAGTTTCCATTTCTGCTGTCCAGATAATTGGTCGTTTGTCATTCTTCTTGTGTCCTACTATTGCCTCGAACAGGAGCTGCTGACAGTTCATGGCGTGTGGGATGAATCTTCTGTAAAAATTCACCATGCCCAGGAATCTTCGAAGTGATTTTGCGTTCTGGGGTTTGGTGAATTCCAGTATTTGTTTCACTTTTTCAGGCAAGGGTGATGTGCCTTTGTCGGATATTTTGTATCCCAGGAAATTCACTTCTTTTTTGCCGAACTGACATTTCTCAGGCTTGATGATAAGACTGTACTCTGTCAGTCTCTTGAACAGGATGTGGAGGTGTTTTTGATGTTCCTCTTTGTTGGTTGAAGCGATAAGGATGTCGTCGATGTATGCAAAGCAGAATGGCAGATCTCTCGTTACTTGGTGCATGAACCGCATGAATGTTTGGCCTGCGTTGCACAATCCAAACTGCATGGCAGTGAATTCGAAGAGTCCAAACGGAGTGATGATGGCCGTTTTTTTGACATCTTCTTCATTCACCGGGATCTGATGGTAGGCTCTGACAAGGTCAACTGTGCTAAAGATGGTTGAACCTTGTAGGTGGTGCGCGAAGTCGTGCAGATGAGGAATCGGATATTGATCCGGTGTGGTTTGGGCATTGAGCGCGCGGTAGTCACCACATGGTCTCCAGCCTCCACTAGGCTTCCTAACCATGTGAAGTGGGCTCGCCCAGTTACTCTTAGAAGGGCGGCATATGCCTAGCTCCATCATGATGGAGAACTCCTTCTTGGCGGCTTCAAGAGGTCCTGGTGCCAGTCTGCGTGCTTTCGCAGTAACTGGCTGTCCTTTTGTTTCTATGAAGTGAACCGTTGAATGTGCAGAAGTTCCTGTGTTTGTTTGAGTTTGGGTGAGGCTCGGATATTTTGAGATTATCCGATGATAAGGGTCTTGATTGTTGATTGTCGAAAGACCCGGAGCTGCTCCAAAAGTTGTTTCGCCTTTTGACTTGAGGCCAGTTGTCCCGTCGATTAGGCATCTATGCCGTAAGTCGACCAAGATATTGTGGTGATGCAGGAGGTCTGCTCCGATGATGGGCTGGTCCACATCAGCGATGATGAACGTCCATGTGAAAACTCTGCGAAGTCCCAAGCTGACTTGCATGGTTTGAGAACCGTAGGTTCGTATTTTTGTCCCATTAGCAGCGTATATATCTGCATTGTGGGAGATTCTTTGTATTTTGCCCTTGCGATTTGGCGGCATCACCGAGATATCCGATCCAGTATCAATCAAGTATTTTGTCGCGGAATTCAGGTCCCAGATTTGTAATCTGCGGCTTTCGTTTCGTTGATTTAGCGTTGCACATGATTTTGTAGATGATGATGATGATGCAATGTTGAAATTTTTTGTTGGTTTGTAGAACTTGCATGGTTGTTTGCATTTCCGCGCGTGGTTACCAAATGTTGAGTGGTAAAAACATTTGTCTTGTGTTTGTTTTATTTTAATGCTGTTGCAGTTACTGTGCCGTTTGTGAGGGTTACTGTTATGTGTATTTGATGACGTATTTTCATAGTTTTTGTCCATTACATGTATGAGTTTGGATAATTCACTGAGTTCGGAGAGAAGTAGCGCTGTTTCACTGCTAGTGGTTGACTTGTTGATGCTGTGTATTTGTTGGTTTTGGTAAATTTCCATCACTCTGTCTGCTTTCACCGCTTGTTGCGTGAGTGGTAAATCTGAACACACGGAGATGATGGCTTGCACTTGTTGTGGGAGGTGCTGCGTCCATAAATATCGCAGGATTGGACTCTCAGCAAGAAGCGGGCCTGCCAACTGCTTCATTTGAAGCAACAGTGAAGATGGTTTTTTATCCCCAAGGGATAATCCATTGAGGAGTTTCGCCATTCTGGTTTCTTCAGAGTCCTGGAAGCGAGCGAGTAATGCTGTCCTCAAAGCCTCGTATTTTCCGTGCGAAGGTGGAGCTAGTAAGACGTCGCTGACAGTGCTTAGCGCTTCTTGGTTCAGCGCGCAGACAAGGCAGTGGTATTTAGTGGCATCTGCCGTAATTCCAGCACTTGAAAATTGTGATTCCGCTTGCACCAACCACAGCAGAACATTTTCGCTCCAAAATGGAGGCATATTTACAGTGACTTTGGCCACGACCTCGGTTGGGTTATTTTCTTGTGCCATTTTGTAAAACACAGGCTCGCAATGCACAAAAAAAAAGTTTAAAAAAAAACACTTGTTGAAAAGAAAGGTCGGGGATTAGAAAGTTTGTCAGACTGGAATGTCTTTGTTATGACGCACTATTGTTATTGTAAGGGTTGTAAATTAGCAGAACACGTATGGATAAGAATTATTTTTGCGCGGGAAAAAAATATTTAGAGATATTATATTTAAAACACACTTATATTATTTTTAAGCGATATTTTTTTTTTAGCACTGATTTAATTTTGCTGTGAGTACAACACACGTTTTATTTTTAAATGTTTGAGGGTCACCATGTAGTTAAACGGAGTACTAACGTCGGGTTCACCACTGTGGAAACTTCGTTTATTGGAAAAATTCTGTGTACAGCTTTTTTACAATATTGTTGTGATTTCTTGAAGGGCGTTCGGCAGTCTTGTTTCCAGAGACTGTCGCGGCGTGTCGATCTCCGGTTTCCAAATAGTTCCCATGGTCTCACGGAGGATGTCCGAGAGTGCGGAAGAGTTTGGAGGAGGGTGAAGGTTAACGGAAAGAAGAGTGAGCTGCTAGACGCAAGGCTTGAACTTTTGAGAGAAAGAGTGGTCCTGAAAAGGTCCACTATGGGATTGAAACTTGCGTCTGTTGAGCTCGGAAGGAAAGGATGGGTTTGGAGAGGTTTCTCGATCCTGAGAGCAGTTAGCTGTGGTGGCCAGGTATTGTAGGCAGCAATGCAGTTCCTCGAGTTTCTTGCGGTTGAAGAGTGGCGGAGAGGGTGCTGGCAGTGTTCGGTCGTCAGGCGAAGTGTTGGTGTCAGGCGAGAGCGAGCGGGCGAGCGTGTGTATTCGTCGAGTGTTGAGATTGTACTGCCCTCCCAGCCGACAGCGGCCTATCTTTATACTACAGTTAATAAGTCCACTGTCGGCTCCTAGCTAGTGTCGGCCAATGAGAGATCGCCGTAGATCCCTTTGTTCCGGGCCGTCTATTGTTTTCGCCGGGCAGTGACCAGTGGCGTTCTGTTGTAGTTGACTGGGGGAAACGCAGTGGCGCTACATTGTATGTATATGAAGACAGACTGCACCACAGCTGTATTAAAAAAATCATATTGCTAATATTATCAAAGACCGGTCACCAAAGAGCAATCCAGCCTTACATACAACAATTGGGTCTTGCGTGAGAATTAGCGCTTTCTATCCCGACGACCATGCTTGAGGTTCGATTCACATAAAAACGGCGCTCACGAAATAAATCATCCTTTTATTATTAGTATAAAATATTTTATAAAACATCTATAGACTTTAATCCAAGTTTTAAATATATAACAATTTTGAATATTAAGTCCAGTCTTCAGTTCCAGTTGGTAGAACGCTTACGTTCCAAGCTTCGCAGCCTGTGTCAGCAATGATTTTCCCTAGGCGTTTCCTTCAGACCTTATAATCATAATACCGACAAGGTTCACTCAGCCCTCAAGAGAAATTACAACCTGCTCCCTCAGAAGCCAAGAGGTTACCCCCTTAGTCGGGAAAATAAATAAATTCCTTCGCCATAATCATGCGACCCTTGCAGGGATAAATTGGCAAGAGTATGTATGCGTTTGCTTTCTACGCGAGACGCATCGGTTCTATGGAATGCTATAATTGGTTTGGTTTTAATTTAAGGCGTGTTATAAAGCTAAATCTGCTTTTTTTGTTTCTTACACTTTATGGTCTTAGCAAAATAGTTACAGTAATGAAAAAAAACAAGCATGTTTTTTAATTTTTTATCTTAATTATAAAGCCTGAACAAAATATATACACAAAAAAATATTGAAAAAAACGCGTTTTTTTTACATTTTTAGCTTTTTTTTTCGTGTGTGCTGTATTTTGGATTTTTTTTTTGCTTTTTAATTACAGAACTATACATTGTTTAGGTTTCGTACTCAACATTTTTTTTATAATGTCAATAGTTTTTGAGTAAATATGGCAAAACTGATTCTTTGATTTAATTAAAATTTAATTCATTTAGTAGTTTCAGTTTTTCCATATTTAGGAACTCAAAATCTATTGACATTATTGAAAAAATGTTGAGTACGGAACCTAAACAATGTGTAATTCTGTAATTAAAAAGCAAAACAAAAAATCCAAAATACAGCACACACGAAAAAAAAGCTAAAAATGTAAAAAAACGCGTTTTTTTAAATATTTTTTTGTGGTGGCAATTCTTAAGTTATATATTTTGTTCAAGCTTTATAATTAAGATAAAAAATTAATAAACATGCTTGATTTTTTTCATTACTGTCACTATTTTGCTAAGACCATAAAGTGTAAGAAACAAAAATGGCAGATTTAGCTTTATAACTTAAGTACTAGTTTCATTTAGGCCCGGTATTTTGAAGTATCGTAAAGTTAACTAAAATGCAATTTTAGTTAAATCATCATAATATTTCACTCACCGAATTTCGGCAGTAAATATTTAGTAACTTTAACTTTCGATTTTCAAGATGGCGGCGCTACACTGACAGCAGCTGTTCTTTTTTTAATGTAAGGATACATCAAAACTGTTGCAAACTGAACATTTTTTGTCTCGTTTTCTAGCTTAATGAAGGTTAGGCATATGATTTTTATGAATAGTTGTTTGTTTTAAAGCTTTTGAATGGAATTTTAATTATTTCCAAGATTTAGGGGCGTGGCCTCATACTTCGGTAATGTTCGGTTTTAGTTAACTCGAGATTGAGTATTTTGAATGAAAGTTCAAGTAATAGTTAACTAAAATATTACTACAGTTCAATATACCGGGCCTTAGTAGGGTCTAGTTTCGTTAAAATATTTTTAACAACAATAACTACACAATTAAAATCTTTACTCGGATATTAGACGAACCGTTATAAGAGAATTACATTACTTTCGACGTTTAATTAATGACGGCGAAATTCTAGTCGTTGTCGTGCAGGGAGGGTGTCTCCTGAAGACGTTAGCTACGTCGCTGACGAAACGTCAAGAATAATGTAAGTTCTCTTATAACGGTTCGTCTAATATCCGAGTAAAAAAAATAGCTGTGTAGTTATTATTATTGTAAATAAGTCAAAATATAACTGAATATACTTTATATTCTACAGATCGTCGATGGTAAAATGTTTCTTATATGATATAACTCAGTTGTGGATGCGAATTTAATATCCTTTCAGTTATGAATATATTAAAAAACTTGTTTATTTTTTTGTGAATACAACCAAACATTTATCTATCAACTACCTATAGTATACCTATTATAATGCCAGTTTTTAGCTAACCGAAGTTTTCGTAAGTCAATGAACTCGGTGTCGTTAGGAAAAAAATATACCTATATTTACAACGTATGTAAATTTGAAATGAAATTTCCTAAAGTTTGTGTATTTACGGAGTGAAAAAAAAATCATTTTTGTCAATTAAAAATTAATTTTTGTGAACCACAACGTTAATTTTTTAGCTTCTGAAGTAAGCCTCTGAAGATGGACGGATAAAATCCGATAGCGCTTGCAAACAAAAACGTGAAAATAAAACTACGTGTTTCACAAAAAAAAAAAAAAAATCGTTAACATTCAATCAATAATTCTCTCAACTCAAATAAAATCGATAGCTCAGTTGGTAGAGTGCTTGCATTCTACCCCGTGAGCTCGGGTTCGAATCTCACCGAGGCGAGGGTGTCAGAAATGATTTCCCATTTCGGTGTTTATTTCAAATAATAATAATAATATTAGGATGATTTATTTGATGAGCGCTGTTTTTGTGTGTATCACACCTCAAGAGCCCTCTGCGAGCTTGGTCGTCGCTGTAGAAAGCGCCAATTCTCAAGCAAGACCCAGTTGTTGTAAGGTTGGATGGACCTTTCAGTGACCGGTCTTTGGTAAAGGTTTATGAATTTTTCAACTCAGTGAAGTGAACATTCGAAATATAAATGGTATATTTTTGTGCTCCGCCGGGATCCGAATCCACAACCTTCCATTTACGAGTCCGAAGTGTTGCCACTTCGGACTACGGACCGGTCCAAGATGCCAACGACACGCGGTGTACCTGAGCGGTAACCCATCCAAGTACTGTCCGCGCCCAATGTTGCTTTACTTCGGTGATCTATGGGAACCGGTGCTTTCAACATGATAACGTCGTTGACGTTTTCAAACCCCATTATAAAATACCGGCAAGGTTTACTCAGCCTTCACAAGAAATGAGTACCAGCCCTCTCGGGAGCTGGGAAACCCCCACTTCAACTGAAGTGGTTGGCGTAAGGCCGGCCCCCTTCCCTATAAAAATAAATAGGTTCAACTCGCCACATGCGACCCCTTTGGGGATAACGCGGCAAGAAGTTACACTATATGTGTAGCTTAGGTTTAAAGTTTTAAATACTTATTACAACTTAATTTGTAGGTAGCTATGAGGCTGACCCATTGACTTACATAATATGTTATAACTCGATGGGCTGACCATCCATACTGTAAAAAATGGTTCACTTTGCCAAGTCTTCTTCTTCTGGTGCCACGTCTATAAAAGATCGGCGATCATCATGGCTATTTTCACCTTGAATGCCACGGCTCGAAATAAGAACTTGCTGCTTTAGTTGAACCATTGTTACAGGTTTTTCAGCCACAATGTACTTCGGCGTCCCTGAGTTCTTCTCCCCTTTGCCTCTTCACTTTGCCTCTTCACTTTGCCTCTTCACTTTGCCTCTTCACTTTGCCTCTTCACTTTGCCTCTTCACTTTGCCTCTTCACTTTGCCTCTTCACTTTGCCTCTTCACTTTGCCTCTTCACTTTGCCTCTTCACTTTGCCTCTTCACTTTGCCTCTTCACTTTGCCTCTTCACTTTGCCTCTTCACTTTGCCTCTTCACTTTGCCTCTTCACTTTGCCTCTTCACTTTGCCTCTTCACTTTGCCTCTTCACTTTGCCTCTTCACTTTGCCTCTTCACTTTGCCTCTTCACTTTGCCTCTTCACTTTGCCAATGGCATCCTGTTTCAGGGAGGTTCGGCAAGAGTTGCAGGGCTTGTGTTCATTCGAGATCTAGGTTTCTATGTTGAAAGTTCAAATGTAGCATGTGTACGTGCGAACTTATACGTGTGTGCCTGTGTGCAATATAAATTTATATGAATCTTAAATGTGAGCATATCTTTGCAACTTAGATTATATAAATATTTATTTGCTGAGCGCTGTTTTTGTGTGAATCGCATCTCAAGAGCCCTCTGTGAGCTTGTTTGTCGCTTTAAAAAGCGCCAAGTTTGTAAGTGAGAATCAGAACCTTTGACTCAAATTTATGTTATAACTCAATGATCAGAACCTTTGTGACTGGTCTTTGATATTTAGTAATTAAATTTATTTAGTTTTTCAACCCAGTAAAGGACATATCACTTTTGTCGATGCCACCCCTGTTTCAGGGAAAGGCCGTAAGAGTTGCAGATATTATATTATGTTCATTTGTGATTTGGGTTTGATTTTTTACTTGCATGCGTGAATATATCTTTGCAACTTAGATTATAGTTGTAATTCATACCGAAACCCTACAAAGTTCTCGTCGGAATATTACTAATATAGGTATTGTACCTATTGAACATAATGTCATACTTATCTAGTCAATATCCGGCAAAAACGTACTAGATTTATTCAAAGTCTGTCTTAGAAAACGTATTAAAAGGATTGCAAAAATAGGAAGAACTTTTTGTCTCTCTCTTTACGAGTAGGTATTCTGTATTGTGATAGTATTCATCGTTAGTTATATAATCGTTATTATAATCTAAGCGTTAATTATAATCTAAGTTGCTTGGATTATGAACATTCGATATTTACATTTTATGCATTCCCATGAGTATAGTCACGCATAAGTTGCACTTGCACATGCTGCATGTGAACCTAAGTACTTGCAACGTCAACATGACACATTATAGACTCTGTGCCCCTTGCTACCAAGTGAACCAATTTTTAGTGTGAATCATAGATCTAGTACTTGGGTGTGAATGGTCAGTACATAAATTATGTTAAAAAATACCAAGTTTGTATTAAAATAGTGAAAGAGCTAGTTGTTTAATTATGTCGGTATCAAATCACCATAATTACTTATATATCTAAATTGATAAAAGGAAGCAGCGTTACTATGTGGGAAAAAACTGAATAAAAAAAACAATGCAAAAAAATGTAAATCTAATAGTATTAATAAATTATTCATCCATAATATATTGAATCATTCAAATGCGTCATTTCCGCGCGCTGAGTTTTGTAAAGGGCGGCTGTTTTGTGTTTGTGGTGTTTACAGTTTGCGTGAAACTCCGACAGTACTTCCGGAATGACGTCACAAAAGCGGAAAATTCAAATTCAAACTCGGAACACGGTTCAAATATTGAAGATGTGTACGACGCCATGTTGGATTCCCCTTCAGGAGTTGAACAGGAGCGGCTCAGGAGGTTCCAGATGAGCCACGAGGGGATTTTCAGTCGAGGAAGAGTTGTGGTAAATGCCATGAAGGAGAATACAGTTGCCGAGGTGAACAGGGAAACAATGGTGCAAGATGTGGCTGAGAGGGAAGATGATATGTCAGAGGAGGAGGCTGCGAACTTTAAAAAGGTAAATAAAAAATAAACTTAGTTGCCAAGATATATTTATGACTTGTCAGGAGGTAATTTTCAATAGTAGTCAAGTCGACACTTTATGCCAAATTGAGAAAAGACGACTTTTGTGTTCTGTCATGATGTACTCCGTTGTGATGCTTAAAATGGTAGCTTTAGAATAATGTTATTTAGTTCAGGATTAATCAAATAAAACAGAAATAAAGTAAATGCTTGTATTTACGGAGAAAAACCCGAATAAAAAACGGATTTGACTAGTTTTGTTTCCAAGGTGTAGATTTGACCATTTTTTAATGAAAGCGAAATGGATTTGACCAATTTTGTTAGGAAGCGGTTCGGATTTGACTACTTTTGACGGCTCGATGTATCTGTGCATATGAATGCAAATTACTCTTCCTCAGCTATTCCCATCTTTCCCAATCCCTACATTAAACAACTTGACACTGGCGCCCCTGCTGAATGCGGGAATCCGCCACAAAGAAGAAGAAGATGTATGGAGAATGCAAGATGGCGGATGGGGCTAGGAGCGACGTGATTGGCTCAAACGAATCTAGTCATGTTTGAAAGTAAGGTGGTCTGGAATAGGCTAATTTTGAATGTAAGATTGATATTTGTTTATTGTTTTGAGGGGCTTAGGCTGGATTTAGCTAGTTAGGATTGATATGAGCCGATAAAGAATTCTTCCTAGAAAAATGTTGTATACTAACTTCATTTTTTATAAATTTGGAGTTGACCACTTTTGAAAATTACCTCCTGTTATATCAAATGCATGCCCACAAACAAACACTTGTTGTTCACGCTTACAAATGCCGAATGTGTACTTACAAATAAAATCCAAACCTCAAATGAACATAAACCCTGCAACTTTTGCCGATCTTCCTTGACATATAGGGGTGACACTGGCAAAGTGAACTATTTTTTTACAGTACGGGTGGTCAGTCTCATATCAACCTATAAGTCAAGCAATAAGTGGATACATTCTAAGTTTTTTAGAATTAAAATGTATGAAAAAGGTTATGACTGGATGAAATGAAAGAAGTATGTAAGGATGGAAAAAAAATGGCGGTTGATCTGCAATGCTGGCGGTTAAGACTAAGACTTTCAAAATTTGAATTCTCATTTTTTGCTGATTTTTATTTTATTGTTTTACTTATTGATTGTGTACCGCCATCTTTTGGTCCGGTTGATAGCTCAGTTGGTAGAGTGCTTGCATTCCATGCCGTGGGCTTGGGTTCGAATCCCACCGAGGGGTCGGAAATGATTTCCCGTTTCGGTGTTTATTTCAAACCCCAGAATAAAAAACCGGCAAGGTTTACTCAGCTTGTCTTGTCTTGTCTTGTATCCTGCCGCCTTTCCTCTAGGGGTGGCCAGTACCTCCACACAAGTGCCTCCACTTGACTCTGTCCTTGCATACTTCTTTCATCTCATCTAATTTCATCACTCTTTTCATGCATGCTCTTCTCTTGTTTCCACTCTGTAGATTCCATTCATTCGCAATCTCATTTATCTGATCAATCCATTGTTTCCTAGGTCTTCCCCTTCCACGCTTACCTGTTACATTCCCTTTATACACTCTTTTTGTCAGTCGGTCTTCATTCATCCTTTCAATATGTCCAAACCATCGCATCACACTTCTTTGAACTTTCACTTTCACGCTTTCTTTTACTCCGCATTCATTTAGAACCCATTCGTTTCTCACTCTATCTTTCAGTGTTTTTCCTGTCATACTTCTCAGATGGGCCATTTCTACGGTGCATACCTTATTTACTTCTCTTTCATTCAACGTCCATGACTCGCTTCCATACATCAGGGTCGGCAACAAAATACAATTGTGTACCGCCATTTTCATTTTCTTTGGTATCCTTTTATTCTTCGCTATTCTACCAAACGCTCCTATCACGCATCTTCCTTTGCTGGCACGCTTCTCTAATTCTTTCGTCATCTTACCATTCGCCTCAAACTTACTTCCTAAATAGTCAAACTCATTCACTACTTCAACTTTTATTCCATTCAAATTAATTGTAAGTTCCTCACATACTTCATTCCTGTCAAAAACTAATACTTTTGTCTTATTCGCATTTACTTTCAAGCTATTCTTACAAAATGCATCATTTAGTTTGGTTAACATCGTTTGGAGTTCCTCCGCCGAGTCAGCTAAAACTATAGCATCATCAGCATAAAGAAGTACTCCAACTCTTGTTTCACCCACTTTCACTCCGCTCTCTGATATTCCAGCTTCTTTTATGCAACTGTCCATGATTATATTAAACAACCATGGACTCATCACGCAGCCTTGCCTCACTCCCTTATATACATCAAACCAGTCACTATATCTCCCATCCACTCTTACACATGCCGAACTATTTTCATAGATGGCACGTATCACATTCAGAAGATTATCATTCACACCGTACTTCCTGAGAACATTCCACAGCATACATCTGTCCACCGAGTCAAAGGCCCTCTCAAGATCTACGAATGCTGCGTAGACCACCCTCCCCACAGCCAGATGTTTTTCAACAATCTGTCTGAGAGTAAAGATTTGGTCCACACAACCTCGTCCTGGCATAAAGCCAGATTGAATATCAGAGACCCTGTGATCGGTGGCCAGCCTTCACAAGAAATGAGTACCAGCCCTTTTGGGAGCTGGGAAACCTCCACTTCAACTGAAGTGGTTGGCGTAAGGCCGGCCCCCTTACATGTAAAAATAAATAGGTTCAACTCGCCACCAACTCGACTCCTTCGGGGATAACGCGGCAAGAAGTTACACTATATGTGTAGCTTAGTTGCGTTTTGCGTTGCATACCTATGTATTCCTTGACTTCTAGGTTGGTATGAGGCTGACCACCTACCTATACTGCAAAAAATGGTTCACTTTGCCAATGTCACCCCTGTTTCACAGGGAAGGTCGGCAAAAGTTGAAGGGTTTATGTTCATTTGAGATTTGGATTTTAATTTGTAAACTGTACACTTGCAGCATTTGTAAATGCGAACTTGCAGGTGTCTGTTTGAGGCCATGCATTGAATATTAATTTTAAATGTTAATGGATCAATTAGCAACTTAAATTATAGATTATTATTAATAGTGTATTATTAATAATGTATCTAAGTTGCAAAGATATTTTATCCTCAACATTCATATTATATATGTATATATACAAGGATAATTTATTTATAAGGTACACATAATAAAAGAGCGCCGTTTTTGTGTGTGTCACACCTCAAGGGCCCTCTCAAATCACGGATAAGACTTTTTGTAAAGTTGCGTCTTTAGTGCTCCTTATATGCATTCCCATAAATTCTTTACTTTACCATAAATCTCCCATCATTTCTTCGCTTACACATGGCGCATGTGGACTTACAGCACAAAACCTTATCTGAAATTAACATGCAAGGCACTCGAATTTGCGTTATTGAAACTAGCGCCGGTTCGAACCCGCATGCGCCTTCTGCCCGACCTTCCCTGAAACAGGGGTGACATTGGCAAAGTGAACCATTTTTTTATAGTATGGGTTTACTCAGCCTTCAAAAGAAATGAGTACTAGCCCCCTCAGGAGTTAGGAAACCCCCACTTCTACTGAAGTGGTTGGCGTAAGGTCGGCCCCCTCACCTGTAAAAATAAATACGTTCCACTCGCCACATGCCAAACTCTTCGAGGATAATGCAGCAAGAAATTACACTATTTGCTTAGTTGTGTTTGAGTTATGGGTGGTCAGCCTCATACCAACCTATATATATAAGTGAAGGAATCTTATCTGATTTTGTTATCACAAATGCACGTTATTATTATATTACTATATTCTCAAGAAGCTCCCTGTTTGCTGCAGGTGTCCTTCACAGGGAGTGGTCCCCCGCTGCTGCAGTACCGCGTGATCCACCTGGACCTGAAGGGCGCAGCTCCCCGGCTGCAGTTCCTGGCGCGGCTGTTGGCCATGCTGAAGAGAGCCGGCGCCTCTCACCTGCTGCTGGAGTACGAGGACATGTTCCCCTACCAGGAGAAGCTCAGCGGGATCCCCGCCAGGACGGCTTATGAGAGGACAGAGGTGACAAAAGGGATAAACCATGTTACTTTTTTGTTTTATAGATCTTTATTACCGGTCCGTAGTCCAGTGGTTGCACAGATTGCACAAGACAGGTCGATATGGAAACAGATGGAGGAGGCCTTCGTCCAGGAGTGGACGGAAATGGGCTAAAGAAGAAGAGAAGAAGAAGAAGAGTCCAGTGGTTAGCGCTTTGGACTCGTGAATGGAAGATTGTGGGTGGTCACAGTGGTCTATTTCTGCTTTGTCTCAGTTACAATTTGTTCCACTGTCTGATTCCAGTTATTGGAGTTCCTGGAGTTATCTGACTCTCTGGGCCTGGAGGTGATTCCGCTGGTGCAGACCTTCGGTCACCTGGAGTACGTGCTGAAGCTGCAAGAGTACCAACTCCTCAGGGAGAGGGAGCAGCATCCTGACTCCATCTGTCCATCCAACACCACCACACTCTCCCTCATACAGGAGATGATCACACAAGTAAACTGAAGTCCACTTAATCTAAATCTAAATCTAAGCTGCAAAGATATGTATTATTTGAAATTCATATTAAATGCATTCCCACAAGCAGACACGCATAATTTCGCGCTCACACATGCCGCATGTGGACCTACAATATAAAAAACCCAATCTCAAATGAACATAAGCCCTGCAACTCTTGCCGACCTTCCCTGAAACAGGGGTGACATTGGCAAAGTGAACCATTTTTTACAGTATGGGTGGTCAACCTCATACCAACCTATCAGTCAAGGAATGTAATAATAATAATAATAATTGGCTAATCTGGCAAAGCGCCGTTCAGTGGCACTATATAGTCACCCCAAGAACGCTTTTATGTGTTACAGCTTTTATTAACTGTTTTAGTGCCATTGTTTTTACTCAAACATACTTTAAAATTGTCAAAGAAATGTTTGCTTTAGATGACATTTACCTCAGCTTTTAAAACAACTGTATCTCTTCCAAAAATTGACCAATTCTAATAATGTCTTCAGTGTTTCCTTTATCAAAACTTGTACAAGAGTAATAAAATACTAAGAAAATTATGGAAGTATACATTGTGAATAAAAATTATAGCAAAACCGGGAATCTAAAAGTAAAAAAGTTAACATGTGTGCTTTGATCGCACAGACTCCATTTAATAATAAAATAAACATTTGTATAGCGCCTTTTGTGAAGTAACTGAGCAACCCACGGTCTCACCGAGTCAGGTCCTTAGTTTTAAAAAAATCCAAGAGCCAAGCTCAGGCCTGCCCCAGAGTCAGGATGAGATGAGAGTCACAGGACTTTCCACCTGTCTCTGGTTGGTTAAGGATCCTTTTGTCATGACAACGTTCCCAATTCCTCTTAACTCATTCTTCCTACCAATGTGTAAGTCCGATTTTTATTGCATGCCTAGAGGCATCTTGGCTTTCAGATCTTCGCAACCAAATGTGGTATGAACCCGAGATGGCCGGGTTTGTCAGTCTTTTCAGAAATCCATTTATTTGGGATCTATTCAGTCCCAGATCCTTGGAAGAAAAGTATATACCGATTTGGCTGGCAGTCCTCTCACTCCATTTCACGAAGCATGTTCTCATGAATTAATTACCTTTTGTTGATGTTGCAGGTGGTGGACTTCCACTCCCAGGTGCGCCCAGTGAGATGGTTCCACGTAGGAGCTGATGAGGTCTACCACATCAATCTGTGCGAGCTGTGCCAGGCAAGGAACCTCACTTCCAAGTAAGCCCAACACAATTATCTCAAATGCTGTTTCCTTGTTTCATTTTGTGCCTACAATCACTCATGCATAACACCGCTATTGGGTGAGCTGCATTGGCTTTGAGTTCCACAGCACATTGAGTATAAATTGTGATCAATGACACGTAGGGAACTTTATGAGAGGACACCACTGTAACTCGCAGAACTCATCAAACAATCTGGTTGAATAGCAGACAATTGACTTTTCTTGTGCTGTGCAGAAAGTGGAGCCAAGTTTGCAACTGTGTTTGGCGAGTGTGCTTTTGCAGTGGCGGCTCCAAGGGCATGGAACCGACTGCCACATGTGGTTTGAGAGATTGCTGACAACAGTCACTTCAAGAGACGGCTCAAGACTGATCTGTTCGCTGAATCTTGGTTATCAATTACTTTTTAAATGACTCACTTGCATCATATGTCCTATTTCATTATTTTCAGACAAATCTTCATCGATCACGTTTCAAAAGTTGCCACAATAGTCCGCAACCTCGGCGCAACACCTCTCATCTGGGACGACATGTTGCGAGGGATGACCCCAGCTGAACTAGAAGCACTGGCAACACAAGCCATCATCCCAGTTGTCTGGGTGTACCAGAGATCCATCATGTCTCTAGTGCCCCATAAAGCATGGTACATGTACACCAAGACATTCCCTAACATTTGGATCGCATCTGCCTTCAAAGGAGCTTCTGGTTCCACAAAATTAATACCGGATCTCAACAAAAACTACGAGAACCATCTTGCGTGGTTATACTTTATAAAGGACTACAAAATGCCAGGAACGGGAAACAAATATCATTTCCAAGGTATCGTGCTAACAGGGTGGTCCCGTTACCACCACTTCTCAGTGCTTTGTGAAATGCTGCCAGTTTCACTTCCTAGTTTATTGTTGAATCTTGTTTTAATTGAGGTGTTTCTGCAGCCAAATGAATTGCCAAGATCCGCAGCAGACATAGACACAGATGTTTACGATATCTGGTTGAAGTTTTTGAAGTGTCCAAAGAGAAAAGAGTTTCGTCTCGGGGTGCAGAGCAGCAGGAAACACAGTTACTTAATGCAAGTAGAAGAATTTATCAATTACTGTGATTTTCCTGGAAACAGATTGTACGATGACATTAAAAATTTAATTGTTATTGAAAAAAATGCAATTAGATATCATGTCAACTATTTGTACAAAACAAACGGGCTTTTGGAGTTTAATACAAAGTATAAAATGGTGAATTTGTTTCAAAATATTGATGCTATAGAGAAGGCTAAGCGACTGGACAATGATTTGAATGTATTGTCACAATATCTTCAACGACACATGGCAGAGTTTTTTGACAACTCCACAATTTTGGAGTTTATTGAATATAAAGTCACTCCAATAAAGAGTATTGCTAGAAGAGTCATTGAGAGTGCAGCCATCGCAGAGAAGAATAGAGTTTGGAAAAATAGACCGTATGTCGATAACTTAGCTCCCGTTGATGACAGTAGAAAGATAATTGCAGATGGAGGATGAAGCAAAATAGGTTTATCACCACTTAAGGATAAAATCAAACAATTGTTGGTGAGAAAACCCTTGTTATTGGCTCATTGTTTTTCATTTTTAATACTCTGAAGTTAGTAAATTAATATTTTGGCAGCTGCCAGGCAGCCATTTTGAAACAATGCACTCAGCCAGTGTATTCTAAATTTGATTTTCTCTCAGCGAGCAAACGTCTCAAATATAAATAGTGTCATTACTGCAATATGCTGGAGAGTTCAATATCATCAACTGGCCGTGTAAGCCTGAAACTCCTTTCCAAAAAAAATATTAGCCTTTTCCCCAGCAACTCGACCATGCAACATATCAATTTTTGTTAGTCAATCATTTGTCTGGACTCCATTATATGTTTAAGTCCTTTCCATAGGCTTCCTGTGCCTGATTTTTTATCCCCGCGAAGTTACCTATACGAGTATCATATGTTATTTTGAAAGCAGCAATTCAGCCATTTTGAAACATCTGTCATGATGTTGTTCTTTTGACTTATGGCAATTTTGGCAACCTCGGGTTAATTTGCTTGGGTTAGTTAACATTGTAGGTTAGGCTCAGGCCATGTTAGGTTAGTTACCGCTGTAGTTAGGTTAGGACCAATAAAAGACCAATATTTTATCATATTAGTGTAGCACCTGGATACCTGATAGTTATTATTGATTGTTAAAGTTGTAAAATAGCTGCATACGTAATATGGAGTGAATTGGGGGAAATTTGACAATAAACTCAGAATATTTGAAATGTGGGTAATAATTGTGATGTCACCTGGCCCAGGCTAAAAACATAGACAATGTCATAATTTCAATACAATATTACGTAGGTACTTTGAAAAGGTACTTAAGTGCACCATTCACATTCTGCATTTAGCACTACCACTAAATATACGGAGTGACAGTGCTGTGAACTAGAAAAAAAACCCTGATTATCGGGAATCTAGTTTTTATTTATTACTAGCTGTACCCTGGCACCCCTTGTAGTGGCTCGTCTAGTTACTGTTATTGTATTATACCGCCATTATGTTTGCGGTGGCCAGTATATCTGTTGAAGTGTCTCCACTGATAAGATAGAAGAAGATGGGTGACAGCACATAGCCAAAGAATATTCTGAATTCTTGGAGTCCATGTTTACATCCATATTACAGCAATGTTGACAGATAAAATAACTCTTTGTGTAATAAGTAGGTACAATTGAATCGTTTAATATTTTATTGCATTTTGTTCGATCGTGGAACAGATGAATACATTTAGTTCTATAACATTCATATGTATTACGTAGATTTAACAATATTATTGTGCTTTTATATTTATTTTACAATTAATAAAAGTAAACTTCCTACTTTATGAGTATAAAATGTGTTTGTTTCCTTATCTATATTATTTTGTGTTGTCATTGGAAAAAAAAACACTAAAAAGTCATGTAATAAAAATCACCAACATTTACAAAAACATTTTTGTCTTTTCATTGAAAATTCTATTAACTAAATGAATTAGTAAGATCTAAGTACTGACGAAACAATGTTAATAGGGCCAGCAGCCAGGCGCATGCATAGCGTGGAGGCAAATACATTTCATAATGAATATTTTGCTATTTTTCTTGAAAATAACACATATGATATTATTAATTGACTTGCTAATAATAGCTCTGAACAAAAAAATTCAATTTGGAATCTTAACTTGAAGGTTAAATGCACATTTTATCAGATATTGCCTATCTTATGGATACATGTGCCTGTATAGAATGCACGCCCCTGCCAGCAGCTGTACGTGCAAATGTGTACATGCAACTGTGACTATAATTAAGCTTTCAAATAACTTAAATTTAAGCTTGTTAACTACATAGGCGTAAGGTTTTGTATTTCATTTTATTATGTAGATTGACTAGATGCACACAATTAAAACTTATACTGTAACTGTAACTCTGTCGCCATTCCGCTAGGGGTGGCCAGAGCCTCTGCAGAGTTGCCTCCATTTTTTCCTATCCTTTTTCAATTCATTCATATCCATCACCTTTTTCATGCATTTTCTTCTTTTACGCTCACTTTGTATATCCCATTCTTTCACAATCTCCTCAATCTGATCACTCCATACTTTTCTCGGTCGTCCCTTCCCTCTTTTTCCTTTCCCACTTTCTTTGTATACATACTTTGTCAGTCTATCATCATTCATTCTTTCCACATGCCCAAACCATCTCATCACATTCTTTTGCACCTTAACTTTCACATCCTCTTTCAAATTACATTCTTTTTTTACCCATTCATTCCTAACTCTATCCCTCAGAGTTTTTCCTGTCATGCTTCTCAAATGCTTCATTTCCACCGTACATACTTTACTCATTTCGCTATCGTTCACTGTCCATGCTTCACTTCCATACATCAAAGTCGGTAACAATATGCCATTGTGTACCGCCATTCTCAGATCCATCGTCAATCGCTTGTTCTTTGCTATTCTTCCTATTGCACCGACCACTTGCTTATCAAAAACTTATCATTATTTGATTTCTACTAAATTTTATAGAACCAAAAATTCTAATGAAACACTGTTTTAATTTCACTCAATTTATTAATTTAATTTTAATTAAAATATCCTCACTTATACCTCCTCCTCTCGTCACAACAAGGGCAACTCGTAGAACGGCTCACATTCAACCATTTGCAGTCAATATCAAAATTATGAAAACTAGGTGTTTTCACGACTCATTCCTCTGCCAAACTGCCCGCTTATGGAATGAGTTACCAGTATCTGTGTTTCCACCCCAATTTAACCTTACCTTTCCTTACTTTTCAAATCCAATATCAATCGCCACTTCCTCTCAGTGTCTCAAACCAAAGCAACGCAACACACACCACAGCACTGCGCAGCTAACGGCCCTGCTACCGGATAAGGACAACTGCTACATCGCCAACACCTCTGCGGCACTAAAACAAGTGTCATAGACCCATAGAATCTCTTGAATCTAGGGAGTCTCCCGCACAGGCTTTCTTAAAAAAAAAAAAAATATATATATATAAACGTTTTCAATCTCTCAATCATCTTCAAATACAATAAAACTAAAAAAATTGAGAGATTGAAAAGGTTTGCATATATTATTTAAAATAAAATTAATAAATTGAGTGAAAATAAAACAGTGTTTCATTAGAATTTTTGGTTTTATAAAATTTAGTAGAAATCAATTATTATGAATTTTCAGTGTTAATACGAGTACATAAACCATACACAAGATATACTTATCATTATTGTTATATGGATGACTAGAAACAGCTATTAAACAAGATTTAATTGTAAAAAGTATTAAAAACTTCCAACACGCGTTATATTACCTAACAATTACTTCTATCTATAATCTATAATCTAAGCTGCAAGGATATGTAAGCATTTAAGGCTCATATGAAATGCATGCCTACAGACAGGCACATGTAGGTTCGCGCCTACACATTCTGCATGTGTGCATACAAATAAAGAAAACCTCACATGGACATAAACCTTGCAACTCCTGCCGCCGTTCCCTGAACCGGGGTGGCATTGGCAAAAGTGAACCGATTTTTACAA
This sequence comes from Agapetus fuscipes, assembly GCA_951799405.1. Classification (NCBI taxonomy): domain Eukaryota; kingdom Metazoa; phylum Arthropoda; class Insecta; order Trichoptera; family Glossosomatidae; genus Agapetus; species Agapetus fuscipes. Next base: position 9,132,908 of record OX637358.1, on the reverse strand, counting down.
CACGGGTGGTCAGCCTCGTATCAACCTATCAGTCAACTTCACATCCACATTCCCAACAGGACTATTCTCCATACACTGGTGCTACTTTTGGGTGGATCAAGCACCTTGTGTGAGCTGCTCAATGCTAGACAGAGCCAATTTTTCAACCAAGACAAAGTTGCTACAAAGCTGAATGAACCGTCCTGACCGGACTTGATACAATTGGAGGAATTTCTGACTCTATGATTAGTGTTCTAGCAGAACCACATCTTGACGGGTTGGTCTGCAGCAGGTCCTGGCGCGACCCTGATCTCAGGTCACTTATTTGTGGATGTGTGAATGATTGAGGTTATGTTAAGTGGTCTAGCAGAACCATGTCTTGACAGGCTGGTCGCCCTGTCCGTTGTGCTGCAGCAGGTCCTGCCAGGCCACGGCGCGGCCCTGATGTCAGGCAGAGGCATTGTTGCTGGCGATCAGCTGCTCCGAGCCAGGCTGCAGGGGGACATAGTCCTCATCAGTGGACTCCAGAGCCAGCACGTGCGCGCGGAGACGAGGGGTAAGGGGGTTCCTGGAACACCAACATATAACATGTGCACACATTCATAGAAAAGTGCTATATACCAATAAAACCATTCAGGTATAATATAAGTGAAGTCAAAACTAGCTTACTAGGCAAAACTATGCATTGAAGCATACTATGGGACATAACTGTCAGCCTGATTTGTCAAACACAACGGTGTCCTCTAAATTTAATTTTTCTTCGTTTTATCAATCTTGTGTTTTGACACCCAATAATTACAATTAGGAATATCAAAATTGCAGAGAAATTTTGTAGAAACTCTGCAGGTTTTCCTGGGGAGTATGGTGCGAGGCAGAGAGACAAGTTGTTACCAGTTGTTGGCGTTGTTGTCGTGCAGACTGGCCTGGTTGAGGATGTGCAGAGCGCCCTGCAGGGTCTCCTGGGCAGTCTGGTGCGAGGCAGACAGGTAGGGCGGGGGCTGAGGCCTGCTGTGATCCGTCTCTAGCTGGGGCGCCTTGCAGGGACTGCTGCCAACACTGACAAAAATAAACATTCAAGTATGTTATGTTGTCCCAACAGTCAAGGTTCTCATTGTAATGGACTTGGATCAAATTCCATGCACAACAGTCCGGTCCGTAGTCCAGTGGCAACACTTCGGCCTCGTAAATGGAAGGTTGTAGATTCAAATCCCAGCGGAGCACAAAAAAATACCATTTAAATTTTCAAATATGCTCTTTGGTTGGTGAACAAATTCATATACCTTTACCAAAGACTGGTCACTAAAGGTCCATCCAGCCTTACAGCAACTGGATCTTGCTTGAGAATTGGCGCTTTCTACAGCGACGATCAAGCTCGCAGAGGGCTCTTGAGGTGTGATACACACAAAAACAGCGCTCACCAAATAAATCAGCCTAATTTAATTTAACAGAATTGTGATAGTTGGCCGGGCTAAAAATAGCTTTAATACAAAATTTAGTAGGTACACTGAAAAGACACTAAAGCGCTATGCATTTAGCACAACTGTCACATTCATACATGCAAATCGGGAATCCATTTTTTATTTAATACGAGCTGTACCCTGCCACCCCTTGTGGTGGCTCGTCTTATTACTGTATTATGCCACCATACTGTTAGGGGTGGCCAGTATATCTCCGCAGATGTGTCTCCACTGCGTTGTGTCCTTGTACACTGTTTTTAGTTAGTTCTTCGATTTGTTGGTGTCTATCTATTTCTTTTGTGATTAAGGCGTGGCTCGAATCTATAAGCTCAGTTGCAAAGATATATTACATTCAAGATTCATAATAATGTATTTTTTTAATTATCACTAGAAATATACACAAATAAGATATACTTACATTGTAGAATTTTTAAATTTCTTTTTAATTACTACATAGATGAGATTATTTTTAAAGCTGAATGTTGTATTAAAACCATGGAGTTCTATTAAATGGAGAGGCTATTTATTTGATTTAGTTCTAAACACTGTGATCCATACAGTCACTGAAATCTAATTTCGCCAAACATTGTACCTTGTTTTGTCTCGCTCGCACCACATACGTTTTTTGTTGTTGTCCTTTTCTATCACGTTATGTGTCTCTACTCCGTCGTTAATTTATGTAAGCAGGTAATGTTGCTTAGCAACGAATTGTTGATGTTATTTTCCTTGACAACATAATTTAGTGTTGTCAAAGGTTTTGAAAATATCTGATACTTTTTAATGCTTCTGTTACATAAACGTAAATATTTTACTTAATGTGACATAATTACTTAATTATTTCATTAAATTTTTTTAATTTTAAGTTTTTTCAATGATGTTAGGAGTAATATCTATAGAAGACAAAGTAAAAAATTATTCTTTTAAATCCAATTTCCTTGAAATATAAAAGGGTAAATGAAACAAAAAGTGTAGGGTAGAAATTGAAATTTTGAATTTTGAAATACAGACCACTTTAAATACATACATTTCACAAAAAAAAAATATTCTCACGTGACGGTATCAGATACTCTATTTTATCATCATCACATCTCTATCACTAAAAATGGCCGACGGTTTGACAGCGGGGCTATTGTTTTGTGGCTAAAGGTATCGGCAGATAAAATATCAATTGAATTTACTTAAATATTAATATTCACTGGTAATTACGAGTGAAAAGTTACTCCAGATTTTTTATTACAATTTGTTGTATTGTTTGTGCATTTGGAAAATGTGTGGCTTGGCATTTTTACAATTTTTCTTTCCAGTTAGGAAACACACCTGTTAATAGTTGGAAGGTTACCGATAGACTGAATTTGGATTTTTGTATGATGAGTGGGGTAGCGCATTTCTAATTCACAAAGGATTGCTTTCTCAGCCTATCCAGTCCTTATAAATCCATGATTAAAACGATAAAAAAAACAAGAAGGTATAATCCTAACCGCCAAAATATTTGTCAGATTCAAATGGATTTGTATGGATGAGATTTGGAACTCACCTGGCCAAATGACATAATTTTTGCAGCTGGTTTTTATATTTTCGATGACCTAAGAAGAAGAGAAGTAAGGGATAGTGAGCATGTACCTAGCAGTACTGGCGCTGTCAGGAGTGTGCCTTGAGTGCAGAGGTTTCAGGGAATCCGCAAACTGGAGGTCAGACTTGTGCTTGCTGTCACCACTGGTGTTGCGAGATGAAGAAGAGAAGTAAGGGATAGTGAGCATGTACCTAGCAGTACTGGCGCTGTCAGGAGTGTGCCTTGAGTGCAGAGGTTTCAGGGAATCCGCAGACTGGAGGTCAGACTTGAGCTTGCTGTCACCACTGGTGTTGCGAGATGAAGAAGAGAAGTAAGGGATAGTGAGCATGTACCTAGCAGTACTGGCGCTGTCAGGAGTGTGCCTTGAGTGCAGAGGTTTCAGGGAATCCGCAGACTGGAGGTCAGACTTGTGCTTGCTGTCACCACTGGTGTTGCGAGATGAAGAAGAGAAGTAAGGGATAGTGAGCATGTACCTAGCAGTACTGGCGCTGTCAGGAGTGTGCCTTGAGTGCAGAGGTTTCAGGGAATCCGCAGACTGGAGGTCAGACTTGTGCTTGCTGTCACCACTGGTGTTGCGAGATGATCTGAAATACACACACAAACATTACAATTCAAAATACATCTCGACACACTAACAATATAAAATGGTCAAAAAGAAGATATAAATATTCTATGTGACATAACTCATGATAAACAAAAAGTGCATTTCCCCATAATCAGGGATTTTTTCTAGTTCACAGCACTGTGAGCCCATACAGTTGGCAGTAATGCTGTGTTATTTCAAACTACCTGCAAAAACGCAACTAAGCTACGCATATAGTGTAACATCTTGCCATGTTATCCCCTAAGGGGTCGCATGTGGCGAGTTACACCTATTTATTTTTACAGGTAAGGGGGCCGGCCCTACGCCAACCACTTCAGTTGAAGTGGGGGTTTCCCAGCTCCCGAAAGAGCTGCTACTCATTTCTTGTGAAGGCTGAGTAAACCTTGCCGGCATTTTAATTTAGGGTTTGAAATAAACACCGAAACGGGAAATCATTTCTGATACCCTCGGTGGGATTCGAATCCGAGCTCAGGGCATGGAATGCAAGCACTCTAGCAACTGAGCTATCAACACTGAGCCTGCACAATGTTGTATTGAAATTATGATGCTCTGTACTGTCTTTAGCCCGGCCAGGTGACATCACATATACTCCATTAATGGAAAAAGGAATAGACTCAACACAAATTTTAAATTATGTTTTTTTTGGCAGGCAAACATCTCATGTCTTGTGACTTGGATCCATAGCAACCTGTAATAAAATATTTGTTATTCCCTCAACCCAATTGTGTGATGCCACAATTTTGCTGTCTATGGAATTTGACATAGTGAAATGGAGTAGATCCAGGAGGCGATTTCGGAGATATCATGTCTCTAGAATGAGTCATGAAAGACTCACACACATTGTAGCTTATGAGATGGTAATGAGCCAATGCTCAGATCTCTTAATAGATGGAAAGATGGCTGGGCTTCTCATCTCAGGATCCATGAGCCGATTTAAAGTTTTTTGTGGATCAAAGATCGAAAGATCTACATCAAGAAAAGGATATTTTGCTGTCTTTCCTTTGAGTTAAACTTCTAAATAATTCAAACATTTACAAGAGGATGTTAGAGGCAAGGCAAAGTTTGCCCAGACTAATACATAAATGTTAAAGCAAACTGTTATTAAAAACCAATACATTAAGGTTATTGTACAAAGTTGGTTAGTGAAGAATAGAAGGAATAGTCCTGCCTTTTCCTGTGCGCATACTCTTCACATAGGTGGAAGATGTTGACAAAAAACACCTCAGAAGCTTCATCTCTGGAAAGTAAGGATAACAAAAAAATCAACAACAACAAAAATGTCGACTAGAGGATGCCAATGAGGATGGCCGGCAGCAGCGGCATGACAGTTAACAGCAGTGGGTGGCAGTAGTGGTCAGCTCTCTGCCATAGTGCCTGGTCAGGGTGATGCTTGGTCATATGTATGCTCCAACCCTCCTCATATCCGTCCTGTATGTATGTGTCAGAAGCACCCACAGCACATGGACGCTCATGCAAAGTTATACATTTTCTCAAGTGGCGGAAGGCCTTCCCGTGAAGTAAAAGCAAAGGCGCAACAAAATAAGAACCTCTAGGTCAGATGCATGCCCATGACTCTAAAAGTATGTGGCTCAATGTTACTGAAATAACGGGTGGCACTCTTTGTGGGATTGTTTCTAGATCACGGGTAACGTGAAGAATATGATGAAAATAATAATAAGAAGAGAAAAAAAAAAACTAAGGACAGGATTACCACCAGCTGTGACTTACATTCCCTCGTGGTGGAAGCACAGGATGCCACTGAGGATGGCCAGCAGCAGCAGCATGACAGCAGTGGGCGCCACTATGGTGGTGGTCAGCTCTCTGCCATAGTCTCTCTCAGGAACGCTTTCCCGGGACCTGCTGCGGTGCACGGGACTCGGAGCAGCACGGAGACGAGAACTCTCCTGGAAGGAGGGCTTCTTCTCTACCACGTCATTTACCTGTAATATCAACAAAATCTTTTTTATAGCCTGCTATATATTTATTAAGACATACTAAGTATACACCTTGACTTATAGGTTGGTATGAGGTTGAACACTGGTACTGTAAAAAGTGGTTCACTTTGCCAATGTCACCTCTATTTCAGGGGAGAGCGGTGAAAGTACAAAGGTTTATGTTGACGCTTGACACTTGAGATTTGGCTTTAAATTTGTTTGTGCACATGCATTTTGAGTGTAAGTGCGAACTTACATGTGTCTGCTTGGGACATGCATGAATTTTAAAATCTTTGCAACATAAATTATAGTTACATATATTTAATAAGATATACGTACTATACATGCATACAGCCTGGTTGATAGCTCAGTTGTTATTGTTGCTGTGTGCTTTTCATAAAAAGTTATTGTTAATCATTTCATCATACTGTTACGAATATGTAACTATGTGAGTTGTGTCTGTGTTACATTTGTATTGGTCGAGATTGCTTGAGTGTTCTAGTAAGGTCTTGCATGTGTCAATTCTCAAGGATTTGAGAATTATCCTTAGTCTTACTATAAATAAGGGCCAAAGCTGTCATCAGAGAGTAGTCAAGCGAATGTTGCATTGTGTAGGTGTAAAGTTGACTCTGTATGCAACCCAATTTTAAATAAATTGTACAAAATACATAACCACAAGTGTTTATTATTAAATTCTATAATCTATATTCTAGGTTGCAAGGATATATTAATTTAAAGTTCTCAAATGCATGCCCACAAACAAACACGTGTAGTTCGCGCTTACAAATGCTGAATGTGTACTTACAAATAAAATCCAAACCTCAAATGAACATAAGCCCTACAACTTTTGCCGACCTTCCCTGACACAGAGGTGATATTAAAATTGACATTAAATTGAACCTGGTAAAATTGTAACAATACTTTTTTTACAAAATGTATCAAGAAGTCTGTTGGAGCAGGGTTTTTAGGCAAGAAATTCTATCAAAAAACCCGTTTCCACAAAGAAAAAGACGCGAGTATCCCCCATGTCCTATTTTACATAGAGATAAAACCATTCTGAAGTGAGAATGGCTGTATTAGTTACACACCAGTCTGAAGGCGCACCAATCCAGATTGAAGCCTGCGTCCCGGAACAGCCTCTCCACCGTGGTCCTCTTGAAGTCCCGCGGACACACCGCGACCTTGGCTAGCGGGCGCACTTCCTCCTGCAGGTGGACCAGCTCAGCCGAGTGCGGGCGCGGGCTGCTCAGGCGCAGCACAACACTGAAACCAACAAACAAAGATCCTGGTCACGCCATTCTCTACATTCCTCATTTCCTATTTTACGGTACCTTGACAAATTTCTATAGATTTATTTAAGGTTTTGTTTTTTGTGTACATTAATGTTATTTATCATCTATATTCCTCGACTTATAGGTTGGTATGAGACTGACCACCCATCTATATATAATCTATAATATTTAATCTAAGTTGCAAGGATATATTAACATTCAAAGCTCATATCATATGCATACCCACAAACAAACATGTGTAAGTACGCGATTACGCATGTGAACATGTAATGACGCATGTGAACCTACAATATAAAACTCGATCTCAAAAGAACGTAAGCCCTGCAACTCTTGCCAATCTCCTCTGGAACAGGGGTGACATTGGCAAAGTGAACCATTTTTTACAGCATGGGTGGTCAGCTGCATACTAACCTATAAGTCAAGGAGCATGGGCATTAGTTTTTCCGCACAAAATGCATGTTTTTGGTCTCGGTAAGTAGAGGTTGCCGCTAGCTCATTACCGTAAAGAAGTGGATGAGGGGTTATTCTGGCTTAATTGTGGATCAAATAAATTATAGTAGTTTGTTAATTTCCTTTGGGGCTATTCTTAGCCATTTTAGTCGTCGGTGGAGCCCACGTTTTGACAAACTATGATGCCTGGCCTGAAAGTCTCATCACCAAGATCATTCTTACCTACCAAATTTTGGCAATGTTTGTATGAAAACTAATCAGCTGTTCACTTGCCGCCATATTGGATTGACAGATCTTCATACAAATGCACCATTAGTTTGTCAAAGCATGGGCTCAACGGGCGACTAAAGTGTCTAAGAATAGCACTGATTGTGTTTTAGTGACCTATCTACTAAAACAACATCTGTGAACGCAACTTGTGAATAGTTCTATATTGAATTTTTTCTCCGAGATAGACTCAAAAAAGGGTTACCCTTCTCCCTCGTCAGGCTTGAGAGGCAGCCGTGCTCCCAGCTGGACTGCCGAGGCCAAGAAGGTCACACTGATGTCATCCACAGCCTCACGCCACAACTTCTTACCAAACACATCCTTCAAGCGCTCTAACCTAGAATAGTAATACAAATTAACATTTTCATTTCATTACAATAGAGTTCGCGATGATTGGGTGATACAACGAGTGTGGTATAATAGAGAATATGAGAATGAAAGTACAAAAAAGCACAATGAGATGGTTTGGACATCTTGAAAGAATGGATGATGAACGACTAAGGAAGAAAGTGTACAGAGGAAATCTCAAGAGGAAAGCGTGCAGAGAATATTCAAGTAAACACTCACGCAATTTTGAACGGATACAAATAATTTATTTAAAAAAAAAAACAGGTTCAAGTAATTCACTTACAATTTTATTTTTCGCTTCAAAAAGGCATACTCAGGAGCAGGGAGGATGCAACATACTCAGGAGCAGGGAGGATGCAACATACTCAGGAGCAGGGAGGATGCAACATACTCAGGAGCAGGGAGGATGCAACATACTCAGGAGCAGGGAGGATGCAACATACTCAGGAGCAGGGAGGATGCAACATACTCAGGAGCAGGGAGGATGCAACATACTCAGGAGCAGGGAGGATGCAACATACTCAGGAGCAGGGAGGATGCAACATACTCAGGAGCAGGGAGGATGCAACATACTCAGGAGCAGGGAGGATGCAACATACTCAGGAGCAGGGAGTATGCAACATACTCAGGAGCAGGGAGGATGCAACATACTCAGGAGCAGGGAGGATGCAACATACTCAGGAGCAGGGAGGATGCAACATACTCAGGAGCAGGGAGTATGCAACATACTCAGGAGCAGGGAGGATGCAACATACTCAGGAGCAGGGAGGATGCAACATACTCAGGAGCAGGGAGGATGCAACATACTCAGGAGCAGGGAGGATGCAACATACTCAGGAGCAGGGAGGATGCAACATACTCAGGAGCAGGGAGGATGCAACATACTCAGGAGCAGGGAGGATGCAACATACTCAGGAGCAGGGAGGATGCAACATACTCAGGAGCAGGGAGGATGCAACATACTCAGGAGCAGGGAGGATGCAACATACTCAGGAGCAGGGAGGATGCAACATACTCAGGAGCAGGGAGGATGCCTTTTTGAACCAAAAAATAAAAATAAAATTGTAAGTGAACTAAAACTGTGTTATTTTTTTAAATAAATACCTACAAGGACTTTAACTGTGTGAACCAACAAATAGAATACAAATACAATTATTTAAGTACCAACATGTAGAGACTTCACAGTCTCACACAGACACAACACACACCAACTCACACAGACACACAATTACACATTCGCAACAATATACTTTCAAATTTGTCCATTGTCAACTTTGAGGGGACCTGCCAGGATAGAAGCAGGAGAGAAGAGAAGGCAGCAGGCATTTGTACCTATAGCCGTCCAGCATGTCCTCCACATTGAGGTTGTCTATCTTCATCTGCACGTGATGTGTTGCCGTGTTCACTTTCCTCTGCACCTTCAGAGGAATCACCAGGCTCCGGGTCTCGTAGTCCTCCTTGTTCAGGGCCACCACTTGCAGCTGACAACAGATATGATAGGTTCCATTAAAATAGGGCGCCTGCAGTCACATCATTAGAATGGAAGACGCAAACCCCATTAAGTGCCTAAAACTCTCAGCAGCACAAGGCCGAAGCAGACCTGGGCTGGAAGTCTCATCCCCACGTAATTCTTCCCTGACAAATATTGGTAATATTTGTATGAAGATTAATCAGCTGTTCAGACCATCTTGGATTGACAGGTCTTCATACAAATATTACCGATAATGGAAGGTTCTGGGTTTGATTCCCGGCGGAGCAAAAAAAATGCACCATTTATATTTTCAAATATGTTCTTCGCTGAGTTGAAAAATTCATATAACCTTTATCAAAGACCGGTCACCAAACATCCATCCAGCCTTAAGACAAATGGGTCTTGCTTGGGAATTGGCGCTTTCTGGCGACAACCAAGCTCGGTTAAACTCCAGTCGATAGCTCAGTTGGTAGAATGCTTGCATTGATGATGATGATTATGATTTGTAGGGCGCCGTTTCGTGACTACTGTCACTGCAAAGAAATAGGTCTTCATTCCCTTCTTACAACTCTCAATCCCTTCCTTGGCGCGCACTTCTGAGGGCAGCTGATTCCAAAACCAGCATTCCATGCCGAGAGCAAGGGTATTGAGTGTTGTCTCTTTGTAGCAATGACCAAGCTCGTAAACAACACCTCTGCGGCACTACAATAAGTTTAATAGACCCCTAGAGTCTCTGAAATCTAGGGAAACCCTATAACACAGTGTGAATTAAGTCGGTTGCAGCCAGTAATGAATGCAGGCGCGCGGCTTATATTCAACTAAACCAACTGCTGTCGCATAACTCCGCTTTTAGAGCGAATCCACTGGTTGAGGTTTCTTCAACGCGTCAAGTTTAAACTTGGCCTTGTCACCTACAAAGCTCTCCATGATGCAGCTCCTCTCTACATCCAAGATCTGATTGTTCCAAAAGTCCTGGGCTCAAGGGAACAAACACTGAGATCAGCAGAGAACGGAGCAGAAACCCTGCCAAATGAACCTAGAAGGAAAATTGCCACTGTTTTCGGAGACCGTGCTTTTGCGGTGGCCGGCCCTGTGACCTGGAATCAACTGCCACCAGAAATCCGGAGGTCCAGAACAATTGAGGAGCTAAAGAGGAGGATGAAGATATACTTTTTTTAACTACTAAGCGCCCTTGGAGTGACATTGACTCACGAAACGGCGCTGATAAAAGAAATCATCAAATCATCATCATCATAAAAAAAAGAAGGTACTAGGGGGACGAATTACCTGTATGTCTTTCTGTTTGAGTGGAGGAGTGCCGTAGACGAAGCCAGCGCGGTGCCTGCTGCTGAAGGTGTAGCGCAGCCAGTCCGGCAAGTCCGGCTTGTGCAGGAGGGAGGCGTGGTACGTGTACTGCAGGTCAAACTCTGCAACATAGCAATCAGCTATATTGAGTATGTGTCCTCCAACATATGAACAACTTTATGAAATGAAGTCGATGACGATTCGTTGGCGATGTAGCCAAGATCTTCAGGAGAAACCCACTCTATCCGACAAGTGAGGATAAACTGATTGGATAAAACTTTATTGGCAAATCTCTTGAACAACACAAGAGTGCAGATTATAATAATTATCTTTCTATTTATTTATTTTAATAATAATTTTACAAAAATGTCTAAGGACAGTAAATCTAACCTAAATTTGACTTTAAAATTATACCCCCCCTTTTTACATAAACTGTCATAGCTGCAATGGCTATTTTATTGGCGATGTCCGATCTATAGCTCAGTTGGTAATGCTTGAATTCCATGCCGAGAGCTCAGGTTCGAATTCCACAGAGTGTGTCAGAAGTGGTTTCCCGTTTCAGTGTTTATTTCAAACCCAAAATAAAATACTGGCAAGGTTTACTCAGCCTTCACAAGAAATTAGTACTAGCCCCCTCGGGAGCTTGGAAACTCCCACTTCAACTGAAGTGGTTGGTGAAAGGCTGGCCCCTTTCATGTAAAAATAAATAGGTTCGACAGCCATCATTATTCTCAATAGTAACAACTTTCTAGGAACATTTTTACATGCGCCAATTTTTTTTGTACGCATGGAAATGCAACTGTGAAGTTCATTGTTCTCTTTCTTACTAATACCATTTTCATAAGTAGGTTGAAACAGATAATATATATAACTAGGGGCGTTGCCCCTGGCTGCTACGCAGCCCAACCCCTTAACATTTGTGAAATGTGTATATTGCACATAGTTTCCTCGCGTTAAACTTCGTAGTATGTATTATAAAACATGTAAAATAAAAACACACAGTTTTTGTAAAAGAACATTTACTTAGATTTGTTAGGCTTTGATAAAATAAATTTATGAAAATCCGCCATTACAAAAAAATACTGGGAATATCCCGCACTGTAAACGGTTATACCTTAATATAATAAATACATCGATAGTGTATGCAAATATTAAAATTTTTGACTCAAATGAACATAAGTGCAAAAAGAGTTGCACTTATGTTCATTTGAGTTGGGTGTTTATGTTGTAAGTCCACATGCAGCATGTGTAAGCGTGAACTTTTACGAGTCTGCTAGTGTACTTGTGTTATGTCACTGTGATTTTTGGTTAAAGTGCTGTTCTGTCACTGTGCTGTTTTGACACTGTGCTGATTTTTCACTGTGCTGTTTTGTCACTGTGCTGTTTTGTCACTGTGCTGTTTTGTTACCGTGTTGTTTTGTCACCGTGTTGTTGTGTCACTGTGCTGTTCTTTCACTGTGCTTTTTTGTCTCCGTGTTGTTTTGTCACTATGCTGTTTTGTCAATGTGCTGCTTTGTCACTGTGCTGTTTTGTTACTGTGGTGTTTTGTCACCGTGTAGTTTGGTCACTGTGGTGATTTGTCACTGTGTTGTTTTGTCACCGTCATTTTTTGTCACTGTGCTGTTTTGTCACTGTGCTGTTATGTCACTGTGCTGTTTTGTCACCGTGCTTTTTTGTCAATGTGCCGTTTTGTCACTGTGCTGTTATATCACTGTGCTGTTTTGTCACCGTGCTATTTTGTCACTGTGCTGTTATGTCACTGTGCTGTTTTCTCACCGTGCTTTTTTGTCAATATGCCGTTTTGTCACTGTGCTGTTATATCACTGTGCTGTTTTATCACCGTGCTGTTTTGTCACTGTGCTGTTATGTCACTGTGCTCTTTTGTCACCTTCCTGTTTTTTCACTGTTTGTTTTGTCCCCGTGCTTTTTTGTCACTGTGCTGTTTTGTTACTTTGTTGTTTGGTCATGTATCGTTTTGTCACTGTTTGCCTTGCAACTTAGATTACAGATTATAAAGAATAGAAATCAAAATAATTTCCTTATCTTATAGGTTGGTATGAGGCTGTCCACCCATACTGTAAAAATGGTTCACTTTTCTAACGTCACCCCTGTTTGAGGGAAGATGGGCAAGAGTTGCAGAGCTTATGTTTATTAGAGATTGTGTTTTTATGTTGTAAGGACACATGCAGCATGTGTAAGCGCGAACTTATAAGTGTGTGCTTGTATCTTTGCAACTTAGATTATAGAACTAAACAAAATAATTTCCTTGACTAAAAGGTTAGTATGTGGCTGACCACCCATACTGTAAGTAATGGTTCACCATCTAAATCTAATTCTAAATGTAAATCTAAGCTGCAAAGATATGTATCATTTGAGATTCATATTAAATGCATTCCCATAAGCAGACATGCATAATTTCGTGCTCACACATGCCGCATGTGGACCTACAATATAAAAAACCCAATCTAAAATTATTATAAGCCCTGCAACTCTTGCCGACCTTCCCTGAAGCAGGGGTGACATTGGCAAAGTGAACCATTTTTTACAGTATGGGTGGTCAGTCGCATACCAACCTATCAGTCAAGGTATGCAAATTTTATCTCTGTTTGAGGAAAAGTCGTGTTGTAAATACACATGCAGCATATGTAAGCGCGAACTTATACATGTCTGCTTGTAAGAATGCATGTAATATGAATCTCAAATGTTTTATATCTTTGCAACTTAGATTACAGATTTATATCCATTTTTATTTTGTGTATTTTTTTTTTAATTTGCATGAAATAAAAGAAAATATAAAAAAAACTTTCACGTTTTGCCGCTAGATGTCAATTTATTTCCATACATTTTCAGTATGAAGAAACAGGTTAATTGAAAAAAGTTTTCATACATTGTTAAACACAAACGCGAAAGCTCGCAGGATTGCAGCATATATACAAAAATTAATTTGCCATTGATCAGGAATGTTTTTCATCTTCTGTGATGGCATTAATTTTGAAAATTGAAATTGTAAGCGATTGACGACGGCGAAGGGCATTATATATATAGATGTCTACTTTCATAAAATTAATTCCATTCCACAGATATCATAAATCAATGAGCTTTTATTATGACTGGATATCTCATTCATTCGCTATTTCAAAATCCAGGTCCATACATATAATGATTTACTTCTTGATTTTAAAAATGTAATTTGTTGTGTATATTCCTTGACTTATAGGTTGGTATGCAGCTGACCACCCATGCTGTAGAAAATGTTTCACTTTGCCAATGTCACCTCTGTTACAGGAAAGGTCGGCAAGAGTTGCAGGGTGTATGTTCATTTGAGATTTGGGTTTTTATATTGTAGGTCCACATGCGACATGTTTAAGCGCGAACTTATGCGTGTCTGCTTGTGGAAATGTATATAATGTGAATCCTTAATGTTACATATCTTTGCAACTTAGATTTGATAAGATTAGATGTAGCTCTATAAGAAATGAGTTTGTTGTGCAACCTTGGAACGTCCAGTTGAACATCTTGGGTGTGATGGAGATGGAGAACATCTCTGTTTCTGTGACGTCTTCAGCGCTGGATGTGGCCGCCAGCACAGCGCAGCCTGTGAGCAGCACAAACCACAGCGTGGGCATCTTTGTTTGGAGTGGGGGCGTACCCTGGAACACATGAGGCAGGCCTATTTACTAATAGTGATAGAGTTGCGACCAAAAATGTGAAGTCACTTCACCGGGTCCACCACCAAATACATACAATAACTAATCGTTTTTTTCCTGTCACCACTTAAGTAATTACCTAACCTAACCATTGTATTCCTTGACTTATAGGTTGGTAAAAGGCTGACCCCCCATACTGTAAAAAATGGTTCACTTTGCCAATGTCCCCGCTGTGTCAGGGAAGGTCGGCAAAAGTTGTAGGGCTTATGTTCATTTGAGGTTTTGGATTTTATTTGTAAGTACACATTCAGCATTTGTAAGCGCAAACTACATGTGTTTGTTTGTGGGCATGCATTTGAGAGCCTTAAATGTATATTATATATTTTGCAACTTAGATTATAGAGATTATAGACTAAGGGCCTGTTGCACCAAACTCCAATCAGACAAAAATCAAAATTAAGTGTGATTTCACCCTTTCAAATCAAGCATTTGGTTGCATGTACATTATATTTCCTGTTCAACTTCAATCATATTTTTACCCACTTTCGATAAATATTTAACCGAGGGCCTTACCAGAATGAAGCAATCAAATTTGATTTGTCAATTAAATATTGATTGGAGGTTGGTGCAACAGGCCCTAATTAGGATTCTAGTCACATGATTCTAGTCATCAGAGCTAATTTCACATGAGCAATGTATGTTCGTGTACAAGACCAATGTGTCTTATGAAAACTAGAAATTGATTTTAAAAATATTTAAAACACCTCTCACACTATCGTGTTTTAGGTTTTTTTCTTAGTTCAGATTGTGTGGAAAAGGTCATCTTTGAATCAAACGGATATAAATCAAACAAGCACAGGGACAACGTAATAGACCTTTGACGTTTACCCACCAAGAATATATTTTTTTAAGAATTTTAGGACAGAAAAAAAAGGTGGCTGATCTGTAATGTAGGCGGCTAAGGCCAAGAATCAATTTTCATTTTTATAGATGTTTTGTAGATTTTTTAGTGTTTGTTTGTTTGTATAACTGGATGTAATTAATTGCTTGCATTCCTTGACTTATAGGTTGGTATGAGGCTGACCACCCATACTGTAAAAAGATGGTTATACACTTTGCCAATGTCACCCCTGTTTCAGGGAAGGTCGGCAAGAGTTGCAGGGCTTATATTTATTTGAGATTGGGTTTTTATTTGATTGGGCATGTGTTAGCGCGAATTTATATTTGTCTGCTTGTGGGAATGCATTTAATATGAATCTCAAATGGTATATATCTTTGCAACTTAGATTTAGAATAATCTGTGAACCAAGAAACATCGTATGTTGCAGAGATACCAGTAGAGTCACGTCTGCATCATTCTAAAAATAAATCCAACAAATTTCAGTTTTTGAGAACCACCAAAATGGAAAACCCCTAAAAAATGCAGTCTAATAAATATATATATCAATAAATACTAAAATACTTTTATACAAGTCTTTATTATATTTACTGCAAAACTTTTCAGGACACGGGTTTTTTTCGATTTCTCACAAGTTTAACAACATGGGTTTCTCAAATACCTAAACGATTCATTTGGACTGTTTATTTTGATCATGAAATAAAAATAAATACTCCAGTTAAAAAATACTTTATCAGCAAACGTGAGCTTACCAATCCTGCGGAACTTGACGAAGGTCTTACTTCTGTGTTGGATAATTTATAAAGACTTTCTGTAAATTGTCACTTTTCAGAAATGAAAAACTGACAGGCGGGAGAGGTGGTGAAAATCACAGCTGAAAATCGATTCAGTAGGGATGGGCGAAATATATCGATATATCAAAATACCGATATTTTTTTGAAAAATATGAATATTTCAAACCATCAAATATATAATTTGAAAAAAAGCATCAAAAAAATATTTTAATACGTTTTTTCCCACCTCGCTCTATCGGTGGTTGCATTTGGACGCAAAAAAAAGATGCAAATTGCGTAACGCATAAATAAGTAATACAAGAAGGCGACGTCAACTCCGCTTTCCACCAAGTTAATTTTAGGTCTTGTATGCTTGTATGATGCTTGCATGTCTGTAGGTACACACAATCGTTTTATTGTAAAATATTTATGGAATAAATAAAAAAATAGAAAATTAAAAACAATCCATACATTTTGGGAAACATGCTGTGAGACAACAGCCCTTAGCCTGTTCACTCTGTGGCCTGTTCCGGTCCTTCACAAGGAGAATTTTCTGTGCACGGGCCACGGTGAGAGACTTCATATTGAGACTGTAATCTGTGACTGTAATGCCGCTTTGTTTATATGTAAGGTCCTAGTCGGAGAAATTGTTGTAAGTTCGTTTTATGCAAGTGATTAAGTTGCAATGGACCTAGTTGTAAAACTTGAGAAGGAGCTGGTCTCGAAGGATACGGATGCACAACTATTGCACTCGTGTAAACAAATAGACATTGAAGAGAGCGACGTGAAGCAAGAGAGACAAGCTCGTGAAGGGGGATGGGAAGCTGAGAACTCTGTAATGGGGAATATAAAGAATGAGGACTCGGCCCCTCCGCCTTATGGCTTATTGAAGAAATCCTGTGAAGTTGTGGATAGAATTGACATTGCGCGGTATTCAGATGATCCAGTCACGTTGGAACATGTGTGCCATGTCTGCAGCTACAAGGCCAATCAAAAGAAACTCTTGAGGATCCATCAGTTGTTCAGTTGCTGCGAGCTGGAGCAAACTGGGACAAGCAAGAGCCACCATCACAGACACACAACCTCAGAGAGTGGGCCATCCACCTCAACAGATCAACAGGAAACCAGCACTCACATAAGAGGTGAACCAGGCGATATGAACAAAACTAAACTGGAAAAGTTGGTCATTGCAAAACGCCCACACTACTTTTGCAATGAATGTGGATACAAATCAGTGTGGAAATTTAATGTTAAAAAACACAGTCTAGTACATTCTGGACATAAACCATTTGCTTGTGATCAGTGTGATTATAAAGCTGCGCATTTAAGTGTATTGAAAATGCACAAACTAACACACTTTGGCGATAAATCATTTGCTTGTGATCAGTGTGATTATAAAGGTACACATTCAAGTAGATTGAAAATGCACAAACTAACACACTCTGACCATAAACCATTTACTTGTGATCTGTGTGATTATAAAGCTACACATTCAGGTACTTTGAAAAGACATAAACTCACACACTCTGGTCATAAACCATATGCTTGTGATCAATGTGATTATAAATCTACCAACTTAGGTCATTTCAAAAGACATGAACTAACACACTCTGAACATAAACCATTTGCTTGTGATTACTGTAGTTATACAGCTTCGCATTTAGATAATTTGAAATCACATCAACTAACACACTTTGAAAATAAACCATTTGCATGTGATCAGTGTGATTATAAAGCTAAACGGTCAGGTTATTTGAAATTACATAAACTAACACACTCTGGCCATAGAGCATTTGCTTGTGATCAGTGTGATTATAAAGCTACACAGTTAATTACCTTGAAAAGACATAAACTAACACACTCCGAGCATAAGCCATTTGCGTGTGATCTGTGCGATTATAAAACTACACGGGCAGGTGATTTGAAATCACATAAATTAGCACACTCTGGCCATAAACCATTTTCTTGTGATCAATGTGATTATAGAGCTACACAGTCAAGTATTTTGAAAAAACATGAACTAATACACTCTGATTATAAACCATTTGAGTGTGATCAGTGTGATTATAAAGCTACGAATTTAACACGTTTGAAGAAACATATGCTAACACACTCTACCCATAAACCATTTGCTTGTGATCAGTGTGATTATAAAGCTGCACATTTAACACCTTTGAAAAAACATATGTTAACACACTCTACCCATAAAAGATTTTCTTGTGATCAGTGTGATTATAAAGCTACATATTTATGTACTTTGAAATCACATAAACTAACACACTCTGGCCATAAACCGTTTGCTTGTGATCAGTGTGATTACAAAACATTGCATTTAAATGCTTTGAAAAGACATGAAGGAACACACTCTGGTCAGAAACCATTTGCTTGTGATCACTGTAGTTATACAGCTTCGCATTTAGATAATTTGAAATCACATAAATTAACACACTCTGGAAATAAACGATTTGCTTGTGATCAGTGTGATTATAAAGCTACAAAGTCAGGTCCATTAAAAATACATAAACTAACACACTCTGGCCATAATCCATTTGCTTGTGATCAGTGTGATTATAAAGCTAAACAGTCAAGTAATTTGAAAAGACATAAACTAAAACACTCTGGATGAAAACCACATGCTTGTGATTATAAAGGTCATATTTAACTAGTTTGAAAATGTACAAACTAGCACACTCTGGCAATAAACCATTTGCTTGTGATTACAGTGGAGCCGCTGAGGGAATGAATTTCTGACAGGTCGTAATAATATGAACGATGTAACTTTGAAGAATTTACAATAATTTTAAACCGAATAAAAAATGTCGTTCTAACGCATAATTATCTTTAAAAATAAATCATCATTTCAAATGGAAATATTTGTTTTAATTTTGTGTCAAATGGAAAGTTAAATAAATTAGAAAACAATATATTTTTTTAACTGTCAGAAATTCATTCTCTCAGCGGCTCCACTGTAGTGCGATTATAAAACTACACATACATTCTGGTTATAAATCATTTGCTTGTTATGCATGTGATTAGAAATCTACTAATTTATGTCATTTCAAAAGACATTAAAGTTGATCTAGTAAGATGGTTTGAACGTATGGAGAGAATGAATGATAAAAGACTGAAGAAAGTAGACGTTGCAAGAATAGATGGATGCCGTTGTAGAAGAAGATAGACAAAGGTATGGTTGGACCAAATCCAGAATCATAATAAAAGGAGAGCTTGTATGAAAAGGATTTGACTCTGTATGAAATGAAAGAAGTATGCGCGGAAAGAAAAAGATGCCGGGTGGTCTGTGATGTTGGCAGTTAAGGCCTTTTAATTTAAAAAAATTATAACTTATTTTTTGTGTTGATTTATTTTTAGGGTTTTGTGATTTTATATGATTAAATGTTATTTATTATTTTTATTCCTTGATTTAAAGGTTGATATGAGGCTGACCACCCGTACTGTAAAACATGTTTCACTTTGCCAATGTCACTTCTGTTTCAGTGAAGGCCGGCAAGAGTTGCCAGGCTTATGTTCATTTGAGATTTGGCTTTTTATGGTGTAAGTTCGGTTTGTAGGAACTAAGAAAACACTAAATTAGAATCTTGGGTGTGAATATAATATCTTTGCAACATAGGTTTTAGGTATTTTTAGTGTTAATAATTAGTAATTTTTTGGAGATGTAGTTTCTATAAATTGCTTTTATTGAGTTTTAATGTAAAATGTAATATTTTTATGATAATTAATTAATTACATAAGACATTGATGAATGTTCAGAATTTCCTAAAATGTAAAAACTATGAGTAGATAATGATATAGGAAGAAATAATAAAGGAATGATAAGATGAATGTTCTGGAAGGTAGTTGATATTGCTGGAAGCCTGTTACTAGATAATATTAAAATACAACATTAATTATGCGAAAGTACTCGAGGTTAAATAAACACTCAATTTGTGAAAATAAAACTCTGTGATTTTTTTAAAAATATAATAACTTCTCATTAATTATGCGTTTTTTTTTGAGAAATGAACACAAATCTTTGTCTTACTTACTCTGTTTTTTTATTTTTACTTGTTTTGTTGGATTAACAAATAAGTAATGTGACTGACCTGTGTCAATCTCTAAGCCATCTTCAGATAAACTGAAATCTGAAAGATGCTGAGAGGCTATATTAATCAAAAAAAAAGTGCAAAATTTACCAAGGATAACAAACAGAAATATAAAACTACAAAATAAAAATAAGTGAAAATTATCTTTGTAAATTACTTCCTAGTAAAAAGCATACATTAATTATGCAAAACAAACCAAATACAATTATTGTCAGGAATTTATGATTCTATACTCCATAGCATTTATTCTATTGAAACAGGTAATGTGATGCTTGTTAGTACTAAGGCTGGGTTTAGTGCCGCGCTGAAAGTTCAAAATATATGAACTTGTAGGAAGCGTTTTAGACTGGCGCGTAGCTGTCAGCGCGCAATGCTTCCTACAAGTTAGTATATCTTGTCTGTCAGCGCTGACGGTCAGCGTGTTGTCAGCGCGACACTAAAACTAGCCCAAGTGGTGAAAGATGGAATGTGGTTATTTTTAAAGTTATCAATTCTAATATGTTTGTTTTTTACTAGCTAGGTGCAAAAATGTGATGCCCTCACTATTAAGAGTGTTGTCTTGTTTCAAACCAGCATTTCCCATTTCTTATTAGAATAATTCCTTGACTTATAGGTTCGTATGAGGCTGACCACCCATACTGTAAAAAATAGTTCACTTTGACAATGTCAACCCTGTTCCACGGAAGGTCGGCAAAAGTTACAAGATTTATGTTCATTTGAGGTTTGGATTTTAATTTGCAAGTGCACATTATCGTCAGTGCTATGGCCACGGCGGTCAAGACACTTGTTCAGCTAGCGTATTTGGTTCAGATAGCGTTGGTTCGAGCCACGGCTGGCCTCTTTGACCATAACATTGACCCTGGTTCAGATGTCGTTGCATGCACACAAGCTTCTGCTTTCGCATAAAGACAACTGGCCAGGCAAAATAGGTTGGTGAATTGTATTCCTCATCACAAATTTATCAAAAAAAAAAAAAAACATAACTTACACATGTTTGTTTGCAGGCATGCATTTGATATGAGCTTTGAATGATAATATATCCTTGCAACACAGATTATAGATAAAACTAGTAAAAAAATGGTATAATAAAATAGGGTCCTGTGTTTGTTTTTCATAAATTAAAATAGCTGTCCGGTCGATAGCTCAGGTGGTAGAGTGCTTGCATTCCATGCCGAAAGCTCAGGTTCGAATCCCACTGAGGGTGTCAGAAATGACCCCAAAATAAAATACCGGCAAGGTTTACTCAGCCATAAAGAAATGAGTACCAGCACTCTCGGGAGCTGGGAAACCTCCACTTCAACTAAAGTGGTTGGCGTAAGGCCGGCCCCCTTACCTGTAAAAATAAATGTTTCTGCCAATATAAAAAAACCTATAGAAGGAAGCGTTTTAATCAACAGGATCAGAGTTTGTACAACTTTACAAGTCTATAAGACATTATAAGAGCCCGTTCCCACTTGTCGGGTGTCGGATTTGCATATATTTGTCGGAGGTTCCAGTTGCATAGCATTTCGAATAAAATCGGTTTCCGACAAGACGTGTGAATAGCTCTGTGGGAACATCGGTTTATTGGAAGAAATATTTACAGAGTTTTGGATTTATAATATTTCGGTTCGTGATTTAAAATTTTGGCGCCACAGTCTGTTCCCGTAGACTGTAGGCGGATGTGTTCTTTCTTGCAAGTGCTCGTTGCGCCTGCTGAGGGATCCTCCAGGGATCCTTGTGGCCTGGTGCAGTAGCAGGATCAGCTGAGGCGAGGTGGATGATGTTGGAGAAGGGCTGGCCAGAACACCGATGACTTTTGAATAGGGTGTGGTCCTAAAAGGGACCTTCCGGTGTTGGGAAGATTATCCAGCGAAGGAGACGGTTGTCTCGGCGTCTGCTGGTGTTGCGAAGGTCTTCCAGGCAGTGCAGTCTTGTTTCCAGAGACTGTCGCGGCGTGTCGATCTCCGGTTTCCAAATAGTTCCCGTGGTCTCACGGAGGGTGTCCGAGAGTGCGGAAGAGTTTGGAGGAGTGTGATGATAAAAAGGAGGAGTGGAAAGGTTAGCTGAGCTGCTAGACGCAAGGCATAAACTTTTGAGAGAAAGAGTGGTCCTGAAAAGGTCCACTATGGAAATGAAACTTGCGTCTGTTGAGCTCGGAAGGAAAGGATGGGTTTGGAGAGGTTTCTTGATCCTGAGAGCAGTTAGCTGTGGTGGCTAGGTATTGTAGACAGCAATGCAGTTCCTCGAGTTTCTTGCGGTTGAAGAGTGGCGGGGCGCGCGGTTTTTGTTGCAATTCCGTACGCAGGGCGCGCGGACTGGGCCAATGGGAGCGCTGTATGTTTCTGGTCCTTTTACACAGTGCAGTAGCTAGCTGGGTAAAAACACATTAGCGCACCGCTTCGGGGTAATGACCTCTGCTCCACAGCTCCATATATAATTTTCTGCCACTGAAACCTCCGATTAATATACGGATCCGACACCCGACAAGTGGGAACGGGCTCTAAAGGCTAGTTCGGACATGGCGACTAATTTAGTCGAGTAGTTTAGTCAATGGTTTAGTCGAGTTGATCCATTTCACTCTATTTTTTCGGGCGAGTAGCTCCCCCCACCACCGTCCGTGGCCGAGTAGCCACGGACAAGTCCGAGTCCAAACGGTAATGGACAAGCTCGAGTCCGAGTCGAGTTCATTTAGTGGTCGCGCCATTGGCCGCTCACTCTTGGCGGGGAAACGGAAATGTACAAATGGCCAAACCACAGCCAATTTAAATTTGCTGCCATTATAGAAAGGGCTTTATAATAACATGGTTTTAATACTCAATTCATATTTTCAAACTGCAGCCAATTTAAATTTGCCGCCATTCATGCTCGTGTTGCAGCCTCTTCATCTTGCAAACTTCACACTTGTGTACTGTACTGGACCGTAATGCGAACGCTTTCTGTGCAGTAGCGAGTAGTTTAGCCACCAAATCACTCGCTTAGTCGAGTAGTTTTGTCAATGATTTAGTCGAGTCGATACATTTTACTCTATTTTAACTGGCGAGTAGCGCCCCGCCCACCACTAAATTACTCGCTACTCGACTAAAATAGTCGCCTTGTCCGAACTAGCCTTAAGTGTAAAACTGCTAGTGACCAAACTATTGTAAAATAAATTCCATGCTTGAAATAAATCTGTGTTTTTACTCCAGCTTGGCACCAGCAGTTACCGCGCCACATCCCTCCTCAGTCTTGGACTCTCAAATCAACCGCCCCGTATTTTTCAGAAATTTCTCAATTTTCATTTAAACTATGCAACTTGATATATTTTGTATAATTAATCAAAGAAATATACTGTTTTAATTCACTTTTTTATTATTTTATTTTAAATATGTCTAACAGTTTTCGCCTAAAAAGGCATCCAAAGGACAATAATTGTCCTGAGGATGCCTTTTTAGGCGAAAACTGTTAGACATATTTAAAATAAAATAATAAAAAAGTGAATTAAAACAGTATATTTCTTTGATTAATTATACAATGGACTTTCACTGTGTAAACCACCAAACCCTGAAAAATATTGATATATTTTGCTTGATTTTCTGGTTCCGGGTTGTGACCGTGGTCCATGTTTTTGCTTGTCTTCTTCTTTTTTCTTTTTATTCTTTCTTGAAGACTTTCAGCTTACGTTTCGTCTCCTCTGTGGGCGACTTCTTCGGAGTTCTGCTCGCTTCTGAGGTCTGAACGATAAGCGATGTCTTTTATACGTAGATTCTAAAAAGGGGCGTGGCTTAATTGTTAGGTATAAAACTACCCTCTTTCAAAACTTCAATTGTACTCAACCATGTTTTGTTTAGTTTCAAACACTCTTCTTTCCTGTTAAAATTTTTATTTTTATAAATTTCGATGGCTTCTCTATACAGCCGTGCATAATATCCACGAGCCTTAGCAATTATTTTGGTGTCATCAAAGTTTATATCGTGGTTGTCTAACAGGGCGGACAGAGAAATCTGCCGTTGCGGAAACAGTAAAAAAAACTAGCGGGAAATTCAAAATATCCCTACATGAATTAAAAAATGGAATAATTTATGAAAACCGCCTCCGGATATGAAAGATAGCCCCCGGAAACAGATAAACAAAACAAGCGGGAAATTCAAAATACCTTATCTAAGCTGCAAAGATATATTTAATTTTTTTTTTTTATATTAAATGCATTCTCACAAGCAGACATGTATAATTTCGCGATAACACATGCCGCATGTGGACCTACAATATAAAAACCCAATCTCAAATGAACATACACCCTGCAACGCTTGCCGTCTTTCCCTGAAACAGGGGTGACATTGGCAAAGTGAACCATTTTTTACAGTATGGGTGGTCAGCCGCACACCAACCTGTAAGTCAAGGAACATACATGACAAATTACATTTTTCAAATCTATCTTTTTAAAAATATCTGTATATTAATTAAAAAATGGAATAATTTAACATCCATACATTTTTGTGAAAAAAAAAATACAACATAAAATCATCATTAGCATCAATTCATGTCATGGAGTAGTAACATAAAAGAATTTATAAAATAAAATTTAAAAAATACACGATATGTCTATAGGAATTGCTATTATGCAATTCCTTGGAAATGTTGCGGGCACTTGTTGCTTTCTCTTCCGCACACATGGCACGCAACTGTGGTTTATAGCCGTTGGTCCCATGTTGGTCCGCAAGATCCTTGACACTGGTTTCCGAGAGGCATAATTTATAGTCCTTTGCACCAGTGCCGGTTTTAGTACTACCATCGCCCTAGGCGGGATTTTTTTAATAAAATATATGTATGAAATCTAAAATTTAACAAAGAAAAATTAAAAAAGAAAACAAAAACGAAAACAAATGTCTTGACAGAAAAGTATTAACTTTAAAATAAAAATATAATAGGAATGTAAAAAAAGATAATAAGAAATAAAAAAAACTAAAAATAGAAGGAATTTAATAATTTAAAACATGCATTCAAAAATGAAACAAAAACTTCAAAAAACAAAAAAAAACTACACGTATAAAAATAAAAAACTATTACATAGAACAAACCATGAAATCAAAAAACATATTAAAAATAATTAAACAACAAAAATTTTAAAACTTAGAATGACAGAAAAAAATAACTCATTTAAAAATTAAAAACTATTACATTAAACAAACAATGAAATCAAAAATTGAAAAAAACATATTTAAAACTAATTAAACAACAAAAATTTAAAAACTTAGAATGACAGAAAACAATTAAAACAAAGATTGAAAAAAAAATGGAAAGACAAAATAAAAACACATTTCAAAATTAAAAACTATTGCATAGAACAAACCATGAAATCAAAAACTAAAAAAACATATTCAGAAATAATTTTTAAAATATAAAATTTGAAAAAAAAGAAAGTGGAAAGAATATAAAATTTAAAAAACGTGTACATTTATAAAAAAAAAACAATTTACGAATAACTGATTTCCATACAAAAGGTGCATAAATATAAAAATCAACTATCTTTTTGCTTAAGGCGTGTTTTAAAGCTAAATCTGCCGTTTTTGTTTCTTACACTATATGGTCTTAGCAAAATAGTTTCAGTGATGAAGAAAATCAAGCATGTTTATCAATTTTTTATCTTAATTATAAAGCTTAAATAAAATATAAAACTGAAGAATTGCCACCACAAAAAAATATTTAAAAAAATGCGTTTTTTTTTATTTTTAGCTTTTTTTTCGTGTGTGCTGTATTTTGGATTTTTTTGTTGCTTTTTAATTATAGAACTATACATTGTTTAGCTTCCGTACTTTACATTTTTTTTTATTATGTCAATAGTTTTTGAATAAATATTTGTTATGTTATTTTCAAATAACATAGAAAGAACAATCTCGAATGTAACAATTATTTTACAGGTTCAATTATTACTGTTTACGAAAAATAAATATTTTTGAGTTTTCGTGCCCTAAAAACTTCAAAATTACTAAAATATGTAAAGAGGCGCTCCTGCTTCCTGGCGCCCTGGGCGGTCGCCCGATCGCGCCCAACCCTAACGCCGGTACTGCTTTGCACTATCCATACAAGCAAATAACAACGAAAAATAACCGGTCACTAAAGGTCTGTTCAGCCTTACAGCAACTGGATCTTGCTTGAGAATTGGCGCTTTGTAGCGAATATCAAGCTCATGAAGAGTCTGGTCGATAGCTCTAAATCTAAGCTGCAAGGATATGTATCATTTAAGATTCATATTAAATGCATTCCCACAAACAGACACGCATAATTAGTAGAATAATATAATATTTAATAACGCTCAATTGGTAGAATAGGTTCCTTGACTTATAGGTTGGTTTGCGGCTGAAATAGTTCACTTTGCCAATGTCACCCCTGTTCAGCGAAGGTCGGCAGGAGTTGCAGGGTGTTTGTTCATCAGAGATTCGGATTTTTATATTGTAGGACTACATGCGGCATGTTTAAGCGCGAACTTAAACATGTCGTTTTTGTGAAAATACATATAATGTGAATCTCTAATGTAACTTATATTTTGCAACTAAGATAAGATAAGATTCCATGCCGAGAGCAAGGGTTTTATCTCCATTGAGAGTGTCAAAAATGATTTCCCGCTTCGGTGTCTATTTCAAAATAAAACATATTTATGTCCAGAATCAGTCAATAGCTTAGTTGGTAGGGTGCTCGCATTCTACCCGATGAGTTCGGGTTCGAATCCCACCGATGGTGTCAAAAATGATGTCCTGTTTCGATGTTTATTTCAAACCCCATAATGAAAAACCGGCAAGGTTTACTTACCTTCACAAGAAATGAGTACCAGCCCCCTCGGGAGCTGGGAAACCCCCCGCTTCAATGAAGCGGTTGGCGTAAGGCCAGCCCCCTTACCTGTAAAAATAAATAGATTCACTCGCCATATGCGACCCCTTCGGGAATAACTCGGCAAGGAGTTACACTATCTGTGCAGCTCAGTTGCGTTGCGTCATAATAAAAGGAGGGCTTGTATGAACAAGGTTATGACTCTTAAACGTTATTTATTATTTGTTTTATTTCTAAAGGGCGGTATGAGGCTGACCACCCATACTGTAAAAAATGGTTCACTTTGTGAATGGTTCACCTTTTTCAGGGAAGGTCGGCAAGAGTTGCAGGGTGTATGTCCATTTGAGACATAGTTTCTATATTGCAGGTTCACATGCGGCATGCGCAAACGCGAACTTGTACGTGTCTGCTTGTGAAAATGCATGTAATGTGAATCCCTAATGTGACATATCATTGCAACTTAGATAAGATAGATATGATTTAACTTATGGAGTAAGCGCTCAATACACACATAAATGTCCAAGCAACGACCAATTTAAAATTGCTGCCATCCATAATTATCCCGGAAACGCAGATAATACTCCTGTGGACGAATGGCGGGAAATTTAAATTTGATACATCTTATGAACAGTAAATTCGGTCCATTCGATAAAGGAGGCAGTCAATTTGAGGGGATTGTGGCCATAGATTTTTTTTCAAAATATTTTATTTTGTAGGTAATTATATAAGTATTACTCCTATTAATAATAAATTTTGCCCTTCTTGCATCTTCTTGGTGAAAAAAATATCTAAAGCTGCACAGGTTGTATGAAAATTGCGACTCTTTGGTAGGTACATTTTGATAAAGGAGGCAGTCAATTTGAGGGGGTTGTGCCCATAGAATTTTTTTGAAAATATTATATTGTGTAGGTAATAACATAAGCATTTTTCCTTTTAATAATAAATTTTGCCCTTCTTACATCTTCTTGGGGAAAAAAATATCTAAAGCTGCACAATTTGTATGAAATTTGCGATTTTTCGGTAGGTACATTTTGTTAAAGGAGGTAGTCAATTTGAGGGGGTTGTGCCCATAGATTTTTTTTCAAAATATTATATTTTGTAGGTAATTACATAAGTATTATTCCTATTAATAATAAATTTTGCCCTTCTTACATCTTCTTGGGGAAAAAAATATCTAAAGCATCACAGTTTTTATGAAAATTGCGACTCTTTGGTAGGTACATTTTGATAAAGGAGGCAGCAAATTTGAGGGGGTTGTGCCCATAGAATTTTTTTCAAAATATTATATTTTGTAGGTAATTACATAAGTATTATTCCTATCAATAATAAATTTTGCCCTTCTTGTATCTTCTTGGTGAAAAAAATAGCTAAAGCTGCACAGTTTGTATGAAAATTGCGACTCTTTGGTAGGTACATTTTGATAAAGGAGGCAGTCAATTTGAGGGGGTTGTGCCCATAGAATTTTTTTCAAAATATTATATTGTGTAGGTAATTACATTAGTATTATTCTTATTTATAATAAATTTTGCCCTTCTTACATCTTCTTGGGGAAAAAAATATCTAAAGCTGCACAATTTGTATGAAATTTGCGATTTTTCTGTAGGTACATTTTGTTAAAGGAGGCAGTCAATTTGAGGGGGTTGTGCCCATAGAATATTTTTCAATATATTATATTTTGTAGGTTATTACATAAGTATTATTCCTATTAATAATAAATTTTGCCCTTCTTACATCTTCTTTGTGAAAAAAATATCTAAAGCTGCACAATTTGTATGAAATTTGCGATTTTCGGTGGGTACATTTTGTTAAAGGAGTCAGTCAATTTGAGGAAGATGTGCTCATAGAATTTTTTTCAAAATTTTATATTTTGTAGGTAATTACATAAGTATTATTCCTATTAATAATAAATTTTGCCCTTCTTACATCTTCTTGGGATCTTTCGATACATTTTTTAATAGGAGGTTGGTGAATGGAGGAAGGTGTGCCTAAAGCTTTTTTTTATTTTTATATTTAAATCTCAAATTCACATAACCCTGCAACTAATATTTTTTTAGTATGGGTGGTCAGCTGCATATCAATCTGTTAGTTAAAAATTTACACCAACACATAAGTTAAGTAAATAACCAATAACAAAATACTTGTATGTTTTTTCCCTAGCAACCCGGCCGAGTGACGACACAATATTGTTCAGCTTGTTCAAATGTGTACGTCTCGTATCATTTTCGTGCATTTTTTCCCGGCTATATTACGTAAAAATACATTTTATAAGGATGGTTTTGAATTAATTGATTTCGCGGTTTTTTTTAGCCCCCCCTACCATAGACAAAGCCTTCGGAAATGTATTTTTTATTTTCCCTACATTTAGGGAATTGGTTTTTGTTAACAGCATAGGAGGCTATCTCTGGAGGCTGTTTTCACAAGTCTATCACACGGTTTATAACTATATCAAATAGATAGCCTCTCCATGTAATAGAACTCCATGAGCCCAGACTCTGCTGCGAGACACTAGGGATGGACGAAATATATCGATATATCAAAAATACCGATATTTTTTTTAAGTTTTCGCCGAAGGGGTCGCATGTGACGATTCGAAACCTATTTATTTTTACAAGTAAGGAGGCCGGCCTCACACCAACCACTTTCAGTTGAAGTGGGGGTTTCCCAGCTCCCGGGAGGGCTGGCTCTCATTTCTTGTGAAAGCTGCGTAAACCTTGAGACGAATCCTTGCTCTCGACATAGAATGCAAGCTTTCTACCAATTGAGCTATCGACCTCTTTTACGAGTTTGGTTGTCGTCGCTACAAAGCGACAATTCTGAAGCAAGAACTAGTTAATGTAAGGCTGGATGAACTTTTTGATGACAGGTCTTTGGTTATAACTTATAAGGTTTTATGAATTTTGTCAACCCAGCGAAGAGCAAATTTGAAAACATAAATATTTTTTTTTGTGCTCCGCCGGGAAGCGAACCCACAATCTTTCATTCAGAGTCCAAAATGTTACCACTGGACTACGGACTGGTCAACCGGCATCAAAAACGATATTTTTTTTGCAAATGGGATTTTGCCCCCCACACTTTCAGGTGGTTGTGTTTTAATGCCAACATTCTTACGTAGCAAATCACTTATCTCCCCCCCCCCCTCGCCGTCGACAGATGTTATGGATAATAATTTCGAAATTTTAGGACGTTACCCGCCAGCGACCGATATTTTTTTAGTATCGATATATTCTGCCCATCCCTACTCAACAAAGCCAGCTGTCAGATGTGGGTCAGATCACAGATGTTTTTCTTATTTCTTATTATATTCAGACGATTTGTTTTCATGTGAAGTGCTACTCGGATAAATTATTGTCAGTTTGTATTATGCAAGTGATTGAGTTGCAATGGAAAAAGTAGTTGTGAAACATGAGATGGAGCTGGTGTCGGAGGATACGGATGCACAACTGTTGTACTCGTGTGAACAAATAGACATCGAAGACATCGACGTGAAGCAAGAGAGATTAGCTCGTGAGAAGGAATGGGAAGCCGAAGACTCAGTATTGGGAAATACAAAGAATGAGGACTCGGAGACTCCACCTTATGGCTTATTGAAGGAATCCTGTGTAGTTATGGACAGAATGGCCATTGCGCGGTATTCAGATGATCCAGTCAGGTTGGAACATGTGTGCCATGTCTGCAGCTACAAGGCGGATCAAAAGAAACTGTTGAGGATCCATCAGTTGTTCAGTTGCTGCAAGCTGGAGCACACTGGGACAAGCAAGAGCCACCATCACAGACACACAACCTCAGAGAGCGGGCCATCCACCTCAACAGATCAACAGGAAACAAGCACTCACATTAGAGGCGAACGAGGCGATGTGAAAAAAACTAATATGGAAAAGTTGGTCATTGCAAAACGCACACACTATTTTTGCAATGAATGTGGATACAAATCAGTGCGGAAATTTAACATTAAGAAACACAGTCTGGCACATTCTGGACATAAACCATTGGCTTGTGATCAGTGTGATTATAAAGCTGCGCATTTAAGTGTATTAAAAAGGCACAAACTAACACACTTTGGCGATAAATCATTTGCTTGTGATCAGTGTGATTATAAAGGTACACATTCAACTAGATTGAAAATGCACAAACTGACACACTCTGGCGTTAAATCATTTTCGTGTGATCAGTGTGATTTTAAAACTACACGGTCAGATTGTTTGAAATCACATAAACTAACACACTCTGGCCATAAACCATTTGCTTGTGATCAGTGTGATTTTAAATCTGCGTATTTCAAGGGATTGAAAACACACATACTAAAACACTCTGGCCAGAAACCATTTGCGTGTAATCAGTGTGATTATAAAACTACACGGTCAGATTATTTGAAATCACATAAACTTACACACTCTGGCCATAAACCATTAGCGTGTGATCTGTGTAATTATAAAACTCTACGGTCAGTTTATTTGAAATCACATAAACTAGCACACTCTGGCCATAAACCATTTGCTTGTGATCAGTGTGATTATAAAACTACACGGGCAGATTGTTTGAAATCACATAAACGAACACACTCCGGCCATAAACCATTTACTTGCGATCAGTGTGATTATAAATCTAATAATTTAGGTAATTTTAAAAGACATAAACTAGCACACTCTGAACATAAACCATTTGATTGTGATCTTTGTAATTATAAAACTACACAGTCAAGTCTTATGAAAAGACATAAACTAACACACTCTGAACATAAACCATTTGCGTGTGATCAGTGTAATTTTAAAACTAGACAGTCAAGTCATTTGAAAAGACATAAACTAATACACTCTGAACATAAACCATTTACGTGTGATCAGTGCGGTTATAAATCTACCAGGTCAAGTGATTTGAAAAAGCACAAATTAACACACTCTAGCCATAAACCATTTGCTTGTGATCAGTGTGATTATAAAGCTGCACATTTAACACCTTTGAAAAAACATAAACTAAAACACTCTACCTAGATAAACAATTTCCTTGTTGATCAGTGTGATCATAAAGCTGTATCTTTATCTACTTCTAAATTACATAAACTAACACACTCTGGCCATAAACCGTTTGCTTGTGATCAATGAACGTTTTCTATGCAAGGAGTCAGTGGCTGCACAGTTGGAGTGATTGTAATGACGTCAAGCCACGGCCAAACTGCTATATCCGCCAGCACCATACACCAGCCAGGACATTGAGCCACCGCTTTGCCAAAAAAAAAAAAAAATGCATTGTAATTAAGGGCATGTGAGTTCACGATTACACATGCTGTATGTGTACATACAAAATGAACAAAACCTCTCATGAACATAAACCTTGCACTTGCGATTGGTTGAATGATTGCAGAGAAATTGTTTTTTTAATATGACCAGCAATGCCTGAGCGCTGTCGTTCATGCATTACCCTGGAGGCAGAACATACAGTTGTAATACGTACTTTGTCTATCACATCTGATATTGAGCGTCCTCCCACACACATTTCACAATTCCGTAAAATAAAGTAAAAACTTGACCATAACTTCGAGCCTAGTTTAACAGATGCCATTGCATGCACACAAGCTTCTGCTTTCGCATGAAGACAACTGGCCAGGCAAAATAGGTTGGCGGATTACATTCCTTTGCACAATTCTATTAAAAAAAAAATGTTGTAAGTAACATAGATTAAAAATAGATTTATGTTTTTTTTAAGGTATTATTGTTTTATGTCAAATGTGTCGAGCACATCTGATGTTGCGGGACGCATTACCAATTTTGTACAATGTTCGGGGCCGTAAAGAACCGAAGGCTAAACTTTTTTCATGTGCTTGACATGTGCTTTTTGACAGCTTTTTTCATGTGCTTGACATGCCTGTTTTATAAAAATGATATTTATTATTTCTATTCCTTAACTGACAGGTTGTGATGACTTATGAGGCTGATCACGAGTACCGTAAAAAATGTTTCAATTTACTAAGGTCACTTCTGTTTCAGGGCAAGTCGGCAAGAGTTGCCGGGGTTTTGTTCATTTGAGATTTGGGTTTTTATGGTGTAAGTTTATATGCAGAATGTGTAAGCGCGAACCTATAGGCAGTGCTGGCGCTAGGGTAGGGCGTGGTTGGGCGACCGCCCGGGGCGCCAGGTATAATAGGGCGCCACAGTCGCCCCTTTTTGTGCTTTTCGTATAAATTTAAATGGTGGATAGGGGGCGCCTTAGAAATCTCGCCCAGGGCGCTGGTAGTGCTAAAACCGTCTCTGCCTATAGGTGTCAGCTTGTAGGAATACACTTAACTAGGGGCGTTGCCCCTGGCTGCTACGCAGCCCAACCCCTTAACATTTGGTGAATGTGTATATTGCGCATAGTTTCCTCGCGTTAAAATTCGGAAAACATGTAAAATAAAAACATGCAGCCTTTGTAAAAGAAAATCGACCACCCATAGTTTAAAAAATGGTTCACTTTGAAGATTTCAGCTGTGTTTCAGGGAAGATTGGCAAGAGTTGCAGGGCTTATATTAATTTGAGATTGGGTTTTTATGTTGTAAGTCAACATGCATTATGTGTAAGCGTGAACTTATAAATGTCTGCTTGTGGGAATGCATTTAATATGAATCTCGATTGGTATGTATCTTTGCAACTTAGATTATAGAACTTAACAAAATAATTTCCTTGACTTATAGGTTAGTATGTGGCTGACCACCCATACTGTAAGAATGGTTTACCATGAAAATTTTATCTCTGTTTGAGGAAAAGTCGGCAAGAGTTGCAGGGCTTATGTTCATTTGAGATTAGTTTTTTATTTTATAAGTCCACATGGGGCATTTGTAAGCGCGAACTTATACCTGTCTGCTTGTGGGAATGCATTTAATATGAATCTCAAATGGTATGTATCTTTGCAACTTAGATTAAAGAACTAAACAAAATAATTTCCTTGACTAAAAGGTTAGTATGTGGCTGACCACCCATACTGTAAGCAATGGTTCACAATGCAAATTTTATCTCTGTTTGAGGAAAAGTCGGCAAGAGTTGCAGGGCTTATGTTCATTTGAGATTAGTTTTTTATTTTATAAGTCCACATGGGGCATTTGTAAGCGCGAACTTATACCTGTCTGCTAGTGGGAATGCATTTAATATGAATCTCAAATGGTATGTATCTTGCAACTTAGATTAATGAACTAAACAAAATAATTTCCTTGACTAAAAGGTTAGTATGTGGCTGACCACCCATACTGTAAGCAATGGTTTACCATGCAAATTTTATCTCTGTTTGAGGAAAAGTCGGCAAAAGTTGCAGGGCTTATGTTCATTTGAGATTAGTTTTTTTATTTTGCAAAACCACATTGGGCATTTGTAAGCGTGAACTTGTACCTGTCTGCTTGTGGGAATGCATTTAATATGAATCTCAAATGGTATGTATCTTTGCAACTTAGATTATAGAACTTAATAAAATAATTTCCTTGACTTATAGGTTAGTATGTGGCTGACCACCCATACTGTAAGAATGGTTTACAATGAAAATTTTATCTCTGTTTGAGGAAAAGTCGGCAAGAGTTGCAGGGCTTATGTTCATTTGAGATTAGTTTTTTATTTTATAAGTCCACATGGGGCATTTGTAAGCGCGAACTTATACCTGTCTGCTTGTGGGAATGCATTTAATATGAATCTCAAATGGTATGTATCTTTGCAACTTAGATTATAGAACTTAATAAAATAATTTCCTTGACTTATAGGTTAGTATGTGGCTGACCACCCATACTGTAAGATTGTTTTACAATGAAAATTTTATCTCTGTTTGAGGAAAAGTCGGCAAGAGTTGCAGGGCTTATGTTCATTTAAGATTAGTTTTTTATTTTATAAGTCCACATGGGGCATTTGTAAGCGCGAACTTATACCTGTCTGCTTGTGGGAATGCATTTAATATGAATCTCAAATGGTATGTATCTTTGCAACTTAGATTAATGAACTAAACAAATTAATTTCCTTGACTAAAAGGTTAGTATGTGGCTGACCACCCATACTGTAAGCAATGGTTCACAATGCAAATTTTATCTCTGTTTGAGGAAAAGTCGGCAAGAGTTGCAGGGCTTATGTTCATTTGAGATTAGTTTTTTTTATTTTGCAAGTCCACATTGGGCATTTGTAAGCGTGAACTTGTACCTGTCTGCTTGTGGGAATGCATTTAATATGAATCTCAAATGGTATGTATCTTTGCAACTTAGATTATAGAACTAAACAAAATAATTTCCTTGACTAAAAGGTTAGTATGTGGCTGACCACCCATACTGTAAGCAATGGTTTACCAAGCAAATTTTATCTCTGTTTGAGGAAAAGTCGGCAAAAGTTGCAGGGCTTATGTTCATTTGAGATTAGTTTTTTTATTTTGCAAGTCCACATTGGGCATTTGTAAGCGTGAACTTGTACCTGTCTGCGTGTGGGAATGCATTTAATATGAATCTTAAATGGTATGTATCTTTGCAACTTAGATTATGTAAAGAAATACACAAAATAATTTTTTTTTTTTTTTTTTTTTTTTTTTTTTTTTTTTATTTATTACAGAAAACAACAGCACATACACATGAAACAAGTAAAGATTTATAATAAATACATATAAGGCCAATAATAGTTTTCTTAAATAAAAATAATTACAATAAAAGCTTGTCTACAGCAAATGTAACAGCAAACGAAAAGAACAAAAGAAAAATAATATGAATGCGGAGGTTTTTATCAGAGAAGATTTGGGAAAATAGGATAGAAAGGACAATGGAAGGGGAAGAGGATGCCATTCAATCAGTTTTGCATTTTCTCAAGTAGTACATCCGCACCCCTTGAAGAAATGCGTTTTTGGACAAACAAAAAATGTCCAGGTGATTAAAATTTGAGTTATAACAAAACATAGCTCTCGTTAAAGTCGAGTTCCTGGCATAATTTGTAGTGTGCGCTCCCGTATAAAAAAGTGAATTTAACCTAGTGCGCCTTGTAGGTACACGCAAAGTGAGCCCCTCACAAAGAACGGTGGAGTCAATATGGCCGTGTACTATATCGTACAGAAAAGCCATATCTAATAGCGTTCGACGGGCTTCTAGGGACATAAAACCGTGATGACGGCAAGCATCATGATAATTATTAAAAGTTAAATGTTCCCTGTAATTTAGATGCTTTAGAAATTTCTTTTGTATAGCTTCTATTTGTTCCTTATAAACACTGTACTGTGGATTCCAAATAGGTGAAGCGAATTCAAGCCTACTGCGAACATACGCGCAATAGGCCATCTTAACGGCATTAGAACCCCTGAAGGGCTCACAGGTCCTTAAAATAAATCCCAGCATTTTGTAAGATTTAACGGTGGTAGAGGAAATATGGGCATCAAAAATTAATTTAGCATCCATAAAAACACCAAGGTCCCTCACCCCAGTCACAGTGTCAAGGTATTCACCCTTGAGTTGATAATTAAACTTTAAGGGGTTTGTCTTGCGGGTAAGAGATATCTTATGGCACTTAGATACATTAAGATCTAATTTGTTTTTAATACAATAATGTGTAAGGTTGTCCAAATTATCCTGCAGCTTCATGCAGTCCTGAATGCTATTAATTCCTAAGTAAATTTTAGTATCATCAGCATATAATAAACATTTTGTAAAATTAAAACACTGTTCAATGTCATAGACATATACATTGTAAAGAAGCGGTCCGAGGTGAGAGCCCTGGGGGACACCAGACGGAATACTAAAGAAGTCCGACTTGCAGCCACCAAGAACAACCGCTTGAGATCTTTTTATCAGGTATGATGCAAACCACCGCAGCAGATTCCCATGCACGCCAAGTGTTTGTAGTTTATCCAATAATATGCTATGGCTTACCCTGTCAAAGGCCTTTGAGTAGTCCGTGTAGATTACGTCAATTTGGCCACCCTTTTCCATCTCATCAAACACGTAATCTGTGAAGACTTCTTGACTTATAGGTTGGCAAGAGTTGCAGGGCTTAGGTTGAAGAATTTTCTTGACTTATAGGTTGGTATGAGGCTGACCACCCATACTTTAAAAAATGGTTTACTTTGCAAATTCACCTTTGTTTCAGGGAAGGTTGGCAAGAGTTGCAGGGCTTATGTTCATTTGGAATGGGCTGTTATGTTGTAAGTACACATGCAGCATATGTAAGCGGGAACTTATACATATCTGCTTGTGGGAATGCATTTAATATAAATCTTAAATGATATATATCTTTGCAGCTTAGATTAGATTAGATTAGAACTTATACATGTCTGCTCGTAAGAATGCATGTAATATGAATCTCAAATGTTATATATGTTTGCAACTTAGATTACAGATTGAAATCCATTTTTATTTGGCTTTTTTTTTATTTTTAATTTGCATGAAATAAAAGAAAATGTAAAAAAAACTTTTTACGTTTTGCCGCTAGATGTCAATATTGTTCCATACATTTTTAGTATGAACAAACAGATTAATTCCTAAAAGTTTTCATACATTTGTAAACACACACGCGTAAGCTCGCCGCATTGCAGCATATATACAAAAATTAATTTGCTATAGAGCATGAATGTGTTTCATCTGCTGTGATGGCATTGATTTTGAAAATCGAAACTCGACGACGAATGACGACGACGAAGGGTAATATAATAAAGGATTAGAATCTTAGGTGTGAATATATCTTTGCAACATGGATTTTAGGTATTTTTAGTGTTAATAATTAGTCTTAATGTGGAGACGTAGTTTCTATTAAGTGCTTTTATATTTTACTCAATGCCTCTACAGTCACCTGGAAGCAAGTGATTTTAACCTTTCTGTCAGTCTAAAAATACATATAAAAGTTTTATGCATCTACAATTTTTAACATTATTTATGTTTTACTTGCATTTTATAAAACAGAGGTGCCCATACGGTCGATCGCGATCAATCGGTCGATCGCGGGAGGTTTTAAGGTAGATCGCCAAGGATAGCTAAAATTTTCAGTGATTGACCTTAAAACTGTAACTGTAACTCTGTCGCCATTCCGCTAGGGGTGGCCAGAGCCTCTGCAGAGTTGCCTCCATTTTTTCCTATCCTGACATACCCCTTTCAATTCCTTCATATCCATCACCTTTTTCATGCATTTTCTTCTTTTACGCTCACTTTGTATATCCCATTTTTTCACAATCTCCTCAATCTGATCACTCCATACTTTTCTCGGTCGTCCCTTCCCTCTTTTTCCTTTCACACTTTCTTTGTATACATATTTTGTCAGTCCATCATCATTCATTCTTTCCACATGCCCAAACCATCTCATCACATTCTTTTGTACTTTTACTTTCACATCCTCTTTCAAATTACATTCTTTTTTTACCCATTCATTCCTTACTCTATCCCTCAAAGTTTTTCCTGTCATACTTCTCAAATGCTTCATTTCCACCGTACATACTTTACTCATTTCGCTATCATTCACTGTCCATGCTTCACTTCCATACATCAAAGTCGGTAACAATATGCCATTGTGTACCGCCATTCTCAGATCCATCGTCAATCGCTTGTTCTTTGCCATTCTTCCTATTGCACCGACCACTTGCTTTCCCTTGCACACCCTATTCTCAAGTTCTCTTGTCATCTTTCCATTCTTTTCAAACATACTTCCCAAGTATCTAAATTCATCCACAATTTCAACTTTCGTACCATTCAACATGAACGTGCATTCTTCAGTTTCATCCCTTCTGTCAAAAATCAGTACTTTCGTCTTACTTGCATTAATTTTCAACTTGTTTGCACACAGAGCATGTAGTTTTTTTCAAAAGAAAAATGGATCGTACTCGTCTCACAAATGACCACCTGACAGCCTGCTTGCGTCTAGCTTTAACTGAGAATATCCCTAACTACGAACATTTTGTGGAGGACCACCAATGTCAGGCTTTGACATCAGCATCAAGATAATTTTTATTTTTATATTGTACCAGTATTATTTTAATTTCTTTTTGTAATGCTAGAGATTAAAACTTTAATACATATTTGACATTTTGCACTCAATGTAGTTTTTCTTATGCTATTTTTTTTCTTAACCTTTTCGATTCTGAATTTATTTGCTACATCGCCAGAACGGAATACTTTTTTGGGTTATTTTTTTTACACATAAATTGATTTCCTACCTTAATTACTTGATGAAACTTCAAAATTTATGAAAAAGTATATTAATTAGTTATCCAGGAACATAAATCACAAACTTTCAACACATGTTTTCACTTGTTGTTTTATATAAAAACAAGTAAATCACAATAATATTACTTAAAAAAATATATTATACGCACATTCCATAACTAGATTTTATATCCATTAGTTTTTAAACATTTTTTTTACTCACTTAAATACTCGTCACTAAAGAGAAAAATATATACTAGTTATTTTACAAAAAAACGTAAACAGTTATATCTATCTGAATAGAGTATACTTGCCTGGATTTTGTTTATAAACATTGGTACACACGCGCGGGACGAGAGATCGAGCTGTTCTGACGAAATATTTGAGAAAGAATATTTTCAAAATATGTCTAATATGAGATTATATTAGTGTACCTATAATGTAAGCAACAAAAAGTTTGAAAAATTTGAACACCGATGTCAGAGGAAGATTTAAACTTCGATGACATGCATAGATGCCAGCCGCACTGTATGCAAGTTACGTCATGACATCTATGCATGCCAGCCGCAGCCAAAGGGTTAATAAATGTGTACCTATACATTATGAATTATGAGTTATATTTGGTGGGATAAACAGTTAAAATGTCAATATCCTATTCATAAATTTTTGCTAGGTCGATCTCCTCAAGAAAAAGTATGGGCACCTCTGGTATAAAATGATTTAATGAATGTACTAGTTTTAAATTAGAGCCCAAATTGAGGCATGTTGCTGTCCCATTGTTGATAAGATTATAAATGCAAACTAACAGAGTAAACATAAGAAAGTCCAATGTGTTGAGACAATGATGTCTCCACGTTTGCACTCTGCTGTTTAAAGGGGCTAAGTAAATAATAAGTTGTTAATCTTATATAATATACCAGTACTTATCATTTTTACTTTACTTCATATTTAACTAAATTGTTAATTGTATTTCTCTGTATTCTTTATTCTCTCTAAATAAAATTCTGTTGATTTTTGGATGAACATTTCATTTAATTGAATTAATCCATAACAAAAGGAAGCATTTTACTCAAGAGGATCAGAGTTTTCACAAGTCTGTGAGACATTATAAGTGTAAAACTGCTAGCAACCAAACTTCTGTAAAATAAATTCCATGCTTGAAATAAATCTGTGTTTCTACTCCAGTTTGGCACCTGCAGTAACCACATCTCGCCTCGAAGATGCTTTCTGCTCGTGAAAGCGAAATGTCTGCAGATGTAGGAGCTGCAAATAGAACATGGTCAAACCCGAAAGAACACAAAAACGATTTGTTTATTACTATTATCATAATGATAGTCCGG
The DNA here is from genome assembly GCA_951799405.1 of Agapetus fuscipes. NCBI lineage: Eukaryota > Metazoa > Arthropoda > Insecta > Trichoptera > Glossosomatidae > Agapetus > Agapetus fuscipes. Next base: position 9,092,590 of record OX637358.1, on the reverse strand, counting down.
TCGATAGCTCAGTTGGTAGAGTGCTTGCATTCTACCCCGTGAGCTCGGGTTCGAATCCCACCGAGGAGGGTGTCAGAAATGATTTCCTATTTCGGTGTTTATTTCAAACCCCATAATAAAAATACCGGCAAGGTTTACTCAGCCTTCACAAGAAATGAGTACCAGCCCCCTCGGGAGCTGGGAAACCCCCACTTCAACTGAAGTGGTTGGCGTAAGGCCGGCCCCCTTACCTGTAAAACTAAATAGGTTCAACTCGCCACATACGACTCCTTCGGGGATAACGCGGCAAGAAGTTACACTATATGTGTTGCTTAGTTGCGTTTATATAATTTTTTTTTCATTTGTCCATCTCTAGTTGTAAATTAAGAGTTTTGTTAAAAACAACATCTCTTCACTGCACATCTGCAAAGAAAACTCAGAGCTGTATTTTGAACATCTTTGTAAGCCTTTATTTATATCCAAAGGTATTTTTAATGGTATTTTCGTTACTGAAATCGAGACATTCTAAAGTTCTACTGCAGAAATAATGCCACAAGACTACGGCCCTTAAAAAAAACAAGATGTTAGTTTGCAGCTTGCCGGGGTGATTTTTCATATTTTATTTGTTTGTGTATTTACTTACCCTGAAAATTCTATTTTTTTTTTAATTACCTATATCATCCCTGATGTAAATTGGAAACGTCCGTAATATTATTTGAAATAAATTATTAATAATTAGTGAAAGAAATAGTGTTTTTATTGGAATTTGATTCTAACAAATATTAAAAACAGCATTTTTTCCCCGAGCTCTTTCTGACTTCAAAATGAAAATATTCATAGGTATATTGTATTTTTTTGAGGTAGGTATGCATGTAGGTGTTTTTTAAGCGTTAGCCACACTTTTATTTTTTATAACCTTAAAAGTGACAAGTTTGACGGCTCAACATATTTTATCATTTTACTCTACAATAATAATAATTTAAGTTTCCGCAGTCAGTGTTTCCATCTTTTTTAAAGTTTTTTTAACAATTTAAACCTATAAATTGGTAAAACTTTGACTAAAGTTATGGGCAGCCATGACGTACGAACAGATATTATTGGATTTGTATAATTTTTTGAATTTGGAATGCGCCTCTGTCTCGGCTCAGCTGTGGGAGTTGGGAGGAACAGCTCTATGCAATAATATTGAGGATGCGCAAAGCAATTCAGCATTGATAAAAAACGTTACGGCGCTCTGTTGTTATTATTTGTCTCGTAATGAAGTGTATAATTAAATAAACACGGTCGGGAGCGGGAGCATTCCACCATTATTGTGTGTTGTCCGTAATCAGTCGCGCGGGGGCAAAAACCAACAGGAAAACAGTTGTACTCGATAACCAGAGGCGGGCGGGCGTCATCGGCCCACACAGCTAAACAGAAATGACGTGAACCAGTGTAAACTCAAATAAAAACAAACAAAAAAAAAACTAACACACAAGATTTTTCTGTGGTTCGTTGAATATGTTAAAGTTTAAAAAGATGGGCACGGAAAAGATCCCCATCCTCCTTATCACCGCCAATGTGGGCTCCATTTTTGAAGCTGTGAGTATACACATATTTTAATTATTCTTAATTATTACATGTTAATTAGTTTTCAAGGCGCCTGCTCCATTGTTTATTTTATGGCTACATTATACTTTCATGTATTTATTTTGTTTTCTGTACTTTGCAAAGCGGTACTTGGGTATTGTTGTCACTTTCACTTGTTGTTAATAAAATGAGTTGTAGGAGACATTGGAAATATCCCTGGCTGGATGACGTCACAAGTGGTAGTCCATATTCTTCTTCTATAATAAGGGCTTTTATATTTTATTCTACAGCATTGTGAAATAACTGGACATTGACATCCAATGACAGATGTGATAAAATATGCAGTAGTAATGATGTTTTCTCAATTAATCTAAAAAAAATGATTGAAGTATGACTGTATGTCCTGTTGCAGTGTAAATTTTACTTGACATCAATGACACTTCGTTGACTTATAGGTTGGTATGAGGCTGAGCACCCATACTGTAAAAAATGGTTCACTATGTCAATGTCAACCCTGTTTCAGGGAAGGTCGGCAAAAGTTGCAGGGTTTATGTTTATTTGAGGCTTAGATTTAATTTGTAAGTACACATTCAGCATTTGTAAGCGCGAACTACACATGTCTGTTTGTGGGCATGCATCTGATATGAGCTTTACTGTAAACTGTAACTCCGTTGCCATTCCACTAGGGGTGGCAAGAGGTGGTCTCTGCAGAGCTACCTCCATTTTTTCCTATCCTTACATCTCTTTCAATTCATTCATATCCATCACCTTTTTCATGCATTTTCTTCTTTTACGCTCACTTTGTATATCCCATTCTTTCACAATCTCCTCAATATGATCACTCCATACTTTTCTCGGTCGTCCCTTCTCTCTTTTTCCTTTCACACTTTCTATGTATACATACTTTGTTTTAAATGTTAATCTTTGCAATTTAGATTACAGATTGTAGACATCTTATCAACCTCATACCAACCTATAAGTCAAGGAATATAAGGTTATAAGTAATAAGTTTGTACTTAAAAGGCTTTCAAATAGTATAAAAATAAAACAGTAAAAAAATAAGTGGTGTTGTTAGTTCACGTATTGTTGTTGTAAATAAAGAGTTGCGGTAAATAGTTGCCAGCATGGAATACCTTGAGGAATATGTTAGAAAGTAAACCCAGCAGAGGATGTGGCAAGGCATACATATTCATTATTTCAAATGCATGTCGTTGTACGTATACATATAATGTACTCAAACCTACACAATATGTAGGCAGGAACTTATACACAGACCTACTCAAGGCACACTACATCAAAGAAATTAAAACAACTTTTCATTGATTTAGATCTTTTAATCTATGATCTAACAAAAACACTTCATAAGAATCCTAAGATGATCCAGCATCCAGCTATCTTTCAACCTTAAGGCTGGCCGCATACACACGTTCTCCGTTTTCGATTTCCTAATTCGTTTTCCGTATTCGGACGTCCGAATGTATGGAATCAGTAAAAAAAACCTGTTAGGAAAAAAGAGGCTAACAAATGCGTCAGTTAATGTATTATCTACTGATTCCATGCACTCGTACGGAAAACAAATCAGGAAATCTAATACGGAAAACGTGTGTATATGGCCAGCCTTAAGGAGGTCTTCCAGCTGGGCGTTAGCCTATTAGTATGTAATGCAGTAAAAATGCAACTAAGCTACATAATACAGTGTAATAAAATATTAATAAGAAATAAATTAGGTCCTTACATATGAAATTGGCGTTTTGTATGGGAGGAACATAGTCATATTTTTTTAATATAATATATTTATTTATTCAAAGTATGTATAATTGCTATCTATGCACTTTTGCCATCTCATAGGTAGTTCATTGATCCCTTTACCAAAAAAACCATTCGGACGGAAATCAATCAAATCTTTGAAGGCGGTTTGGACTGCCCATAGGAGTTGAATTTTTCCCTTGCAAGAAGTGTTAAGGCTTGGTGATTGTCAGAGAGAGAAAACGTCTTGACAGTTCAGCGTTTATTGAGAAAAAGCATAGAGAATATAGGAGCTGCCAACATGGCTATTACAACAGTAAATAGATAATCAGGTTAATGAATGGGATATTCAGAGTCATAACAAAAGGAGAGTGTGCATGAAAAAGATTATGACTCTGAATGAAATGAAAGAAGTATGTAAGGACCGAAAGGAATGGCGGTTGATTTGCAACAATGGCGGCTAGGGCATTAATTCTAGGTGTAATATTAAGTTGAATTTTAATTTGCAATGTGTCTCATTATGAATTTCTGTAAATCATTTATAATTTTTTGTGCTCCTTGACTGAAGGTTGGTACGAGGCTGACCACCCGTGCTGTAAAAATCGGTTCACTTTTGCCAATGCCACCCTGGTTCAGGGAACGGCGGCAGGAGTTGCAAGGTTTATGTCCATGTGAGGTTTTCTTTATTTGTATTCACACATGCAGAATGTGTAGGCGCGAACCTACATGTGCCTGTCTGTAGGCATGCATTTCATATGAGCCTTAAATGCTTACATATCCTTGCAGCTTAGATTATAGATTATTATAGGTAGGTAGAAAATATAATTTCATAACAATAAGTTATCCAAATTTCTAAAAAAAATGGTAATCTGTTGGAGCAAGGTCCGGGGAGTATGGGGTATGTCTTAGACATTCCATATGTCGTTATGTCATGTGTCGTTATGTCATGTGTCGTTTTGTCACTGTGCCGCCCTATCCTTTCACTGTATTTAGGGTATCTTGTGTCACATGGGTATTAGTTTGAAGTAATTACATTGCTAAAATATTCAAGCAGCCTCACTAACTTTTGTGTGTGTCGAATGGGCATATTACAGGCAAGTGTGACGTCAATGTAACCTCATTACTGTTCTCATGCATGACATTTCCCATTGACAGCTTCTTCTTCTTCTCTCTAAGTTAACAATTATCATAGAGATTTGAAATTTAAGCGCAAAAAATGTGTTCAAATAAGCTCGGAACAGAGTCAGAATCATCAATATATAAGAACCAGATAGGCTAAGAAAGATAGAATAAGAAAGCAATTCTTTGAGAATTAGTAATGCGCTAACCCATTCATTATAAAAAAATCCAAATTCATTCTATCTATATGTTGCAAGAAGCTACACTATATGTGTAGCGTAGTCACCAGTGGCGAAGGGTGCCTTACAAGCTGGTTCCCATCGGTTTCCCGTTTAAAATGAGGCAGAAATTATAATAAAGTAGACCGCATCTTTTTACTTTGTGCCTATATTTTTTAACTACTTTGTTACATCATTTTAATAGGGAAGCCGATGGGAACCGGCTTGTATGGCACGCTTTGCCACTGGTAGTCACCCTTTTTTTATTTGGGTAGGGCTGTTTTTATTGAATCACACCTCAAGAGTCCTCTGTGAGCTTGTATGTTCGAACGGATATGGCATTGGCACTTGAATTAGCGTTATTGAAACAAGCTCAAGTTCGAATCCCGTTGTGTCGTATCGACAATAACTTTGAGCCTGGTTCTACAGAAAGCCATTGGGAAATTATTAATTAATAATTCATTAAAACACAAAATAATGAATTATTAATTGATGATGTTCATACCTGTTTCTGACCAGGCTGACTAGAGCTGGAAGTCTTATCACCACGGTAGTTCTTACCTAAGTACCGAATATCGGTAATATTTGTATGAAGACTAATCAGCTGTTCACTTGCGTTCACTTGTCCATCTTGGATCGATATGTCGCACGCTTAATCATAAAGAGCAATAACTCAATAATAATAATAATAATAAATTGAGATTTTATAATAAAACGCTATAACAATGCGAGAAGAATAGGTAGAATACAACAGCCGTTCAATTTGGACGAATATGACCGAGATAAAAAATCGGTCGCCTTTTTCATTCCATACAGGTTGTACTGGTTGTCTGAACTTCAAACGTGATTTCCCAACATACTTATTTTTTGAGTTATTGCTCTTTATTATTAAACGTGCGATGTCTTCATTCAAATATTACCGATTTTAGGTAGGTAAGAATTACCGTGGTGATGAGACTTCCAGCCCAGGCAAGATAGGTTGGTGAATTGCATTCCTCTTCACATAACTATTTAGAAAATAGTAATAATAATACAATAAGAAATGACGAAGCGCAGACTAGAACGGTCGTTTTATTTTGGACAGTATAGACCACAAAGAATATATTTGTCAGGTACATGTAGTTGTTTGTACACAGATAATAAGTGTGCGTACTTCCAGTCACCTAAATAATGCAAACACGTCCCCATTCCGAGAGGGAGTGGTATCTCGTGTCAGCGGGATATTTATTGATGTAGCTTCTTCACATGCTGTGTGTGGACAAAACGACAGTAAAAAAACATGACAATCATTTTTTTTTCAGTGTAAACTCTTTGTTGCTAAATTATATTTATAATAGTTGCAACTGCAACTCTTGCCGACCTTCCCTGAAACTGGGGTGATATTGGTAAAGTGAACCATTTTTTTACAGTATGAGTAGTCAGCCTCATACCAACCTATAAGTCAAGGAAAACAAACAAATAATTACAGTTAAGTATAGTTTCTAATTTGCTTTCCGTGTTGCGGGTCCGGGGGAGTGGAACAGACTGCCACCCGGACTGAAGAACTCCAAATCTGTGGATGTATTTCGCGGAGCACTCAAGACACACCTTCTTAGAAAGTCTTATCCATGATCGGAGAGGGCCCTTGAGGTGTGACACACAAAAAAATGGCGCTCTCTTATCATTTGTTATTTAAAATAAATTAGCCTAATATTATCATTATTATTATTATATAAAACAAACAATCACTAAGTAAACCGTAAATTTAAAATCTACAAAACATCTATGAATAATGATAATTAATAATTCAATATAAAAAACAGATTTGGGAAGAGGAATGCAATTCACCAACCTATTTTGCATGGCCAAAAACAGGTAATAACATTATCAATTAATAATTTATATTTTAAATAAATTATAAATTAATATCTACCCAATGACATCTGTTGAACCAGGGCAGAAGTTATTGTTGACAAATGATGCAGCAGGGCTCGAACTAGCGTTAGTGTTAATAACACAAATTCGAGCGCCGACGCTTAAACCCTTGACCATCCCTGTGATGTAATAATATTTGGCGTTCCCTGTTTTTCTGTGAATCAGACTGAACAAGTCTTCAGATATTTGACGAAGCGTTGCAAGAGAACATACCGTTGATTGGCATGTAAAATAATGGTACTCAAACTAATTTAACACAAATATATGCTATATCTCTTTCAACCCACCTCAGCACAAATCTTTTTATTTAGAAGGCGAACCAAGCATTCTAGTGGTAATGCTTCGGATTCTTAAATGGCAGGTCGTTGGTTTGAATCCCGGCAGAGCACAAAACATATACCATTTATTTTTTCAAATATGCTCTTCGAGGAAGTGTGAAATGAAAAAAAGGTAAGAGATGACCGAGAAAAGTATGAAGTGATCAGATTGAGGGGATTGTGAAAGAATGGGATATACAAAGTGAACGTAAAAGAAGAAAATGCTTGAAAAAGGTGATGGATATGAATGAATAGAAAGAGATATGTAAGGATAGGAAGAAATGGACATAGCTCTGCAGAGGCTCTGGCCACCCCTAGCGGAATGGCAACAGACTTACAGCTGGATTGAAAATTTCACATACCTTTACCAAAGACCGGTCACCAAAGATCCGTCTAGCCTTACACCAACTGGGTCTTGCTTGAGAATTGGTGCTTTCTACAGCGACGACTAAGCTTGCAGAGGGCTGTTAATGTATAATTCACGCAAAAACAGCGCTCACCAAATAAATCATCCTTAATCTAATCTAATCTAATCTAATCTAAGTTGCAAAGATATGTTACATTGGATATTCACATTACATGCATTCCCACAACCAGACACGTACAAGTTCGCGCTTGCACGTGCCTCATGTGAGCCTACATCATAAAAACCAATCTCAAATGGACATACACCCTGCAACTCTTGCCGTCCTTCCCTGTAACAGGGGTGACATTGGCAATTATATTATTATTATTGTTATCTAAAGAATCAATTTCATTTGTACAGAATAAAAAACGTCTTCTTGTACAGCTTGCAAGATGTCATTACAGTGGCTGTTATTCTTGCTCAATTGCGCTACAGCCCAATCCAAGCTTGGCTGCTTCAGCCTCTGTCTCCAGCTCCACCTGTTCTCCGATGCCGCTGTCCAGTTTGCAATTTGTAAAAGCTATCCGTCCCCACTTCATATCTCTGTCGGGGTCTTCCCGCTCTTCTGCCTCGCTGTATTCACCTTTTAATGGTTGAAATGATCCATGGTTATAGTGGCAACAGGAACAGCCACACCGTATTGATAACAAACTATTTTAACATTCAATTTTTATATTTGAGCACATTCCCACTTATCTCTTTCATATATCACATAAACACACACACACACATATGTATCCAGTTTTTATCTAAAATATGTATAAAATCACATTAAAAGTAATATGTATGTAAAAGCTTGTATGAAGAAGGTTATGACTCTGGATGAAATCAAAGAACTGTGTAAGGACAGAAAAAAATGGCAGTTGATCTGTAATGTAAGTGGCTAGGACTAGGGTTTTTCAAATTAGAATTGTGTATTATGTTTTAGTTTTGATTTCCATACATATTATTATTTTTTTATTTTAAAAATGTAATTTGTTGCCTATGTTCCTTGACTTATAGGTTGGTATGCGGCTGACCACCCATGCAGTAGAAATATGGTTCACTTTGCTAATGTCATCCCTGTTTCAGGAAAGGTCGGCAAGAGTTGCAGGGTGTATGTTTATTTGAGATTTGAGTTTTTATATTGTAAGTCCACATGCACCATGTTTAAGCGCGAGCTTATACGTGTCTGCTTGTGAAAATGCATATAATGTGAATACTTAATGTTACATATTTTTGCAACTTAGATTAGATGTACGTATTTTATTATGATGGAGAGATTGCGTGAGTGAGGTATTTTACAGATTCATAATATGTCTCCCATAGGTGCTCCCTTGACATTCTTGTGTGTTACTTTTGAATGTGAATGTACCATTGAGTAATAATATTGGGGGAGGCGAAACTAGCTTACGGCATTGAAACATGCTATGAGACCATAGTATGAGACTAACTTGCCAACCAGATAAACCTGTCACAGAATACTGAATAATCATGTGAAATCCTTTTTTTCAAAAGATTTTTGTGAAACACTGGAAATTCATTTTTAAGATGGTTAATTTTTTTATTAAGAATTAAAAAAAAGAAAAGAAATTAAAACTTTGTTTTATTCCACTTTTATTGATTTTTTGAGTAAGTTACAAATATTTTCGGAATCACTTCCATCATCAGGTAACTAACAATTACTAAATATTTGTAACTAATATACTTAATAAATATTTGTAGCCTACTCAAAAAATCAATAAAAGTGGAATAAAACAAAGTTTTAATTTCTTTTGTTTTTTTGATTCTTAATTAAAAAATAATCAATCTTTATAAATGTGAAATCCTATGTTTTCTTGCTTTCTTCATCTTGCGTTTCGACATCCAATAATTACACATGCCATGATGTCTTTTAATAATGAATTTCTTCAAAAATTTATAACTCCCCTATCATAGCAATTGCAATGTATGCGCACAATTTCTACACAGATATGACATTTTAGTAATGCCAAAAATTTTTTGAACATCTGTCCCTTTTGCCTGTTAGCAGTGCGGTGACACTCCGAGCATCATTGTTCTTTCTCTAACTAAGAAAGATTTGTGTTGAGATAGGTTGAAAGCGATATAGCGTCACTTACATTAAAATAGCTTTGATTAATGGAATGTACATACTTCATTAATTTCACTATCATTCACTTTCCACTCTTCATTTCTATACATTTCAATCATATTACTCCATTGTTGAAAAAACTGCATTGGCTTTGTTTTCCTGAGAGGGTGGTCTACCGTGTTTGTCTGATGGTTTACAAAGCTGTCAATGGTACGGCTCCTTCATACCTGTCTGACATGTTCTCACCTATTGAGATAGATTTGAGACGCCAAACTCTCAGATCTGCAGGGTGTAGGGTGGTTGACTTAGTCCAGCCGTTACTTCAGACACGTACTAATTTTGGGGACCGTGCTTTCCGGTTTGCGGGCCCAATGGAGTGGAACAGACTACCACCCAATGTGAGGAAGGCAGAAACTGTTGGTGTCTTTAAAGGAGCATTAAAGACGCATCTTTACAAAAATCTTATCCGTGATTTGAAAGGGCCCTTGAGGTGTGACACCCAAAAACGGCGCTCTTCAATTATGTGTACCTTATAAATAAATTATCCTTGTATATTTTATTTTTTTATTTTATTTTATTTTATTTTCATAGGACAACAAACAGCGTTACATAAGAAATATAATAGTAGCAATTACAAAAAAACATGGCCAATTATATGTTGCCACGGATATAAAATTTAGGAAGTTGGAAATAATTACAAGATGTTAATTACAAGTAACTAATTACAAGAAAAAAAAAATACTGCTCTCAAAACAGAATATGATGTGAAAAAAAATGTAAATTTAAAAATAAAGAAAATCAGTTCTCCCTGAGTGAAGCACCCACCGCTTTGCGAAAGTGCGCCGTCTCTAAATGAAAAATATCAATGCTACTGAAACACTTGTTATAAGTTTCACAGACCCGGTAAATTGGCGCGCTCTGAGCATAGTTAGTGCGACACACAGGGAGATGAAAGAGTTGGTCTACCGTGTGCCTGGTTCTGCGAGTTGGAATGTTGAGGGATAACATACACAAGATATCAGGGTTATCAATTTTGTTGTGCAAAATGCCGTGGATTAACATCATGTCGCAAACAACACGCCTATCCTCTAGAGAGTCCAGCTTATGATAGTCAAGGGCTGACTTGTAATCAGGAAAAGATAAGTTAAACTTATAATTTATGTGTTTTATAAATCTTTTTTGTACTCTCTCGATACGTTTTATATGCACCGCATAAGAGGGGGACCAAACAGGGGACATGTACTCAAGAAGTGAGCGAACCATTGTTGTGTAGAGAACTTTTAATACCGTAACTTTTTTGAAGGGTTTGCAAGTTCGCAAAATGAACCCGAGCACCCTGAATGATCTCTCCAAGACATTGTCAATATGATTCACGAAGGTGAGTTTGCTATCCATTATGACACCCAGATCTCGTACCCGGTCAACAGACTCGATAGGAAAATTGTTAATATAATAAATATGATTTAAGGGTGAAAGTTTACGTGAGAACGAGACCTTGTGACATTTGCTAACATTAATGGATAGTCTATTGGCAGCACAACATTCTGAAAGCCGATCGAGATCTAATTGAAGTCTTGCACAGTCAGATGAATCAGAGATTCTCAAAAAAATCTTCATATCGTCAGCAAATAGGAGATGCTCTGCATGAAGAAAACAGTCACCAATATCGTGGATATACAAAGTAAAGAAAAGGGGTCCCAAATGCGATCCCTGGGGAACACCGGAAGGAATGGTGACAAAGTTTGATTTGTAGCCTCCTATTACCACTGCCTGACGACGATTACGGATATAGGATTCTATCCATCTTAGAAGATCACCGTGGATTCCGAGCTTACTCAATTTGCTCAACAGAATGTTATGATTTACTCTGTCAAAAGCCTTGGCATAATCGGTGTAGATAACGTCGGTCTGCAGTCCACTGTGCATGTTAGAAAATACATAGTCAGTGAAAGGTAAGAGATTAGATAAAACAGATCTATTGCGAAGGAAACCGTGCTGTTGGTCGCTGAATGATGATTTGAGAGAACCATAAAGTTGGTCGTATATTACACGCTCGAAGAGTTTACTTATAGCAGACAAAATTGAAATCGGACGGTAGTTTTTGATCAAATTATTGGGACCAGATTTATAAATAGGAGACACTAGAGCCTCTTTCCATATGTCAGGGAAAATACCCTCTCTTAAGGAGCGTGAGAAGAGTATGGAGAGCGGCTCCGCCACAACCTCAGCACATCTGGCAAGAAGCAGAGGCGGCACCCCATCACTACCAGCACCCTTCGTTACGTCAAGGTTGGAGAGATATGTAGTTAAAATATTTCTGTCAGTAGAACAACAACCAAGGCCAGTCAGGTTAGGTTTTCCTGGCTCAGAAGAATGAACGGTGGAACTATGGGTGTCATGATCAAACATAGAGAAAAAGTAATCGGAGAAAGCGATGGAGATTTCCTTGCCACCATTAACAGAATTTGTTCCATCAGTAGACATACACATGGGAATTGAATTATTTTTGCGTCTGCTTTTAACAAAGCTCCAGAATGCTCTAGGGTTTTCTTGTATGTTAGTTTCAGCGGAAATAATGAACTGAGAAAAGCACTCCTTGGCCATAGCTTTCTGACGGGATCGTAGTAATGTGAAAGTATGATAGTCAGAAGGGTTTTTAAATTTCATAAATTTATTATGGTAGCGAATTTTTTCCCTAGTGATCTTTATCAAGGGTGCACTATACCATAATGGAAAATGGTGGTTGCGGTATATATATATATATTAGCCTCGGTATTCATATCAACATCAATCAACTTTCTTACTTATGTATTACCGGTCCATAGTCTAGTGGTTGACACTTCTGACTCGTAACTGGAAGGTTGTGCCCGTGAATCAGCGAGGTGTGTGCTTGCATCAGCAGACTTGTCCCCCGTATGTAGGAGTCGGAGGGGAAGTTCTATGACAAGCTGTGACACTAACAATGCATGTTTGTTCCAGCCTGATGCCATGTTGTCCCCGTGGATCAGCGAGGTGTGTGCTTGCATCAGCAGGCTGGAGCCCCGCTTGTTGGCCATCCACATGCAGGAGGTGGGGGGGAAGTCCTACGATAAGTCCATGCAGTATGTCAGCAGCTTTGTGCAAATGTTCATGGCTGCACCGCAGATGAAGAACTACGACAAGTACAGGATCTACCTGGACGAGGACTACAGTGCTCCCGAAAAATTCACGGTGAGGAAGCTCTGAAGAGACAGCTGTCCCTCGATAATCCAACAGGTACAGGACCGCGGTGGTTTTGGATTGCCGAGTATCTCAGATTATCAAGGGATGACTGTATTTTGTATTTTCTCAAATTTCGGTTTGATTCTTTCCTGTCAGTTAAAGATTTTCTCAAAGTAACCTCTTAAGTATGAAATCGTCTCATGATAAAAAATATGCTTCGAGCTTTAAATTAATATTTGGGTAATTTATTAAGTTAAGTGAGTTTGATTAAAAAATTCCCATACCTTTACCAAAGACTGGTCACAAAAATCCATCCAGCCTTACAGCATTTGGGTATGGCTTGAGAATCAGCGCTTTGTAGCGACAATTATTATACTTGTTGATAGCTCAGTTGCTATAATGCTCGTTGCGGGACCGTCCACTTGGAACCAGCTGTCTCTTGAAGTGTGCGCCAAGGAAGGGATCGAGAGCTTCAAGAAGGCCACGTCAAGCCTGAAAGCGCCCTTGCAGTGACAGTAGTCACGAAACGGCGCTATACAAATCATCATCATCATTGTATTCCGATTCCCACAGAGGGTCTCAGAAATAATATCCCGTTTCCCTGGCAAGACTTACTTAAGAAATCAGAACCAACCCCCTCGGGAGCTGGGAGAAGTAGTTGGGGTAAGGCTCGCCCCTTACCTGTAGAAATAAATAGCTTCCATGCAATAAATGCGACTCCTTCGGAAGACAATGCAGGAAGAAGTTGATCTGTGTGTGGATTTCAATTCACCTTTACCTTTATTTTGTGTTGATGGGATATTGTTGATGTTTCAGGCTTTGGGGAACATGTACTTTGTGCACTCGTCTCTCACGGATGTGAAGATCTGGGACTTTGCTGAGGGCAGCTGGAGCCCCCTGGAGGGAACGGAGTTGCACGCGGGGAGCATCCAGCACGTGCCCACCAAGGAGAAGGCAAAGTTCCCACAGAACTACTTCCCAGAGGTATACCATTTATATTGTTACGAACTGGAGTACCTACGTGCGTCTGTACAGGTACAATAGTGTGTGTAGAACAGTCCAGTATGATCCATGATGGTAGTAGTAAGGTACATAGAATGGCGGTCGGTGGTATGAGCGAGAGATCGCCCTTGGAGTGACTACATCACGAAACGGCGCTATAAAGAAATCATCAACTCATCATCATCATCATCATCGAGCTATCTGGAATATGCAAGAAAGATTGTTGTAAATTGTGAGCCAAAACTTGTAAAATAAATTCTGTTAAATTAAATAATTGCAGTTTAACTAAAAGAAAACCCAATAAAATCATAACAATATCATTGCTATAATCATAATACTTGTGTAGAGCTTTAAAGAGCATGGCACCTCCATGCCTCGCCCAACTATGTCCTGTCGACAATGCTTCCAGACGAGTACTGCGGTCTGCCTCCACTGCTGTCAATAAGGTCATAGTACACAAAAGGGCCAACACCTTAAAATTTGGTGACAGCCGGGCCAGTTTCCTGGAACAAGCTACCTTTCGAATGGACTAACCCACCACCACTTTCACGAGAGGATTAAAGAAAATATTGCAGACAAAAAGCTATGGCGTCCTTGAGATGGTTGTGCCGTTGGTTTTACTTCACGGGAAGACTTTTCGCCACTTGAGAAAATATATAGCTTGGCATGAGTGTCCATGTGCTGTGGGTCCTTCTGACACATATATACAGGACGGGTATGAGGAGGGCTTGAGCACGGCGCCACAAGAAACAAATCATCCATGATCATCATCGCCTTGGTGGGATTCAAACCCGAGCTCGCGACATGGAATGCAAGCACTCTACCAACTGAGCTATCGACCGGACATGACAACATTAATTCTACATCTCAGGTTTGATCAAATCCTAACATACTCAAAAGGTCCACCTGGGATATCACAATATTCTATGTAAGCAACGTGTCTCTACCCCGTCTTCAATCTATGTATATATCACCATAGAAACCATAAAATCACCATAGCAACAGTATTTGTTCCTAGTGTTCAACGTAAAAATGTAGAATTACCCTCTTGTTTCCAGTGCAAGTGGTCGCGTAAGGGCTACATGCGCACGCGCTGGCTGGTGCGCGGCACCGTCCTAGAGCTGGTGAACGTGCACCTGTTCCACGACGCGTCCAACTGCCTGGCGGCTGCGCAGGCGGGCTCCCCCTCGGTGTACGCGCGCTCCAGGCGACGCGCCCTCAAGCACCTGCTGCACCATCTGCACAAGGACCCGCAGAGACCGCCCTTCTTCATCTTCGGGGACTTCAACTTCAGGCTGGACCAGGGTGGCGTGGTCAAGGTGAGAGCAATTCCTGTATTCTAAACATGGATGTAGTAAAATGAAAATGATTTTTATGAGAGTAATCAAATAAAATAGTTTTTTAAGTGTAATATTAATCCACATTTTATAAAACATTTATTTTATTTTCTTGGAGCGTTCAGAAAATATCCAGTTTTACATTTATATGTTTATTTTTCCCATTAGGTAACACACCTGTTGACAGTTGGAAGGTTACGGATAGAATGAATTTTGATTTTTGTATGATGAGTGAGTTAGCACATTCCTAATTCTCAAAGAATTGCTTTCTTAGCCCATCTAGTTCTTATATGTGTGAAATGCAAATGGGTGAAAGGCAAATGCAAGTTGTAAGAGGATGTGAAAAGGTACAAAATAATGTGATGATAATGGATGATGAAAGACTTACAAAATGTATTAACAGATGAAATGTGGAAGGTAAAAGAGGAAATGGAAGACCGAGAAAGTTTGGCTGGACCAGATTGATGAAATTGTGAAAGAATGGGATATACATAGGGAATGTTGAAGAAGGAAGTGAATGAAAAAAGTGATGGATATGACTTACAAGCATTTCTGAGAATATCAAATTGAATATATTTTTGGACTGTTTGTTTGCAGAGATTAACGGATGACCTCCAGACAAACCGCACCCACAATGGCAAATCCATGGAGAGCTCCAAGATGCAGTATCGCTCTGAGGACAGACTGGTGCTCACCGTGGGCAAGAAGGAGTTCAGCCATGCTGAGCATCAGAAGGTCTTCCGGGAACCTTGGGTGAATATATGTACCTCCTTCTCACTCACTATGTTGTTACTACCAGGGTCCTCTCTCACTTTACTATTGTTTTGTTTGTTGCTTGTTAACTATGTATGTGTGTTGAAGGTATTGTGTGTCTGGTTGGAATTGCAGAGAGTTGACTTTTCACTTTGCGGAAAGTGTGGATAGAACATTGATCAATGAGCCTTTGTGCATGTCTCGAACAGTTTTTGGTGAGTGTGCTTTTGCAGTGGCGTCTCCAAGGGCATGGAGTTGTCTGCCACTTGCAGTTTGAGAGATTTCCCATAGCTATCACTTCAAGAGACGTCTCAAGACTGATCTGTTCACAGGAACTTTAAGGGCGCCCTTGGAGTGGCGATGTCACAAAACATTGCTAATGAAAAAATTAACTGATTCATCATGATCATTATCAACTGGCCTGTAGTCTAGTGGTAATGCTTTGGACTTGTAAATGGCAGATTGTGCGTTCGGATCCTGGCAAAGCTCAAAAAAATACAATTTATATTTTCAAATATGCTCCTCGCTGGGTTGAAAAATTCATACACCTTTACCTAAGACCGGTCGCCAAAGGTCCATCCAGCATTACAGCAGCTGAGTCTTGCTTGAGAATTGGCACTTTTTATAGTGACGACCAAGCTCGCAGAGGGCTCATGAGGTGTAGTTCACACAAAAACTTTCACTCGAAAAAAAATTCCCTTAACTTACAACTATCAGATTAATAATAATTATTTGAAGATAGTAACCGGAGTGAGGGACCTTGGAGTTTATATGGACGCTGGACTAATTTTCGATTCACATATCTTTTCCATCACTGAGAGGGCTTACAAAGTGCTAGGATTTGTCTTGAGAGCTTGCAGTGATTTTAAGGATTTGAATGCAGTTAAATCACCGTATTTTGCCTATGTTCGCAGTATTCTTGAATTTGCATCTCCTGTTTGGAACCCCATGTATGATACATATATACGTCGACTAGAAGGTATCCAGAACAAATTTCTTAAGCATCTAAACTTCAGGGCACATGTTTACTTTAATGATCATCGTGCTGCCGCTCATCATCATGGAATGATGCCAATGAAATCCCGTCGGATTCTCCTAGACATGAGTTTTTTATATGGGCTCATTCATGGCTATATTGATTCTAATTCTCTATGTGGGGGGATCACTTATCGTGTACCACACTCTAGACGCACTAGACTTGGTTCTCTATTCTTTTCTAATACATATCATTCAAATTATGCTAAAAATTCAATAATGAACAGATTGCTCAGCACTTACAATGATAATTTTAACGATTTAGACATATTTTTATTATCAAAAAGTAAATTTCTCGACGGTGTGATTGCTGTTTTATCAAGGTAGCTCCCTTCTCATCCCTTTTATCATCCTTCCTCCTTTCCTCAAACATCCTTTCATCTCTCTGTGTATTTGCGCATATATATATATATAAATATGTATATGTATTTCTCGTTTTTCTTAAACCTGTTCTCTGTTAGTTGTTTTTTTCTGATTATTTGTTGTTAGCTGGTTTTTTTTCTTGTGTTTTATTTTTTACCTTGTTATTTTTTTCTCTTCGTATTGCTATTTGTAGATATGGATTGTTTGTATCTTTGAAATTTTTAAGTTAACGAAACCTGTTATTGGCCTTAAAATATTTTTCTTTTCATTTTTTTGCGAGTTTATGCTTTGTATGTGCTGTTGTGTTTCTTTAAAATAAATAAAAAATAAAAAAAAAAAAAAAAACAGCGCTCACCAAATAAATCATTGTAATATTATTATTATTATTAATGCACATAAAACTGATAACATTGAGATGGGCAGGGCATTTCCAGAGGACGGAAGAGTGCACTGCCCCAATGAATCTTCTGAATGGATGCCCAGGTGGAAGGAGACTAATATAATATAAATAAATCATTGTAATATTATTATTATAATCACAGGTGCTGCAGTATGACCAGGAGCTAGAGCTACTGAAGCCACACCTGTTTGAGTTCCCCATCAAGTTCTCCCCCTCCTACCCCTTTGAGGAGAACACAGAGCTCCCGACACACTTCATGAAGACCAGGTCAGTGCCGTCTTATCCACATCATACTGCTTCACAACCTTCTTTTATGAGTCTTTCAGAAACCATAAACCATTTTTTGGCTACATATCGAGAAATAAGAAATACTAGCTCCTATATCTTATCATACGGAGAAAAATTGAGCTTCAGATCGTAGGAAAACATACACGACAATCCGTAGTCTAGTGATTAACACTTTGGACTCATGGAAGGTAGTGGGTTCGATCCCTGCGGATTTTTTCTTTCAAGTATGCTGTTTGCTGGGTTGAAAAAAAAATCTGCCTTTACCAAAGATCGGTCATCATAGGTCATCATAGTTAACGAACAATAATATTTTAATAAACAAAAATGCTGTGGAAGCACTTATATTGACATATTTAATTTTTTTAAATACATACCTATTTATCTTCGTCTCCGTTATTCTAAATATTTTTTTATCTCATTTACTCCTTGCAGTACCTTGTGTGGAAGGTTAATGTTTTAAACAGAGCGTGTATACAGAGGAAGTGTGAGAGGAAAAGGAGGCAAGGGACGATCTAGAAAAGTATGGAGTGATTAGATTGAGGAGATTGTGAAAGAATGGGATATACATACAAAGTGAATGTAAAAGAAGAACATGTATGGAAAAGGTGATGGATATGAATGAATTGAAAGAGGTATGTAAGGATAGGAAAAAATGGAGGCAGCTCTGCAGAGGCAGCTTTGGCCAGCCCTATCGGAACGGTGACAGAGTTACAGGTGTTTAAGGGCAATAAGTTGAAAATGAATTTTCACTCTGTATATGCAAAAAAATATATAAAATTTGTATTACAATATTTGCAGATGCCCCGCGTGGTGTGACCGTGTGTTGCTGTCTCAGGCTGCTCGTCTCATCATCCACCAGAAGGAGCCCAGCATCTCATCCAGCAGGTACTCCATTTCCCTAATCCATACTGCTAGGTTGACTGATAGGTTGGTATGAGGTTGACCACCCATACTATAAAAAATGTTTCACTTTGCCAATGTCACCTGTGTTTCAGGGAAGGTCGGCAAGAGTTGCTGGGCTTATGTTCATTTGAGATTGGATTTTTTATATTGTAAGTCCACATGCGGCATGTGTGAGCGCGAAATTATGCATGTCTGCTTGTGGGAATGCATTTAATATGAATCTCAAATGATACATATCTTTGCAGCTTAGATTTAGATTAGATACCAGTGGCTTCTAACTTCCGGGGGATTTGGGCTTGTAATTACGTAGAGGGCAATTGGGGGGCGATAATCCTCTGAAACCTGTGCCCCCCTGTCTTTTTTTTGACATGAAATATTCTTGGAAATTGCGTGCCCACACAATGGGGTTACTGTAGTGGTGGGGAATACGGATGAAAATGGTTGTGTAGAGTACATTTCAAGAATCACAACCATACATTTTTTAAATAGTAAAAATAAAGATTTCATTGATAATTGTCTAAAATTAAATGTCCAGAATTAAAGTCCTGCTAAAACACAGCGCGGTCGGCTAACCAAGCCGTGGCATTACTGGATCCGCCAGGCTTCTTGGGGGCTCTCGGTGCAGTTCTATGAAATACACAATATCCAAAGATCCAGTGACGTCACATCTGCCTAAATAAAAAATGACTTAAATTGTAGGTTAAAGCTTTCATAGCCGATAGTCGTCATATTAATAACTTTTTTTTTTCGGGCTGTGTAGCCATGATCTGGTTGCTTTTATTCCGAACAGTTTCGTCCATAGGCTTTGATGGGCATTGTGAGGGTTTTTCCTCTGTCCTGCTGATTGACACAATTAATAATGTAACAGCCACTTTAATATGTTTACTTTTATTCCTTTCACAATGTATACACAATAAACCACAGCACAATAATATTAATTATTCTTAATTACACATGCTTGTGGCTCTCACGCCAGGCAAGCTTCTTCCCTCTTTCTTGCATTCTTTTGTTTTCCTTTTTCCATTCAAATCTATATATATAATGCCCTTCGCCGTCGTCATTCGCTTACAATTTCAATTTTCAAATAACCAAAACGACCGACCGGGATTCGAACCAGGGACCTGAGCGCGGACACGCCTCAAGGCATAGCGTCTTGACCACCTAGGCCACGTCGCTTCCTTGGAAGTGGGAGAAGTTTTTGTTTATATAAGCTACAAATTTAAGCATGGATTCGAACCTAATATTTTTATAATATAGGGGCGCTATCCTATTTTCAAGCAAAAATTTATTGAAGATAAAAAAATACATTGTACCATTATTTTGTAAAACAATACTTACAATAATCTTTAAAAAAAACAATTAAAAATCAAAATAAAGTAAGTAACGGCATACCAACTTTTACAACTGAAAAAATAAAAAGCAAAGCACCCGATCAGATCGGGATTCGAACCTACGTCTTTCAAAATCTAAACGGACGAAAAAAGATGCGCCTACGCGCGTGAGCTACAGTGAGACATGACGTCAGTGACAAGTTAACAACATATAAGCAACTGCGAAAAGTTACCATGTACCATTTTTGTAACATAGAGGCGCTATCCTATTTTTAAGCAAATATTTATTAATAAATGAAAAATATGAAAAATCTAAATACAAACCAAAAATTCAATATGTATCATTTGAGATTCATATTAAATGCATTCCCACACGCAGACATGCATAATTTCGCGCTCACACATGCCGCATGTGAACCTACAATTTAAAAACCCAAATGTCAAATGGACATACCTACACTTTGCAACTCTTGCCGTCCTTCTCTAAAACAGGGCTGACATTGGCAAAGTGAACCATTTTTTACAGCATGGGTGATCAGCCGCATACCAACTTTTACAACTGAAAAAATAAAAAAGCAAAGCACCCAAAAAAGCGGGATTCGAACCTGCGTCTTCCAAAATCTAAACGGCTCAGCAACCGAACGCCCAGCGCGTTGAGCTACCGGGAGACGTGACGATGGCGAGAAATTAACAACATATATAAAGTACTGGGAAAAGTTACTTAGTTTTCATAACATAGAGGCGCTATCTTATTTTGAAGCAAATATTTATTAATTCAAAAATAGAACACAAGATATTATAATGAATTAAACTAACAATTATTCTGTAAAACAATATCTTTAAAAAAAACTATGAAAAATCAAAAATTCAAAAACCAAATCTAATCTATTCTAAGTTGCAAAGATTTATGTTACATTGGGGATTCACATTAAACCTATGCACTCTCACAAGCAGACACGCTTGCACATGCCACAATATGTCTAAATCTAAGTTACAAAGATATTATGTATCATTTAAGATTCATATTAAATGCATTCCCACAAGCAGACCTGCATTATTCTTTTATCTCTTCAATATTCATCATATTTTTCATACATACTCTTCTCTTCAAACATAGTCCATTTCAATAATATGGACTTTTCTAATTTCACTTTCATTCAACGTCCAGGCTTCACGTCGTTACATCAAGGTGGGTGTAAATATCGTACCGTGTACCGTCAAATTTCATTCTGGCAATATTTGACTTTGTACGGGGCGAGATTTCCCCAGTTCGTGAGTGACTATAGTAATGAGCTGTTACTGTATCCTGCCGCCGTTCCACTAGGGGTGGCCGGTACGCGTCTTTCCATTCTACCCCCCCTTTCGACAGACGACACACACGAAAAATGTTTCTTACACTTTATGGCCTTTGTAAAGAAGTGACATTAATGGAAAAAATCACGCGTGTTTATTGATTTTTTATCTAAATTTTAAAGTTAAAATATTTTATAAAACTTAAAAAATGACGCTACAAAAAAATATTTAAAAAAACACGTTTTTGTTCACATTTTTTTCTTATAATTTTGTTGTTAATTATTTTGGACATATTTTTTTTCTTCATAATTATAGAATGATACAATGTCTAGAGAGTGTTTGAAAAATATTTTAGGTAATGCGAACAGTTTTCGAGATAATATGAAAAAACTGAAACATGATAATTAATTAAATGTGCGCGGCAGTACTTCAGCGTGAATTGAAAGACGCGGCCGGTACCTCCGCAGATGCGTCTCCACTTTTCTCGGTCCTTGCATACCTTTTTCATCTCTTCAACATTCATCACTTTCTTCATACATACTGTTCTCTTATTCGCACTCTGAAGGTTCCATTCTTTTGAAATCTCACCTATTTGGTCAAATGACAATAAATTAGATGATAGGGATGTGCAAAAGTTTCTTTTAAATGGTAGTATTCGCAAATTTTGCAAACAAGTATATTATTTTTTTTATCCATTTCTAATAATTATACGAATTTTAACGCGGAGAAGTCATGCTGCAAAGTTCCCGTTGCCTAAGGGGTTGGGCTGCGTAGCAGCCAGGGGCGGAGCCCCTAGTTTAAATACAATGTTCCATTCTACCAAACAAACAAACTCATCTCGTTACAATACACCTCCTTCCTCTCATAAAAAAAAAACATTCCCAATTTTTTTTTTTTCTTTTACAATGAGTAAATAATGTATCATAATGCTCAGCCGGCGCCACATATTTTGTTTTATTTTAAGGATAAATTTCAAAAATATGAAAATAAAAAAAAAAACCTGTTTCTGATACATTATTCAGTCATTAACCCTTTGGCTGCGGCTGGCATGCATAGATGTCATGACGTAACTTGCATACAGTGCGGCTGGCATCTATCCATGTCATCGAAGTTTAAAGCTTCCCCTGACATCGGTGTTCAAATTTTTCAAACTTTTTTGTTGCTTACATTATAGGTACACTAATAAAATCTCATATTATACATATTTTGAAAATATTCTTCCTCAAATATTTCGTCAGAACAGCTCGATCTCTCGTCCCGCGCGTGTGTACCAATGTTTATAAACAAAATCCAGGCAAGATAACTGTTTACGTTTTTTGTTTTTTCAAAAATAACTAATTTATTTTTCTCTTTAGTGACGAGTATTTAAGTGAGTACAAAAATTGTTTAAGACCTAATGAATATAAAATCTAGTTTTGGAATGTGCGTATAATATTTTTTTAAGTAATATTATTGTGATTTACTTGTTTTTATATAAAACAACAAGTGAAAACATGTGTTGAAAGTTTGTGATTTGTGTTCCTGGATAACTAATGAATATACTTTTTCATAAATTTTGAAGTTTCATCAAGTAGTTAAGGTAGGAAATCAATTTATGTGTAAAAAAATAACCTCAAAAAAGAATTCCGTTCTGGCGGTGCGTATGTAGCAAATAAATTCAGAATCGAAAAGGTTAATACCTTTTTTAACAATACCAATTATTTTCATACTAAAATTAATATATATTTTTTTTTTAACACAAATTTCATATTCAATATTATAAACAAATATTTGTTTTTTTTTTTTTAAATACTTTATTCAACAATTCAAAATAATCAAATAACAATACATAATAAACATTCACCAGTTTATTAATCAATTCATTAAAATAACTTTTTTTTTTTTAAATACTTAATTCAACAATTCAAAATAATCAAATAACAATACATAATAAACATTCACCAGTTAATTAATCAATTCATTAAAATAACTTTTTTTTTTAAACATGTATCACATCTTTCCCAATATTGAAATTTATTTCAAATTTATTTTTCATTAATAAATTTATCAGTCCATCAATTTTTTTTAAAAACTTTACCTTCATATGTAATACTTTGTTTAATTTATGTTTCATACCTTCATTCATGCAATGTTTCATAATTCATTCTTTCACTGATCACTTTTATATCAACTTTCACCGTATCATGCATCACCTCAAATTTTTCATACACATGAAAATATGTTTTTTTTTTTTTTTTTTTTTAAATCTAATTTGATTATGTCCTTGATTTATTTATAACATTTGTGTCTATATCTTTTAATACATAGACTATCTTGCTAACTTTCTTTTCTATTCTGGCTTTGACAAATTTTGGAGCCAACTTTGTACAGAAGTATTTCCCTGCATTTGATTGTATGAAATTTTTACGCCATACAATATCCCCTTGATCATAGACACGATTTGATCTACCTTTATTATAATAATTTGCATTTTTATTATATGCATCCCATAAATTTTCTGTTACAATTTTGTATAATGTGTTTAATTCCTTCATTTTATCTTTATGCATATCTCTATATTTATCTAATTCTTCCTTTGATTCTATTTCATCATTTACTATTTCACCATGAATTTCACCATTTAGTACAATCTCCCTACCTCTTGCTAATACATTAGGTGTGTATCCTGTTGCTAAATTGACTGTATTATTTATTATGCTTTGTACTGAATCTAAAAAAGTATCCCATTTTCTTTGTTCATTTTCAACAAAAATAGCTAATGTGTATCCTATTGTTCTATTATATGTCTCTACATTATTGCACATGGGAGTATATAAAGTTGTATAAAATATTTTCTGTACTCCATATGAGTACATAAAATCTTTAAATGCATTAGACTTTAAATTCTTTCCATTATCTGTTATTATCGTTTGCGGTACTCCTTCTGTTAAAAATATTTTATTTTCTATTAATTTTACTATTTCTTCTGTAGTAGCTCTTCTTAAAGGAAATAACCAACAATATTTGGTAAAAACATCTATTATTGATAATATATGTATATAGCCCGTACTTGATTTTGGTAATGGTCCTATCAAATCAATACTCAGCATTTTTAACGGTCTATCCACTCTTTTTCTATTTTCCATTTTTCCTGCTGGAGGTAAATTATTCGGCTTATACATTTTACATTTTTGACATTTATTTATAAAACTTTTTATATCTGCATACATATTTTTCCAATAGTAACATCTTGATATGTATTTATAAGTTTTAAAAATACCTACATGTCCATTATCATGATGATTCTTTATTATAGTTAATCTATTGTCTATAATAGGGGAGTTTTACCTACCATTAAAACTCTTATTATGTTTCTATAGATGTCTGGAGTCCATATTATGAGAGAAACAATCACTTTTCCCCTTTTATGTGGTTTTTTAGTCTATTCCTGGGTCTTTGATTTGCACTTTTTTACACTTTAGGCACTTTCTACTCTATGGTCGCTTTTTCCCCATTTCCTGTTCCCTATTTCCAGTTTCCCCATAACCCGGTCGCAATTTTTCATAAAGCTCATAATACACCAGGTAGGGGTTACCTGGACTCCAGACATCTATAGAAACATAATAAGAGTTTTAATGGTAGGTAAAACTCCCCTATTATGTGTTCTGAGAGATGTCTGGAGTCCATATTATGAGAGATCTGTCTATTATCTCCTGGTGACCGGGGACGTCTTTATTTGATATTAACTGGTTGAAATAGGGAAAGATCTTCTGGAGCTGTATGTTTCAACATCTCTTTCTGATAGTATTTTCTGAAAGTGTTTTCCTTTTTCCAGTTGCCTCTTTCCAGTATGTTATCTATTGGATTAAGTGATGCGACCGCTGAACGTGTGCTGCCGGGAGTGGCCTCTACTCCTGCTGATTTTAGCGTGTTCTTTACCCATCCTCCTATGATTGTTCTTGCAGCTGCCTTCACTTGTACTCGGGTGCTGATGAACAGGTTATAAAGATTTTGTCCTGATCTCCTTTCGCGTGATAGTTCAATCAGCTTCCTTATCCAGAAGACTGGGTTGACGTTGTGTTCCTTGGATTCCAGAAGTCTCCGATTAGATTGTCGGTGTTTGAGGGTATCTGTTTTTGATCTAAAGAATGGAATTAACACAATTGATGTGCCTTCGTCGAGAATGTTTCCTTCTGTGATATTTAGCAAGGTCAGATCGTGTACTCTTCTTCCTGAAGATAACAGAAGTAAGATTGCCGTTCTACACGCAACTTCATAGAGAGAATCTGATCGAGGAGTGTTCCTGACTAGCCAGTCTCTCACTATCTGCCGATTCCACACAGGGGACTTAGGAGGGTTGATCTTTACCATTGCTAGTGCTTTTAATGTTTTTAAATTTAATTTCACTAGGAAATCTGAGCTGAGATTATTTTCCATCATTGCGTTGCAGAAGGTTACGATGGCTGACTTGTGTACCAGCATAGTCCTGTATGATAGTTTTTCGTTAATGAACAGTTGCGCTAGATACCTTGCCAATTGATTAGGAGATGGTGTGTTGGGATGGGTATTATTCGCCAGTATCCAGCGGCACCATCTTTGCCAAGCAGGTTTATATGTGTTGAGTGGGGAAGCTCGCCATCCTGACAGGAACAGTCTTTTCTCTTCCGCGTTCCAGGAATTTAAGATACTGTCCCCAGTCCCAATTTTCCACACTTCCATTTCCAGATCCTGAATCCTGGGTGGTGGATTGCCTGTTGATGTGTTGATTAGTACTGACACCAGGTTCGGTATTTGCATCGGAGGTACGAGTGATCGACGAATTAAGTCTGGACGCCAGAAGACCCTCTGCCACCTCGGGACCACGAGTAGGTAAGTTCCGGTCGCCCCGTTTAGGTGCCTCAGGATCCTCGGTATAAGGTTTGGCGGAGGAAATATCCGACCCACATTGTAGAGCCAGTGCCGACTGAAGGCATTTTGAAAGATTGCGCATGAGTCTGTGGAGTCTCTGGACACGTAAGTTGAACTCATGTGTGCCATGGTGGATGCGAACAGGTCTATATCTGGTACTCCGAAATGATTGAAAATGGCCTTCGTTGCTGTTGGTAAGAGATGCCACTCTGGAGGGGATCTTCCTCTTGATAGGTGATCCGCGTCTCCGTATCTTCCCGGTAGGTACTGCGCTGTTAGCGAGATTTCCCATTGGTCTGCCAGAGTCAACAGATCTCGAGTAAGATTTAGGAGTGTTTTGGATCTGGTGCCCCCTTCCTTGCGGATGTAGGCGACTACTGTCGTGTTGTCTGATTGTACCAGAATTTCGGAGCCGGAAAGGTCGTGCGCTGTGCGTTGCAGGGTTGCAAAAACAGCGAACAACTCTTTTCGGTTGGAGTGCTACTTCTTTTGTTGAACGGTCCACTGTCCTGACAGCATCAAGTCGTCCAGAGTTGCTCCCCAAGCTAAGTCTGACGCATCTGTTGTCAAGAAATGTCCGAAGGTTTCCCTGTGGATGGAACTTGATTCGTTCGCATTCCCTATCCACCACTCTATTTCTTGTAAGCTGTCCTCGGTCATTTGTATGGACCCTCTTGGTGACAGGTGCTTCAGTGGCTTGCTCGCTATCTGCAATTGTCTGCAGTGGAGGCGACCATGAAGCTGGCAAAGTTTAGTCTTCCTAGGAGACTTTCCGCCAGTTTTAAGGACCATTTTCGAGAAGTCAGTATTGCTCGAAGTGAGTGGCACAATGCCTCTTGCTTCCGGTAAGAAAGACCTACTTGGTGACAGGTGCTTCAGTGGCCTGCTCGCTATCTGCAATTGTCTGCAGTGGAGGCGACTATGAAGCTGGCAAAGTTTAGTCTTCCTGGGAGACTTTCCGCCAGTTTTAAGGACCATTTTCGAGAAGTCAGTATTGCTCGAAGTGAGTGGCACAATGCCTCTTGCTTCCGGTAAGAAAGGAATTTGCAATTGTTGTGCGTGTCCCAAACGATTCCCAAGTACTCTAATTGTTGAGTGGGGAAGAGCACTGACTTCTGGAGATTTACATACCACCCCAGAGATTGTAGGATATCTACTGCTAGATGCGATTGCCGACAAAGATCGTCCTTGGATTGGCTCGCAAGGAGGAAGTCGTCGAGATAAACGATTGTCCGAATACCTCGTCGTCTCAGTAGTTGGGCTACCCAATTTGTAAGGGTTGCAAACATTCTGGGGGCAGATGAAAGGCCAAAGGGCAGACTTGTCATCTGAAGTAATTCTCCTCGATAGACCAGTCGCAAAAATCTCCAATGTTTCTGTGCACTTGGGAGATGAAAGAAGGCTTGCGATAGGTCTATTTTCGACAACCAATTGTTTGGCTGCAGAAACTCTGGCACTTTGTAGTGGCTATGAGTTTGAACGGAACCGGGTCCAGGAAGAAGTTTAACGATTTCAGGTTGAAAATCATTCTCGAGGAACGGTCCGATTTGGGTGTTAGGAACATTTTTGATAAGAAGCTGGGAGATGACTCCGCGGCCTCTATAACGCCGAATTCGGTCATTTCCTTTATTTGAGAGTCCATTTCGGGTGAAGGACTCGTCTGGTATAGCATTAAGGTCTTTTTGTGTGGTAATATCAGAGGGGGAATTGAGATGAAAGGTATTCTTACTCCGATTATCATCTTCAGGATGTGGTTTGGTGCTCCGAGTGACGTCCAAACCTGTAGGGAGGACTTCAAGCATCCTCTGCGAAATGGTTTCTTGTCATTTTCGTGGATGCCTCCGTCTGTCTCCTTTGAGATTTCCTGACCGTGTGTTATTCCCTGCCCTTTTTCCTCTTGAAGAGAAATTTGGAGCGTCTCTAAGGCCTCGATTGCTTTCCGCAGTGGGTCGTTGCTGCCCTCTAAAAAACTGATTCCTTTTCTGTACTGGAACGTGCGGTTTCGATGAGGTGCTGGGTTGAGGGCACTGGGTCTTCACTGACAATTTGTCGGTGGTCCCCACTCTAGAGAAAAAAGACGTGAGACTGTCTTTGCCAAACAAGTGTTCGGTACTCGGCGGGAATTTGTTTAACCCCTCTCACATGCTCTTCCTTAACATGCCCTAGCACAGCTTTCCTGCGGAACTGGAGGGCCTCTGTCCGCCTCCCCCATACCGTCTGGAGGATGTCTTCCGAGACTTTCTGGTATGGCGAGTCCAGAGTGAACAGCGTTTTGACCTTTTCGAAAAGGGCTTTCCTCACCAAGGTCGTGTCGCTCCGGGCTCCCCAGTTGACCAAGGTCTGAAGCCCAGACTGGAACTCCTCTTTCTGGATGAGGAGGGCGTGGGACATGGCTGCAAACGACCGCTCGCCTGAATAGGGGAGCTTACGTCGCACTGGCGAAGTTCATCGTTCACTGCCAGGTCGACGAACGCCGGTTCTGCCAGGTACTTTTTCTGTACCTCGGCGTACCTTACTCCGGCCCAGTTTTCACTGTCGAAGTGCTGGAGCCTTTGGAGCGCTTCGACCCTGTTGCTCTTGGCCTTGGGGTGAGCTGGTTCTTCCACCGTTGTGGCGGCTTCCTGGAAGCTCAGCAGTAGCTCTTCCTGGGCCTCCTCATTCTCTTCCAGTCCCGAAGGTTGTTAGAGGAAGTTGCTGGAAGAGTTTCCTGCCGCCGATTCAACGAGATTTCCCATAGAACTGGCGGGCCAGTCACCGAAAACTGCGTTCGTCAGCATCACGATGTGGGAAACCAGATAATCTATCCTTGGGTCCAAGACAACCCTCAGCCGTTTCTGACGCCGCGGCGGTGAACCTGATTCCGAAGTGTCGTATCCGCGTTTTAGTGACGCATCACCTGAATCCTGTGAGATTTCGTCGAGAGGTTGCCCTTTATTGTTATCACAACTCATAACATTGATTTTGATGTTATATAAAGTAAAAACTCCGTTAAAATAACGAAAAACGTTTTTCGTAAATATGACAGCGTGACATAACCAACAAAAATACGTATGCGAACTTTTAACCACCACAATATCACCTGTTTTAGTTTTTAATTGTTCACAAGGACACAAGATGGTAAAATAACACTCTTTTAAATGTTTTTGCCCAGGAATATTGTCAATTCACTCAAATTTTCGAAGGTAAAATCAACTGACATGTGACCACAAGGGGAAAATGACGCTTTATGAAAAATTGCGACCGGGTTATGGGGAAACTGGAAATAGGGAACAGGAAATGGGGAAAAAGCGACCATAGAGTAGAAAGTGCCTAAAGTGTAAAAAAGTGCAAATCAAAGACCCAGGAATAGACTAAAAAACCACATAAAAGGGGAAAAGTGATTGTTTCTCTCATAATATGGACTCCAGACATCTCTCAGAACACATAATAGGTATCTCTTTCCAATAGGGTATTTTCACATTTTTCTTTTTTTTGTGATTTAAATTCTTTTATGCTTTATAAGCCCAAAACTTCTTGAATTCTAATTTTAGTTGTATTTTTAGCAAAGTTATAAGCATTTTAAAATCGATCTTTGAATTTTCGCGCCAAAACGCTACTAGATGAAATTTTCTCGCGTGACGTCACGGTCTTGTAAACATCGCCGTATCAACTGACAGCCCTCACATTAATGTCATTCAAGAATCGCTTTTTCATGTTTACACCATTGCGGATGTGTTTTTTCAAGAAGTTTGTGTGTTTCTTTAAGAACATATCATTTGTTTTTGTTGTTTTCATTTGTTTCTGTTGTCAACAACACAAGTTAACAGAGTATGGAATGTCAATAAAAGAACGTGACGTCAACATATGACGTCACATTACCCGAAATACAAGAAGCAGATCTCACATCCGTTTAAAAACTTGTCCAAAAACCTATATTTTCTTTTTTAAATATAAAATCGAAAAAAAATATTTTCGGCTTCAAATCAACATATTATTATTAGATTTTTCGAAATCTATCAAAATAATATACTTTTTATCATATTCCTCACTATTGCAAATACCCTATTATATTCCTCTGTGAAAGGATTATCATCATTTATTAGTTTAAATAATTTATTATCTACCATTTTGAATTTTTTGTATTTGTGTGGTGTTTTTGTACATCCTTCTGCGATATTATTATACCAAGGATCTGCAATATTTGAATTTATTACTTCCATTTCTTTAGTACCAGGAATCCTAGATAATACATCTGGCACTGTATGTTCTTTCCCTTTTCTATGCTCAATCTCAAATTCATACTGTGAAAGTCTCATGGCCCATCTTGCTAATCTACCTGTTGGATTTGATATTTTATTCAAGAATTTTAATGCCATATGATCAGTTATTACCTTGAATTTCATCCCATCTAGATAAGATCGAAAATGTTCAATTGACTCTACAATGGCAAGAAGCTCACGTTCTGATGTCGAATAGTTTTGTTCTCTAACTGTCAAACTTCTTGAAAAATATGCTATTGGCTTTTCGGACCCATTGATATTTTGGTTTAATACTGAAGCTACTTGATTTTTACTGGCATCAGTGTGTAAAAAAAAATCTTTTGTGAAATCCGGACATATTAATACAGGGGCTGTGCTTAAGGCTAATTTTAAATTATTAAATGCATCCTCAGATTCTTTTGACCAATTAAAATTGTTCTGACCTTTTTTACCTCTCAATAATTTATTTAGTGGATATGATATCTCACTGCAGTTTCGTATAACTTTTCTATAAAATCCTACCAAACCTAAAAACATTCGTAGTTGTTTTACATTTTTCGGTGAAGGATATTCCTCTATAATCTTGACTTTATTTGAATCTGGCCTTAATCCATTTTCATCAATAATGTATCCCAAATATTTTAAACTATCTTTGCAAAATTCACATTTTGAAAATTTTACCGTTAACCCTGCTTCTTGTAATATATTTTTAACTTGTTTTAATAAATTTAAATGTGAATTGAAATCTTCGTTAATAATAATTAAGTCATCGATATAACAAAATATGTTAGTATCAAATTTAGGTCCAAATAATTTGTCTAATAAACGCTGTGTTTCAGAACTTGAATTTTTTAAACCGAACGGCATTTTTGTGAATTGAAACAACCCTCTATTTGGTACGACGAAGGCAGTTTTTTCTTTGGACGATTCTTCTAGTGGAATTTGCCAAAACGCCTTGCTTAAATCTATTGAAGAGATATATTTGGCATTTCGTAAATTTGCTAAAACTTGATTTAAATTTGGAATGGGATAGTTATCTCGTTTTGTTACTTCATTGAGTCTTCTAGAGTCCAAACAAAATCTAGGCGTTCCATCCTTTTTAATTACAATCACAACAGGACTGGACCACGAAGATTTGGATTGTTCAACTATACCTTCTTTTAACATTTTATCTAACTCTGTGTTAACCTGTCTCTGTCTTGCTGGACTGAGTGGATAATACTTTTGTTTTATTGGAGGACCTTCTGTCTGAATTCTGTGTTCAATGAGGTTTGTGCATCCTAAGCCTATTTTTTCATAAGAGATGTCCTTGAAATCATTTTCTATTGTTTTTAATTGCTGTAATTGGTTATCTGTTAATTTAGTTCTATTTGTAATTTTACCTAATTCACTAATATTTTTGCTATTTGAATATGTAATTTTACTTATTAAACTCGGTTCTAATTCAAATTTTATCCAAAAATCTATTCCAAAAATTAAGTCTTGTTGTAAACCTTGTAAAACATAAAAATCTACATGTTTTATTTGATTGTCACATTTTACCTCTAAATTTATTTTACCAAGTATTTTTATATTTTTACCATTTGCTAACGAGATACTTTCATGGGTTTTTATAATTTTGTAATTTCTTTGTAAAAAATAATCAAATGTTTTTTCATTGATTGCAGAAATAGATGCACCTGAATCTAGTAAACCTGTAAAATTTTTGTTCTCAATATTTACTGTTAAAAATGGTCTTTTATCAAATTGTTTAGCAAAAATGAGTGGTGCAATTTGATAATTTTTATTAAAAATTTGAATGAAATTAAGCCAGCTCTTCATTTCTGATTTTTGTGTTTGTACTGAAGGCCGACTATCTACAAGTTTTTTGAATTACTATTGTATGTCGTATTTGTTCTGTTTTGTATATTTATATTTCTGTTCATTTTTGTTTTGTCTGTATAATCACTTTTTTTATTTTTAACAAAACAATCTTTTTGTACATGTCCTGTACGCTTACATGAGTAACAGATTACTGTGTGTTTTTTAAAATTTCCATTTTTTATAAAACAATTTCTTTCCACATGTCCTCTTTTATTACAAAAGTGGCATACTATAATATTATTTGTGAAACTTCTACATTTATTCTTTATGTAATCGAATTTTCTATTTTTAGTCCAACAATGTATTTCATCGTGTCCTAATTTATTACAAAAATTGCATTTTTGCATTACATTTTTCTCTTCTGTGTCATTCATTACATTTAAATTTTTACATTCATTAAATTTGAAAAATGATTCAAACTTGCTACATATTGTAGATAATTCCTCTGTATTTTTAATTTCAGATGTTGTCAGTAAAGTTGCATATTTTTCTGACAATCCATGAATTATTATGTCCATAAGTTCTTTATCATGCATTCTTTTATTTAATAAATTATTTTTTGATTTTACCTTTAAAATATAAACAGATGCATTATCATGACCTTGTACCATATTTAAAATTTCTAACTTAAGATTCCTTTGAAAGTCATATTTTTCAAATTGTTGTAAGAATTTGGTTTTAAAAATTTTCCAATCAAATTCACAGTTAATTGCTCTGTACCAAGTTAACGGAAAATCTGTTAAAAATATAGGCATACACTCTACCAAATAATCTAATTTTAATTTGTAGACTTTGGCTAATTCTTCTAACCTTATTATAAATTCATTTGGTTCACTTTCACCATTAAAAGATATTTTTAATTTGAGAGGATCAAAATTTATGGACTCCATTGTGTTACTTTCTAAATCCTTTTTATTATTTATTTTTTTAGATTTCGTCATTTGCTGTATATTTTCAATTTATGCAATTAAAAAAAATCATTTCATTGAAAAAAATTTTTTCATACAAATTAAATATAACACCATCTATATATATTTATCTAAACTGATTTGAAACAAACTGGTTCATGTACATTCTTTTTTCTTCTGGGACGTTCGATTTTTAAATCTTCATTTCTTCTGAACGTAGTGTAGGTAATTTGAATTCTCTCACCTTCAATATTTTCAAAACCGCCTTTGAAATCTTGCAATTTCTTGTTATAAATTGTATAAGTTGAGTTTTTTAAAACATTTTAAACGTGTTGATGCTTTCACAACCATAAATCTGTCCAATTTTAATTATTTCATATATTGTATTGTTTTCAATGTCATTTGTTGAAATCGACTGTCATTTGTTTTTGTTTGTGAAAAATTTTCTTCATAGGAATTTCATTTACAGATTTTTTCTTTTACGTTGGGCGCCAAAATGTGAGGGTTTTTCCTCTGTCCTGCTGATTGACACAATTAATAATGTAACAGCCACTTTAATATGTTTACTTTTATTCCTTTCACAATGTATACACAATAAACCACAGCACAATAATATTAATTATTCTTAATTACACATGCTTGTGGCTCTCACGCCAGGCAAGCTTCTTCCCTCTTTCTTGCATTCTTTTGTTTTCCTTTTTCCATTCAAATTTAAATACAATGTTCCATTCTACCAAACAAACAAACTCATCTCGTTACAGCATTATCAATGGTTAGCCAGGCGCTTCGATCTTCTCAGAGGTTCTGGTGTACTTGAACACTCAAAGGCGTCGGTTCAAGCCACAGCAGGCTACAACTTGTCCTAAATGTGTAGCAGCTTTGTTGTTTTGTTTGTAATTATTCAGTTAGTTTGTTGTTATGTCCAGGCGCTCCGTGATAGACTCGGACAGTGGCAGTCCCTCCAGGAGCAGCCACCGCTCCTCAGGACGCAACAGCTCCTCGGAGGGGAGCCCCAGCATGAAGCACAAACAGCAGGTGAGACAATAATGCACTCATCATCCAATTATGTAACTTACCCTATTGCCTAATCTTTGTCTAATATCCGAAAAGATTAATCACCTAAGTGTGTAAGTAGTTATTATAATTGTAAATATGTATGGTTCCGACCTAAACGCAGTTGCACTCTCCGCGGCTCTAAGATCATGGGGTAGGGCATTCCACAGCACAGGGCCGGCCATGCAAAAGGCACAATCCAAGTACTCGACCAAGTATATTGATCAAAGCGATCAGTTTTTTTACATTCGTCTTTAAATTATATTAAATATTTTCAGTTTAAATTATTGCAAAATGTAGGCAGTTCACTGCATGGATGCACATTATTAACCTTTTCGATTCTGAGAATTCTGGCCATATGAATACCCCCAGTACGCAATACTTTTTCAAGCCCATTTTGTAAAACATTTATTGATTTCCTACTTTCATTGATTGGCGACACTTCAAACTATGTGAACGGTCATGTGTATTAGTTATTCAAGAATAAAAATCCCAAAGGTGTAGCACATATTTCCACCTGCAGACTTTTGAATATTGTGACACAGATGTCAGGGATAAGTTGAAAGTTGGACGATGTCTGTGATTCACAGCCGCACTGTATGCAAGGTTACGCTTGACTCCACTTGCGTGCCACCCGCAGTTGAAGGTTGGTGACCCTTTCTGTTGCTACTTTAGATTTGATTTCAATGATCAACCTTGCAAGATAAGATGTGCATAGTTTAAGTCTCATCATGATTGGTTGTATGTTCCAGAGTCCCAGGAAAGCGCTGCCCACCCAGGATTCAGCCACGTATCCCGAGTTTGAGGGCCTGATGGTGCCCAGCAGCACACAGAGCAGGAAGAGCATAGCAGACCCAACTAACATAGTCCACGCCATGAATGCAAGGTTAATAATAATAATAATAAATAATAATAATGGTCTTTATTGTTTTTATCAATATGTACCTAAATAATAATATTATAATAACAAAAATCTAAATAAAATTAATACTCCCCAAAGTAAACATTGCTTGTGTTTCGGGGAGGAAATAAAAAAGAAAATAAAAACAGTTCTGTAAAATATAACATTTACCCTGAATTACTGGAATTATTTTTTTCTAGCATCATTTCCTTTATTTCTTGACTTATAGGTTGGTGTGAGGCTGACCACCCATACTGTAAAAAGTTCAGAAAAGGTTCACTTTACCAATGTCACCCCTGCTCTAGGGAAGGTCGACAAAAGCTGTAGGGGTTATGTTGATTTGAGTTTTGGATTTCAATTTTGTGAGTACACATTCAGCATTTGTAAGCGTGAACTTACACGTGTTTGTTTGTGGGCATACATTTGATATGAGCTTTGAATGTTAATATATCTTGGCAACTTTGACCATAGATTTTTTTTTTTTTTTTTTAATAAATTTTATTTCAAAACAGTTTTGATACATTAAGTTATAATATTATAAATACAAATGTGATAACAGAAAAAAACCAAAATATGAAATATTCGAGATTAATATTAATAAGTAATTACAAACATATTACAAATACAAAAAATATTTAAGAAAAAAAAACAATGCAAAACAACAATTAATATAAGTAAAAAGATGTATAATACAAGTAGGTACAAATTCGAGAAATATTTAATAAAACAATAAAACAAATAATGCAAATCAATAGTTAATATAAGTATAAAGAATATTAAGTAGCAGGACTGATGGACTTTAAACTTTGAGCATCGAGCGAAGTGACAGTAGCCATAGGCGGAACAGTAAAAAACATTGTTTTAAAGGCGATTACATTAAAGTTGTGGAATTTATTGATCTCCGTGAGGAATTTTTGAAATGTGCATAAGGCATTCAATGTATTGTATTTATTATGCTTAGTCTTCTTAATTTCATCACTGACACCATGCTTCTAAATCTAAATCTAAGCTGCAAAGATATGTATCATTTGAGATTCATATTAAATGCATTCCCACAAGCAGAGATGCATAATTTTGCGCTTACACATGCCGCATGTGGACCTACAATATAAAAAACCCAATCTCAAATGAACATAAGCCCTGCAACTCTTGCCGA
Source organism: Agapetus fuscipes (assembly GCA_951799405.1). Taxonomy (NCBI): domain Eukaryota; kingdom Metazoa; phylum Arthropoda; class Insecta; order Trichoptera; family Glossosomatidae; genus Agapetus; species Agapetus fuscipes. Next base: position 9,056,339 of record OX637358.1, on the reverse strand, counting down.
CCTTCCCTGAAGAAGGGGTGACATTGGCAAAGTGAACCATATTTTACAGTATGGGTGGTCAGCCGCATACCAACCTATCAGTCAAGGATATGTCAATGCTTGACTCTTGAAATATGCACCTAAGCTCTGCGTTGGTGCGAATGTGCCATCTGTCACCCTCGTGTACAGATCCATGAGTGAGGTTGGAATATTGACAAATGCACGAAAAAAAAGGGGTAACTAGAGCCTCTGCAGAGGTGCCTATCCACTCTCAGTTCATTAACTACAACCACCCTTTTTATACATTTTCTTCTTTTCACAATGGACTCTGCGTCACATTTCTATGGTGCTGTACTGCTTAGCATCGTTACTTACATTGTTACGTATACTGCTTGGACCGGTTCGTAGTCCGTAGTGGCAACACTTCGGACTCGTAAATGGAAGGTTGTGGATTCGGATCCCGGCGGAGCACAAAAATATACCATTTATATTTCGAATGTGTCAGTTGTCCCGGCGCATCCGAATGCGACGGACGTTTGACGCGTGCTCCCAGCACGACAAAGCGCTCTCTCACAATTTAAAAATCCTTAAAAAAAAAATCGATCCTCAAAAAAACTGTCAACTTGCCGGGTTAACATAATCGACACATCGCTTTTTACGGGTGTTGACAACAATATTGTAATCCTACATAAGTGCTCCTAAGTGTGAAAGTTTTAGCAAAATTCTCAAATTGTCACTCTTCAATCTGTCATTCTCAAGTGTTGTTGAGACGTGTCTGTCAAACTAGGGCTGTTAATGTGTCATCTGAGTGCTTATTGTAACTTTTCAATTACAAAAAACCGATATCTCTCCATGTTTTAAGCTCACTTAGTAAGAAAAAACGAAATAAACTTACTTTAGAAGTATTATTTTCTGTTTGTGACACGCCGCCATCTTGTGACACGTGTGATTCAACAAGAGCAAGCACTCGTGGCTTCATCTACCAATCAGAGCTCAGACGCCATGCCAAATTAATCATCACCGGAAACCAATAATTGTTAAACTGTTTTTCAAACCATTCCTATAATACATAGTGCTTTTACCATTGTGCTTGCGTTTCCTAAATCATTTGAATTATCAACAGTGTGTGTGACCGTTGTGTTTTCAAATATTTTTTCATAATTCACATTGTCTGTGACCGTTGGTTTCTCTGTGACTCTAAAATTACCTACAAGTGAATCACGGCCTGCGCTGACGTAGCTCGCGTCACCAGCCAATCAGAGCTCAGCCGCCATCTCACTTCCTAAAAACCGGATGCTACTTTTGCTTACGAACTTCACATCTGATAATATATTACTATAATGGCAACAAGTATCATAAACCAGGATATTTCTTACACCAAAAAGGAACTCATGAAACTACGTGAGACAGCACTTTCTTATATTGCCACTCCAGAGTTCTTTCAGAAACTCAAAAAATGGAGCATAGGAAAAGGGGAAGAAAAGAATAAAAAGACAACTAGAGCTCGAGGCAGACGTGGTGGCAGACTAACAAAAGAACGTCTGGCAAATGATGATCAAAGAAAAGAACACATATCACCAAAACGTACCTGCGTGAATCAACGACACAAGAAGCAACAAGAGAAACTGATAAAGATAGCGGCGTGGAACTGTCGTTCCCTCAATAACAAGGTAGACGACATTAACGATATTTTCCAGGACGAGTCTCTCGATGTGCTAGCTCTATCAGAAACATGGCACGAGGATTACAACTCCGCCTCTCTGAAATCACTCAGAGCCTTGGGATACTCTTTGGTCGAGGTAGCAAGAAAACACAAAAAATCACGAACACAAGACACATGCAACTGGGTAAACCATGGAGGAGTCGCAGTAATCGTAAGTCCTGGGCTAAGAATAACTAAACTCTCCACTGGTCACGACTTCAGGCATTTCGAACATCTGAGCTGTCGCATTCTGTCTGGAAGCAAAGCCATCACCTTAATAAACGTATATAGACCAGGATCCCAAAATATCACCTCTGGTTTCTTTGACGATCTACAGATTCTTTTTGAGTGGATCTCCATACGAACGGAGAAAATAATTATCACCGGAGACTTTAATATACGTATGGACCGACCTGGAGACACCAACACAATGAAACTAAAAAGCCTTCTATCAGACTTTGGATGTCATCAATGGATAACTAGTCCCACTCACAGCGCAGGTGGTCTTCTTGACCTTATCATAACCCGTGAGGATGACATGCCGAACACGGTAATGGTCTGCGACAAAGGTCTCTCAGATCACAACTTAGTCACAATGGAAGTAAACATAAGCAAACCAATGAGTTCCTACACCACATCATCCTCTCGAGCCTGGCGGCTGGCTGACCTAGAAAAGTTTCGTGCGGACCTGTCAGTTCAGATCTCTTCTGTGGAGGAACTCCTGACCCACAAAACCTGTGATGAACTTATGACATTTTACAACGACACACTCACAGCTCTGGCCGATAAACACGCGCCCATTACAACTAAAACTAGACTGATTAGAGTCTCAGCTGACTGGTTCGATGAAGAATGCAGGAACATGAAGAAAACTCTGAGGAAAGCTGAACGACAAAATAAAAAACTGTTGACAAATGCATCTAAAGAGCAATGGTTATCGGCACTTAAGAGCTACAGAAGCACAATTAAAGAAAAAAAGTCACACTACTGGCTTAATAAAATTGATGAGACTAAGGGCAACCCTCGACAACTGTGGAAGTCACTTAACCATCTAACTGGCAATAACAGCACGAAAACAGACACTGTATCCTCTGTAACAGCAAAGGAACTCTCAAACTTCTTTGAAGAAAAGATTTCCAAAATCAGAGAAATTTCCGACACTGCTACAGAACCAGAAATGACTGAATACAACACTTCATCGTTAGAGACTCTTGCTGACACATCGTCTGCCGAAGTCACTAAATGGATAATAGCTGCACCCAACAAGTACAGTCAACTTGATCCCATTCCCACGTGGCTAGTGAAAAGTTGCAGAGATGAACTTGCCCCCCTCATTGCTGTTATCTTTAACAAATCCCTGAGACATGGAACTATGCCGAAACTACTCAAGCTAGCTGAAATTACTCCCATTCTCAAAAAAGCCCAGCAAGATCCAGAAGATAAGGCAAACTACCGACCGATCTCAAACCTACCTCTTCTAGGTAAAATTCTTGAGAGGATTGTCGCAGCACGGCTCACACTTTACCTAAAGGGAAACAACCTGTTTGCTAAGCACCAATCAGCGTATAGAGAGGCTCACTCAACAGAAACAGGCCTGCTGAGGCTAGTGTCAGATTTGACCATTGCAATAGAGCAGGGAAATATAGCCATTCTCGCACTCTTGGACATGAGCGCTGCTTTTGATACCGTGGATCACAGCATTCTGCTCCAGAAATTGGAACTCACACTGGGTATACGAAACAAGGCGCTGAGCTGGTTGAAATCGTATCTCTCGGACAGAAAACAAGTCATTAAGCTCAACAACACTCTCACAACGCAGTCAACAGTAACCTCAGGGGTACCGCAGGGATCCGTACTCGGGCCTCTTCTTTTTACGTTGTACACGAGGGAGCTTGAAAGCGTCATTCACAAACGGGGATTGAAAGCACATATATACGCAGATGATTGCCAAATCTTTTCAGACTGCAAACCATCAGATGTTGACTACTTAAAATCAACGGTGGCGGAATGCGTCGCAGATGTAAACATTTGGATGCGATCACATCGTCTGATGCTCAACCCCAACAAAACGGAGATTATGTGGTTAACCACGGCCAGAAGAGCATACCTAATAGATCATTCTCCAGTAACAATCTCTGGCGCTAACATTGTTCCATCCAGCGATGTAAGATTGCTAGGAGTCCATCTAGACAGCTCCCTTTGCCTGGACAAACAAATTAGCAGTACTGTCAGCTCTGGCTTTTATGGTCTCAGGCAGCTGAAACAAGCAAGAAATTGCGTACCACCTGACGCCATGAAGGCGCTGATAAATGCCTTCGTCATCTCCAAGGTAGACTACTGCAACGGTATCTATGCTGCACAACCAAAATGCCAGCTAAACAGATTACAGTCTGTAATGAACGCCAGCGCCCGCCTGATTTATGGTCAGAGCAAGTACTGCCACATTACTCCACTCCTGCAGAAGCTTCACTGGTTGAGGATCCCAGAAAGGATTAAATTTAAGCTGGGCCTCACGGTACACAAAGCGCTGCATGGAGTGGCGCCAGAGTACTTGCAGGAGCTTATACTACCGAGGAGTCTGAGCGAGAGGGGGCTCACTCTGCGATCTGCCGACAGTGCTCTTACATCTGTCAGCACTCAACACAGAAAAAGATGTACAGTGTTCGGAGACCGCGCTTTCGCCGTTGCGGGACCGTCCACTTGGAACCAGCTGCCTCCTGAAGTGCGTGCCAAGGAAGGGATCGAGAGCTTCAAGAAGGGAATGAAGACTCATTTCTTCACCGCCGCGTCAAGCCTGAAAGCGCCCTTGCAGTGACAGCAGTCACGAAACGGCGCTATACAAATCATCATCATCATCATCATCATCATCAATGTGCTCTTCGCTGTGTTGAAAAATTCATAAACCTTTACCAAAGACCGGTCACTGAAAGGTCCATCCAACCTTACAACAACTGGGTCTTGCTTGAGAATTGGCGCTTTCTACAGCGACGACCAAGCTTGAGGTGTGATACACACAAAAACAGCGCTCACCAAATAAATCATCCTAATATTATTATTATATCGTATAATAAAATGTTTGTTTGTATTTTTCCTAAAAACCCGGCCATGTGAGAATCACATTATTTTCATCTATGGTATCCAAGTCCATTTGTGCCATAAGTAGAATAAATGTGCAATATCTGCGAATGATTGCAGGACATCGGAAGGCAAGGAAGGTTCACCTACGCGGCGCCGCTTAACCCGCAATCAGTCGGAGGGGTCTCCCAAGCTGGGGGAGAATGCGAGGTCAGAGCTGCGCAAGATGGCCAGCGATGCCCGCATGGAGTACGGGATCATCGGGGAGAGCACCTGCATGGGGGACCACAAGGTAACTCACTCACAATCTGCTCCTTAAAGATTTGAAGGTACCTCTGTCATAGTAAAAATTTCATTTTTTAATGTCTGTGGTGTTGAGATGTTTTGTTTGTGTGTTTGCAGCCGGTGTATCTGCGTGTTCTACTTCAGAGTGATCGAGGTACGGTTGCCTGCTGTGGGGGGGACACGGAGTACCCGGGGCCCCCCTGCCCCCTTGCCCGCAGCCCCTCCCCCGATTGCTTCAGCTCCTCCCCCAACCCGCCCCCCTTCCGCAGCCGCCTCTCCACCGACTCAGGCTTCCGTAGGTCCAGCTCCAAGGACTCCCCCTCCCCTCGCCTCCGCCTCAACACAAACCCCACCCTCAACGCAAACAGCATCAAAGTCAACCTGCAGCTCACTAAAGAAAACATCTCCAACAACCAACAGGCATTCAACAAAAGCGACGTGTCATCTAAAGACAGCTTAAGCGATTCCGAGAAGCAATCGGATTTTGCTTTTCCGAATGTACAGATTAATATTGTCGACGCTGAAGACGACGACGTTAGCTCGGATGAAGTCAACGAGTGTATAGATCCGCATTTGCTGTACAGTTACGCTGCTCCCATTTATCCATACACGCCAGAAAGCATAGACTCGCATTCACCTTGTCCTGAACCATGTTCTGCCGATTCCGTGTTTGATTCACCAATAAATATCAACATGATGAAGCATAGCGTGGATAAAGGTGGCTTGAATGAGCTTAGCGGGAAGAATGAAGTGCTGAATGTGGAAGAGGAAGCTAATTACTTTTTGAAGAAGTCACTCTCCGTTGGGAAGTCTGACGCGTACTTAATGGAGAAGACAAAGAGTATTTCGCCAAGACTGTTGAAGTCCCGGCTGGAAAATATTTTAAAGAGTTCTCGAACTGATGTGATGCAAGAGAACATTAATATAGATAGTCAAATATACAATGACAAATCAGTCAAAATAACTGATGATGTGCTAGAAACTAAAAACAAAGACCAACAAGTTGACGAAGCTTTACAAACCATTGACAGTAAAGTTGATGTGACTGACGAAAATAAAGAAATCAAATTAGATAGTAGTTTAGAAACAAATGACGATAAGTCTGCTATAATCGACGGTAAATTGGGAGAAGTTGCTGCTGCAGAAGATGACACGTTGATTGACAAAGCCGCTCTCCCAATTATAGACGTTTCCCGATCCAATATCCCTGTAAAAAAATCCAAAAGCAAATGCAATTGCTTTGGCTGTACCCTATGCTGACATCTGTGTTTCATTTTTCAAAGTTTTTATTTTGTAGTGTATGGCATTTTTTTAACACAATGCCATCTATGTTCTATTTTTTAAATTATCCTGTCAGGGTTGAAGGGCGTATCTACAAAATAATGTACGCACATGCTTTCAGTGTAAAAAAATATTTAATTCATTTTAAACTCTTTACTTAAATATGAATGTTGTGTTATTGATATTTTTGGCATTTATAAAATAATAGTCTAATAAATTATAATATTTTAAGTAAGGTGAAGTTTTACATGCCACAAAGTACATAATTTTAAAGGAGGAGTCATATCAGACGCTCAGTGGTATTGAATAATATATTATGTAGATTAAACCCCTCTATCCTTACAAATACACCACCCAACTGCTAAGTATGTTTGTAAGTTTTATGTGAAATCCATTTTATTTTATATATATGTGATCAAAATTTATGTAAAATTAAATTTTTAGAAGACATTTTTTCAAGGCCAGGATAACTGAACTGGCCTTTCCTCGTCATCAAAGTCTGACTGTAGAATATTAGGAGTGCACTTCAATTATTAGTTGTTGTTTCCAATTCTTATTTTTTAATACCAGCTCAAATAATTTCTAACCAACATTCTGAATCAACAACTACACATTCCAAAATAATGTTCATATCATCTTGGAGTATTTACTGTTTGCCACAGAGGAAGAGCTTAATTTAAATACTGTTCGATAGTTAGATAGAGTGTTTGTATCCTATTCCAAAAGCTTGGATTCAAATCCCACGGAGGGTGTCAGAAATGATTTCCCGTTTCGGTGTTTATTTCAGACTCAAAATAAAATACCGGTAAGGTTTACTGAGCCTCACAAGAAATGAGTACAAGCAACGTAGTGAACTAGGAAACCCCCACTTCAACTGAAGTGGTTGGCGTAAGGTTGGACCCCTTACCTGACAAAATAAATAGGTTACACTCGCCACATGCGACATGTGTAAGACTGCGTTTACACATGTTGCTAGTGTAATTATAAAATAAGACCCATATCTCAAACAAACATAATTTGACTCTTGCCGCCTTTCCCTGGGAGGCGATGGCAAAAAGTTAACTGATTTTTACAGTATGGGTGGCCAGCCTCATACCATCCCAAAAGTCAAGGCCCTATTCTCGGCCCTTTGACCCTTTCTGCTCAAATATATTTTTATTTTTTCCCCAATCATCGCTCAAAATATTATGAAATTATTTAATTGGCATGCATTTATTGTTGTTCTTCTCTAGTTTTTGATGTTGTATATGTTTTTGTTTGCCTGCCAGTGACATCTGTGTGTTTATGCTTAAATTAATTTGATATAGGACACTGTTTTTAATTTGAATTGTAATACCTACAAAAATATAACCTGACTTTTTATGACTTACTATTCTTATTGAAATAGTGTATTTCATACCTGTCCGTAGTCTACTAGTTAACGCTTTGAATTCTCAATTCTCAAACAAGACCCAGGTACTGTAAGGCTGAATGGACCTTTGGTGGCCGGTCTTTGGTAAAGGTATATGAATTTTTCAATCCGGTAAAAAACATATTTGTAAATTTAAATGGTTTATTCTTTGTGCTCTGCCGGGATCCGAGCCCACAACCTTCCATTTACGAGTCCGAAGCGTTACCACTAGTCTACGGACCGGTCCTTATTTTGTGGTATTGCAATTCTGAATTTTATTAATTTAAAAGTTTTACTAAATTGCACACTTGTGTTATGTTATCTTTACTTAATTATTTATAAGTTTTGTTTTAATTAAACTTTTCCACAATACGCTCAGCAACACAATAGTCACTTATCTCTTTTTAAAATTAAAACATTATTTTAAAATCTATGGTGCACGAAGAGAACTGGAAAAATAATGCATCTTCCTAGGACAAGGGTCCCAATGTGTAGTCTGTGGTGTTATAAATCGGGTCTACAACATTTCATGGCTTTTATTTTATTTTTATTTTTTATTTTTTATTGTAGCAAAATAATGCTAATTTAAACAATTACATATCAAGTCAAAACAAAAACAGTTATGTCAGAGGCATTGTTGCGGTTTTTGTTGCTGTGAGAAATTTGGATAACCACTGGAGTGTTGCTCTCCGGGATCTGTTGCCGTGGTCTATCAAAGCGAGAAACTTCCGGAAATTTTGCATCACACAATTTTCAAAAGTTCATTCCATCTGTAAAAATTCTGTCAAGGCGGGGGGGGGGTGTGTAGCTATTCAATTTTCGCGTAGGCGCACCCCCCATTTTGGAAACCGCTGCCATAAGGTTAAGCTGTTTGGAGACCTCTGTTCTAGAAGATTCTATTTTTCCGGTCCATATCATGTTTTTAGTATTAAAATTCCACATTAGAAGGTATTATCACAAGTTTTATCATTCCTATAATTTTTTTCCCACCGATTTAGTTGTAGAAATCAACACTAGGTGTGCTGTTTTAAAACTATAAAACAACAAAAGGCGGGAGTGCTATCCCATTAATGTACAAGCTAAACAATCTACATATGTTGAATAATTATTTAAATAAAACTCTATGACTGATAATCCTAAATGTAAGACACTACATTATATCCTAGCTCAAAGAAACACATTATAGGTATTACGTTTATGTGTATGTTAATAAATTCTAATAAAAGGCAATGGACAGATATATTTTTAGATTAATTTATAAATTTTACCATCAAGTACGAGATGAACAAAAATTGCCTGTAATTGTCTTTGTAAATATTACGATAAACTAGTCAAGTAAAAAAAAAACATCAGTTTATTTAAGACTTTTCCAAAATATGTTAATTCTGAAGAAAAAAATTACCTCTTTTTTATTTTTGCTCCAAATTGATCAAGTTTGATGGACCCAGCACAAATTTGAATTTAGATTTTTTTTCTCCGCAGGCAAACGTCACACTTCTAACGGACTATGAATCTTAGCAACCAAAAACAGAATATTGGTTTGTCTTTTCCATAGCAATGCAGCTATCCATCCAGGGTCCATCCCATATTCTCAATTTCTTTCATCATTTTTCCATTCTTTTCAAATATTCTTCCTCCTGAATAGATGAAATATTTATGAATATTCAATTCTTAACATTGACTTATATTTAACTGGTACTTAGTTTAATGTTTGTTTTGGTGCCTAGTCGTTAAGTCGAGGCTCGTTATCCTTAACTATTGAATAATTTGTCAATGTGGCAATACAGCAATGTATACACACAAATACACATCACACAGGCTCGCTATAGATTCGTCACAAAATTAAAAAATAGATTACTTTTGCTGCTGGCAAATTTTAAAAGCCAATAACAAAATCTTAGTTTGCCTCTTCTCTGGCAGCCCGTCCGTGTGACATCGCAATTTTCCGTCTATGGAATTTGTGTCGAATAGACTGTTGATGTCAGAACTAAAAAACTTTTTCTTTGGTAATATTGTCCTGCATGGATCTAATGCTATTAATAAAAATAATAAGAATCTAAATTAAAGTTGGCAATATAAGATGTTTTTTTTTCAAAAATGAGATATATACACGTGAATGAAAACACAGAAAGTGATATTCTCTATGTTTCCATACATTTATTTCATTTTTGAAAAGCATTCTAGATTGCAGCCTTTGATTCTATACGACTAATATTTAAATTCAAGTCAGAATGTATTAATTTTTGTTTGTATCAGTTTTGTATCGCCTGATTTTATTTTGTCCTTGTGTATTCCAATAAAAGTCATTTTTATTTTGTTCCATTTTATTTATTTTTTTGTTTATTTTGAATGGGGATTGCACTACTGACATGTACTTTCATCGACAATATGATTTATAAAGAAAACATTTTCAACAAGTTTTGAAGACATTTCGCCTCTCTCTAATCTAAATTTTTGTCATCAAATAGGTACAATGCAAAATTACTAAAATATAATTTTAATATACCTTAGTAGATATGTACCTATTCTCAAATTGAGAACACTTTATTGTTCAGTGTTGCAATCCCAAATGTCATTTTTTATGCTGTTATTTTTTTGTCGCCATAGTAACAAATGAGGTCTGAACATTGAAAATTTTGCAAAAATGATCCTCATCATTTGTCAGGATTACTTTCAAATCTGACCGCCAGAGGCGCTAGCCTCACATTCATAAAAGATTTTTTATTTGTCAAATCTTTTGGAGGCTAAACACTAAACACACTTATTACATATTGTAAGCATGTCATTTTAATGCAAAATAAGATAATACACCTATTAAATTGGTAAAATCTGCGAAATAATACGAAGAGTATACAATTTTGCTTGGGTTAAATAAAAACTTAAATATTTTTATTATTATTGAAATCACCAATTTCAATTTGACGTGTATCCAAATGGAAGGTTGTGGATTCGGATCCCGGCGGAGCACAAAAATATACCATTTATATTTCGAATATGCTCTTCGCTGGGTTGAAAAATTCATAAAACCTTTACCAATGACCGGTCACCAAAGGTCCATCCAGCCTTACAGCAACTGGGTCTTGCTTGAGTATTGGCGCTTTGTAGCGACGACCAAGCTCGTACACCTCTGCGGCACTACAACAAGTGTCATAGACCCCTAGAGTCTTTAGAATCTAGGGAGTCTCCCGCACAGGATTTCTTAAAAAAAAAAAAAAAAGTCAAGATTCAAGTACATTTAAGTATGCAAGAAATTCAGTTAAAAGTTATTTAAAACCAATAAATATTTTCTGCAATTATTATCACTATTGATATGTACTTATTTGTGTGTATTTCTTAGTGAAATTTCATGAAAATAATAAATTGTTAGTGTTATCTTTGACTCACAAAATGCTGTAAGCTAGCAAAATTTCCCTGATTATCGGGAATTAAGATAATAGGGATATTTTGAATGTTCGGACCTCATAGCCAGTTTCCTTTTTTTAGTTTTGTTCTGTAGCTGCCGGTTTGTTGTGTTCACTTAAAGTTGTAGACTTGGCTTTTCATCATACAAGGTAAGTTTTTAATTTTTTTTTGCTTTATTTTTAATTTCTGCACGTTTTCACCCAACAATTTTCTTTTTAAATTATTTAAAAATGTTGTACTGGTAGGTAGATTCAGATTAAATATTATGTAGGTACCATTTACATTATTATATATCTGTTCTGGTAACACAATTGTAAGTGATCAAAATGGCAACTGTAATTTTTATCAATCAGAATTCAGTAAATTCATTTCCTGTATTAAAGTTCAACCCTTTTTTACTGCTTCAATCAAATTATTTATGTATTCATACAAAAAGAAAATGTCAACTTTATTTTCAAATGAATTTCTTTTTTTTAAACACCATTCTTAAAATGGTTTGAAGCAAATTATTATTCTGATTTTTAGGTCAAAATTTGTATCTGTTTGCAGGACTGTGTCACAATGAGTGCGGTTCTGTTTGTGACTGCGACCTTGGTAAAGAACTACCCGAAGAAGATGAAACAGACGGAGAAAAACCAACTTCAGCCGCGAGTCGGTACATTCACATGAAGGCAGACAGTCCTGGCTGCATCTTCAAGGAGTCTGACATCTAATTGTTCCACCACAACTTCTTAATGTGTTGAAAATAATCATTAACCCAAGTATAAAACAAGTACATAAATTAACTCTACCTTAATTTTACCAAAAAGTGTATGGAAACCAAAAGATTTTTGGATATGGTTGAGTTTTTATACCTGGGGTTTTGTTATTAGGGAATAAAGCATCAATCAACATTAAAGATGTAGATGGAGCATATGAGAAAATTTGTGTTTAAAAAAGAGTGTGCCCTAGGGCATACGCTTCATACAAACGAGTTCTTGTTATAATCAATTTCCAGGCAACCGTTATGTTTATGTCTCTTTTTAACGTATGATGTGAATATCTTATCTTACATTTTTTTAATTGTTAACCGTTAATTATTCCGTTTCATGTACGTTTGTTACTATGGAAAAAGCAGATGTAAGCCATCTATGTCTCTTATATTGATTGATGGAATAAAGTCATTCTCTGTGAATGCGAGCATAAAGTGATCTGAAAAGTTTGCAGAATATGATAAAGACACCAAAAGCTTACAAATAGTTTTAATTGAGTAGTTAAATTCTCAATGTTTGATTGGAGTCTTATCCAACATCTTCCGGAAGATTTCTTCTTATTTAGTGATCATTGTTTTTGCTCCAACACTCCTCAAGAGCACTCTACATGTTTGTTCATTGCTATTCAGCGCACATTTTAGTAAGCAAGACCCAGTTGCTGGTCCGGCAGTCTTAAATATATAAAATAATAATAAAAAAAGTTGATAATTTTTTAAATTCAGCGAAGAGCAGTTTTGAAAATTAAATGACAATTTATTTTGCTGCGCTGGCAATCCAAACCCACTACCTCTGATTGTAAGTCCATAACCTTAACCACTAGACTAGAACAGGTAGTAAATGCGTTGAAACGAAGTAAAATTAATAAAAAATGACAAAGTTGTATAAGAAGGACACTTCCTGAAAGCTGAGAAGATTAAATTGGACTTTAAAAATGAATTGAGAATTTTTAATCATCAATACTTTCTTACTTTTTTGTAATGAATAATTTTGCAGTCATTATAATCATATGAATTCCTTTTATAACAATGCTTTTTACGAGGTTTTGCTAGACGACAATCATTTTTGATTAATTTTCATAGTAAATAATATATTTTATAGCTACTTTTTACTCTGATTCCTCATCACGGAGGGTTGTGATGTTTGTGGGAGCTGCAAACTTCCCCATGTTTTTTACGTCTAAGGCCTAGTTCGGACAAGGCGACTAATTTAGTTGAGTAGCGAGTAATTTAGTGGTTAAACGTGTGTGAACCACAAAAAATTAGTCGAGTAGTTTAGTTAATGATTTAGTCGAGATGATACATTTTACTCTATTTTAACAGGCGAGTAGCGCCCCGCCCACCACTAAATTACTCGCTACTCGACTAAAATAGTCGCCGTGTCCGAACTAGGCTTTAGGATCGCAGTAATTTTAGATGTTCATTTTGAGTCAAGCAATAATTACTAGTTATTAATTTGGCTCTTAAGCCTGCTCTACATTCAAATGCCGATTCTATAGTAAATTCACCCCACAATTTGAGTTGTACACTTTGTGTTTCATGCTTGTCCCTCCACATTCGCGACACTTTTTACTCGTAAATGAAATGCTACGTTTTCTTATGCTTTCATTTAAAATAACCTAGAATGCAGCCTATGGTTCTATACGACTTAAATACTATTTTATTCATTAAATGCTGTAATTTAAATAATAATTAAAAATGAAAAATATATTGTACAGCTCGAGTATTTTCTTTTTTTTAAATAGATTTGTGAATTGTGTGAAGATGTGTGAAGAGAAATGCAATTCATCAACCTATTTTGCCTGGCCAGTTCGCTCCCCCAGTTCTTGTTTACCGTATACGCCAATCTTGTCAAATATGACTTTTTCATGCAGTTGTCTTATGAATCAAATTCTACACAATCTGAGCTAAGAAAAACCGTAAAACTCGATAATGTGAGAGTTCTTTTAAATATTTTTTAAATAAATTTCTTGTTTTTATAAGACACACTGGTCCAGTACACATGCAAACATTGCTCATGTAAAATTTTCTCAATGGCGTATACGGTAAACAAGAACTAAGGCAGCGAGTTGTCTTCATGCGAAAGCAGAAGCTTGTGTGCATCATAGAGTATGTGCATGCAATGACATATGTTGAACCAGGGTTGAAGTTATGGTCAAACGGCCAGGCGTGATTCGAACCAACGTTATTCTGTTCCAAATACGCTAGTCAAAAACAGTGACTTGAGCCCTCGGCTATAACACCAACATTTATTTATGTACAATTGGTTTCGTAAACATTGTTTACATCGTCAGGAACAAAATATTACAATGTAAACATTGTTTAGGAAAACGGTCGTACATAAATAAATTTTACCCGCCCCGTAACCACGTACAATATATTTTGAATTGTTAAGTATGGAAAAATGAAGGGTTACAAAGTAAATGCCTCATCAATTAATGTTCCTTAAAAACACACTTGGTACCTATAGTTCATCCTCAAACCCTGGATATGAAAACACATTTATTTCTTGGAAAAATATAGAAATCAATGGAATCTTTCGTGAAGGATTCACTATGAAAGACATGAGAATGAAGAGACGTGTTAAAAAGACAAAATCTATACTAACTAGTCTACAAGAATAAGTATTTAATTCTTATTATTATGACTCATTTAATTTGATGTATTTTTAATTTTTTATGTTCTTTATTAGATATTATTAAACATTAAAAGGCAGAGGATTGAGGCTCTAATGTTTGATCATTGATCAACAGATTAATTTATTAATGTGTTTTATATTTTGTTATTTTTTCTTGTTACATTATGTTTTATTCAATGAATATATCACATTATTTTACCTTTTTGCAAGATACAAGCTTTATCTTTGCAACAATAATTATTTGAATGGAATGTGGGATGGTTTGTCTTTACATTTTATTCTCACATGGTGAGATGACATAGGTACCTACTAGATTTACATATATTTTGTTTTACTCCTTCATTCAAACTATGGCTAATCAACCATCAAGGTGTAATTACAATTATAATAACTTCACTAGGTAATTAAACTTTTCAGTTATTAGACCAACTGTTACGGGAAAACTTACATCATTCTCGATGTTTCGTTGTGCGACATAGCTAACGCCTTCATGAGACACCCACTCTGCTCGATGATTAACTAATTTTGTAATAACAAAAATTGATACAAATCACTTCGTACCCTGAGCGGGAGATAATAATTCTGATTTGGAATATCAAAATAATTATCAATTTTATTTTATATGGGTAATATAGTGCCACCTAGCAACATGGACTCTAAACGGAGTAAAATGATGATTCATCGCCAACAAAACGTTGAGAATGATGTAAGTTCTCCCATAACGGTTCATCTAATATCCGAAGAGCTCTATTATCTAACTGTGTAGTTATTATAACTGTTAATATGTCAAATGACCGTAATTCCATTTTAAACGTAACATCTAGCTGTAAGTTTTGATTGAATTTTAACTTGAATTATGGTTACTTGACATGTGTAAGTCGATGTGTCAAAAAGGTACTGTTAGAATTTTTATTTACTGTTTAGTTGATTTTATTTATTTATTACAACTATTGAAATTATCTAATCTAGTCATTTAAAATACTAATGTAATTTGGCTATATTTAATTTTTAATTATATTTAATAACTTATTGAATGTGCCATTTTGAATTCTTATAACATAAGATGTAAGTGTATATTACAAAAAAATGGTGGAGCAATCTATCACATAAGTTTTATTGTTGAAAATGTTGTAACAATCCCTATAAATTTTATGTATGATTTTGAAAATATTGTTAGAAACGTAGGTAAAAGAATAAATGTCAAATATATTCACGTATTATAGAAGAAAATTCCATTTTATGACAAATAAATATTTAGTCCGGAGTTGACAAATTTACTATCTAAATCATGGGATATTATTTTTTAAACAAAGTTTCTTCTAAGATCTGTTAATTCAGGAATTTCCTCCTGTGATGCAGAAGACCAGCTGTCCTTCAATCTTTTGGGTGTTATAAATTTATCAACAAAGTTATCATTAAATAAAAAATAATAATTTTAATATATTTTATGTATTTAAAATTTACTTTGGAAAACAGTCAATAGATGGTATTTTTTTTGACAGCTTGGGTTAGGTTAGTTCTTTGATTCTTGAAAAATGAGACTGTTCTATTACTCCTAAATTTATTATTATTTGCAACAGTTACTATGTACATGGGAATTATCCCAAGTTTATGCACCATGAGGAATTACTTGAGAAAACCAGCTCCAGGAGCCTGGAATCTCGGCGCAACGGTTCTCTTATGGTGCTTTGTTACAAGATCATTAACGGCTTAATTGACAGCCCCACCCTGTTAGAGAGTTTTGAGCTTTATGTGCCAGATGGCTACGGCCGGGGAAGACGGCATGAACTTTTTCATGTACCGCTGTCCCGTACCGACGTCATGGCACAACATGCCTTAACTCGGAGTGTTACTCTGATTAATTCCGCTGACATAGACATTTTTTACATTAACTTAGAATCATTCAAAGATCTAGTTAAAGAGCTCCTCCCAGCTTGTTAATGACTGTGTGAGGGTGCACTGTAATAAGGGAAACCTGTTGTGCAAAAAAAAAAAAAAAAATGTTGCCATGTTGCTAGGGGTAGCCAGGGTTTATGCAGAGTTTCCTACATTCCTTCCTATTCTTGCATATCTCTTTTGTTTCATTCAAACCCATCATCTTATTTACACATTCACTCTGTATATCACATTAATTTATAATGACGTCTAAACATTTAGAAAATCGTGAATGCAAATGTCATCTCGCCGGATTAGTTCCAAATCTTAGCGCGTGAGGCGCTGGTCTCTCATCCATACAAAACCATTTCAATCTGACGTTTCATACATTTGAAAAATTTGAAACAAATGTATAATTAAAAAAAAAGTTTTTATGTCATTTTAATGCTAACTAAAATAATAAACCTCAGATTTTATGTATACCTGAGTACATTAAAATGTGCCCGAGTACATTAAATTCAACAACTTAAAAAACTAAGTATTGATTGTGCTTTCTTCAACATTTCTCTGAAAAAACTTAATGCAATATAATTTAACCCTTTACAGCTCAATTTTTCAAAAACAAAAAACAAAAAAATTCAATGTATAGGACAAATGATATTGACTCTGGGAAAAATATTAAAAAAAATTTTTTTTTGGTAATTCCATGATTTAGGTAATGGATTTGTTTACCTGTTATATAGTCATAATAATCACCAAGAAATAGATATTTTTAGATGAATGTTATTTGTAAATGCGCCCATGTTGTATGAAGTTATTCCATACATCGCGGGACAAATTAATTATTCTGAAACGCCAAACGACCCACAAGACTAGCGAGGAACCAGCGAGCTTCTAAAATAAATAATACTCACTCGTTAAGCTGTTATTGACAAATATACCTAATTATATTGTAACAAATGTACATTATTTATAGTATAACAAGAAATGTAGAAAATCTTTTACACCCTTGATACAAAAATATGTGAAAAAAATAGAACAGAAAGGCAATTTTATTGTTTTAAATGTCATATAGTAAAATTTAAATGAGGTTGGCATGTGAATTGACACAGTCGTCCCCGGCCAGGTTGCTAGGGCAAAGCTGTTTGTTATTGGACGGTAGTTCCATTCTAGACTGACCTTTGTTCTCCAAGAAAAAAGTTCCTAAGTCAAAAATGTTGGGACCCTATTGTTGACTTACTTTCTTTACGTGTCCAGAACCACCTATGCGAGGGATTTGCATAGATGGGAAATTTAAATTGTGATCAAAGCTGTCAAGCAACAATAATCTCTAATCTAAGTTGCTAAAATATCTTGACATTTAAGGCCATGGGTGTACCCAGGAAGGGGCATCTGCCATCCCCTCCCCCCCTGGAGCTAAAAATATGTAAATGGTTAATAATTTTTGTTGTTGGAATTTATTACAATTATTGAAATAACCAATGCATGCCTACCAGCAGGCACATGTAAGTTTGCGCTTACTCATGCTGCATGTGTGCAAACAACAAACCTCACCTCACATAAACATTAATTTTGCAATTCCTGCCGCCATTCCCTGAAACCAGTGTGGCATTGGCAAAAATGAACCAAGTTTTTACAACATGAGGTGGGGGGTTGGTCAGCCTCATACCAACCTTCTTCTTCTTCTTCAGCCTGTATTGATCGTCCACTCCTGGACGTAGGCCTCCTCTCGCATTTTCCATTCATTTCTATCCTGAGCGATCCGCATCCAGGCAAGTCCTGCACTTCTCTGAACATCGTCGCGCCAACGCAACTGTGGGCGCCCAACTCCACGCTTTGCCGTCCTTGGGCACCAGCACAGCAGTCGCTTTGTCCACTTTTCATCTGGATCGCGAGCGACATGTCCCGCCCATCACCACTTGAGGGTTGCGGCCATCTTGATGACATCGGAAACTTAGTTAATAACCATACCAACCTATTAGTCGAGAAACACAAAAATATTGGAAAGTGAAATAACCATTGTGATTATTTACAATTTCAGATTTACTATGAATATTCTTTTTAAATCGTGTAATAATCTTCACTGGATTGCCTTTCTGTTAACCTGCCATGTCTATTTTTTTCTACTCACACAACCTACAATGACAGTCACATGAACTGATGACGCTGCCATACTTTAGGCTGACTAGTCTTACACAACATAGCTAGCTTATACATTTCATACTTGCTTCCTAGTTATAAAAGTGTATTTTTTCAAATTGAAAATTACACATCGTCACCTTAGTGCTTGCTTGGCTTATCTCCCACAGAGGTAATTTCACATGAGCTATATTTGTATGTGCACTGCACCAATACGTCTTATAAGAACTGGAAATTCATTTTGAAAATAGTATTTTTTTTTTCATATTTTATGCATTTTTCTTAGATCAGGTTGTGTTGAATGTGATTTTTAGGATGAACCCATTGAAAGGCCATCTTTGAAAAAAAAACATAGACAAGCCAAGCAATTACTGAGACGACAACATAGCTTAACTGCTTTTTAGTACCTGTAATCTATAATTTGTTGTCCTATTAAAATAATAATAAAAATAAAATAAAATAAATATAAAATAATCTAATCATAAAGATATATTAACATTAAAGATTTGTATTTAAATGCATGCCCACAAGCACACACGTGTTCGGGCTTACAAATGCTGCATGTGTACTTAGAAATTAAAATCCAAACCTCAAACACTGCAAACTTTTGCCGACCTTCCCTGAAACAGGGGTGTTAATAATTGCAAAGTGATCAATTTTTTTCAGTATGGGTGGTCAGCCTCATACCAACCTATAAGTCAAGGAATGATGACTAAATATTAGATATTATCTTTTAAATATCACAGCTTATTTGTTATCTAGATGGGCAGCCACAATATCTGTGTAGTTCCTGCTGTACACAGTCTCGTTGTGCATGACGAGACGGATCTTAATTATAATTGGCCATTTTCTAAATGGCCGTTAGTGGTACTAGCCACCGCAAGGGCTCTTGATTCCGCCAATTTTTTTTTTTAAAACTGCGGCAATCTATACCTAAGTATGAATACCTAACCTAAAATACTTTTTTCCTGTTGGAGGTTGTGAAAAAATATCAAACTTTTAACTGCAATCTTAAATACCTAGTTAATTTAATAAATGAAGAATAAACTGTACCTACTATTTTATTAATTAAAAAAAAAAACACTTATTTGAACATGTATAGTTGCTATTCAGTCAGAAGTGACCGCTTTTAACATTATTAAAAATGGTACTTACTAGTGGCGAAGCGTGCCATACAAGCCGGTTCCCATTGGCTTCCCTTTTAAAATAATGTAACAAAGTAGTAAAAAAAATATAGGCTCAAAGTAAAAAAATACATTTAAAACCAAAGAAACAATACGTATTTTTCCCCTATTGAAACCATGCAGTCTACTTTATTATCATTTCTGCCTAATTTTAAACGGGAAACCGATGGAAACCGGCTGGTATGGCACCCTTCGCCACTGGTACTTACCATCAAGATAACATTTCTCCAAAGAAAAAATTCAAACGGATTTTCTTTATGAGAAAATGTTCTTATTTTTTTTTTAAAAAAAAGTTACAGACACAGAGTTTTTGTTTCACAAATTGAGCATTTATTTCCCCCCAAGTACTTTCGACTTGACAAAATAAAAATACAAAGACAAGACAAAACCGTAGAGAAATGAGAAGGTAGGATGAGCTACGATAAAGAGGTATAAGTAGTGGCTGGAGGTACTAACAATTTTTCTTTATTCAAATTTAAGTGGTAGCTTGATTTTAGTAATGTTTTTAATGTTGACATGTGGCTACACTGCATAACAAATAGTCTTATATTTTAAGTTAAGTTCCTTAAGCACAATGGACTCGGCACATTTAAAATGTGATGTCACTTGGCCGAGCTAGAGACAGGACGGAGAGTCATAATTTCAACACAAAATTAAGTAGGTAGTTTGAAAAGACACTAAGGGCTAGTGTGACTGCTTTTAGTGTAACTGTCAGCTGCATACTTTTCGTAGTGCTGTAAAATATAAAAAAATCCCGAATCTAATCTAATCTAAGTTGCAAAAATATGTAACATTGGGAATTCACATTATATGCATTTTCACAAGCAAACACGTATGAGTTTGCGCTTGCACATGTCGCACATGAACCTACAATATAAAAACCCAAATCTCAAATGAACATACACCCTGCAACTCTTGCCGACCTTCCCCGAAACAGGGGTGACATTGGCCAAGTGAAACATTTTTCACAGCATAGGGGGTCAGCTGCATACCAACCTATAAGTCAAGGAACATACACAACAAATTTCATTGTTTTATATCACAAATAATAACACGTATAAACATCAAAACAAATAGGTACAGAATAGAAAATTATAATTAAAAAAACCCTAGTCCCTGATTATCAGAAATTATTTTTTATCTAGTAAGGGTGATGTCACCGAGAGATTTCTTTAGTTGTGCCGAGTCCATTCAATGTAATATCTTAATTACTCTTGTAAACTTTGACATTCCTTACATCTGGTACCTATTTTGATGCTTTAACTACTTTATAGTCTTTATGTTATCTATGATTATGTTTTCTATAAAATATATTAGAAAATAGTGATATTTGAGTTGGCGGCGATCTAGAGGTTTGTTTCAAAATGAGATGAATTTATGGAAACATAGAAAATGTCTGTCTCTGCGTTTTCATATATTTATATCATAAAAAAAAAAGATTGCCACCTTAGGTTCTATATGCCTCAATTTACTCCATCCGAGGTTGTCACACATGATCGAGTGTTTTTGTTGTTGTACAAATCTTGGCACTGGCAAGGTTTACTCAGCGTTTACAGGATATGCGAACCTGCTCCCTCCGAAAAAGCGAAGACTTTCAATTTTCAAAGATTGGAATAAGGCTGGTTCCCTGACCAGTGGAAGTAAATAGGTTCTATAAGCTTAGCTGTTCTTAGTTGTTTACTTTGTATCCAGCAAAGATTCAAGAAGGCTATTCACAATGCTCCATAGACAAATATTTTTACGTAAAGAAATCAATAAGTTCAATTGAGTTACAAAGTTTCTGGCACAGATTTTTGAAGACTGAGTAAGCCTTGCCGGTACTATGATTTTGAGTTTGAAATCAAAATGAAAATAGGAAATCATTTCCGACACCCTCGGTGGGTATTGAACCTTGTACTTTGGCTTTGAAAGCAAAGGTTCTACTAACTAAGCTGTCAACCAGACCTAAATTGTGTATCATTTCATGTAAATGTCTAAAATATAAATGTATTTGGATGAATTGGTAGGTTTTTATTTATGTTTGTAAATAACCTATATATCGACTGCTCCAAGGAAAAAGGAAGTAACTCCGAAATTTAGGTTTTTGACTTATTTCCATTTCTGAAGGTAACAAATCATTATCTTCATTCCAAGATGACAGCTGTCTCTATTTCTTTTAAATTTGTTAATAAATTAATGTAAAAAATAGTATATGCATTGTACTCCATGGAATAAATAACATTCAATTGTCTTTCCTACAAAACTATCTTTTTTGACTTAGTGCTGTCTTCCTTGGAGCAGTAGATATATAGGTAGGTATATATAGTAAGGTAAGGACAAGTTGTTTGAAAACTGTAATTTTTTTACAACGCTGTTAAAAATGACCTATAAATGTGCTAAAGTACATCATTGCAGTACCGAAGAAACTTGCAAATTGTGTGTTGTTCTTAAAATGAGATAAAAAACAAAGATAAATTAATATTAGAATTGACTTAATAATAACTTTTTTCCAGGCCCTGTAGCCGTGGTCTGGTTGGTTTTATTACGAACAGTTTCGCTTATAGGCTTCGATGGGCATTATTAATGGTAAGCCAGGCGCTTCGATCTTCTCAGAAGTTCGGGTCTACTCGAACCGGCGCTGGTCTTTGACTCAAAGGCCAGCGCCGGTTGACCAGAACCTCTCAGTACGTTTTGACAGCAATATACTAACTGTGTTGCCAGTTTTTCTATTTATTTAAAATATTTTTCCTCAAGATCAATATTGTATATCATTTCACTTGCCTTACTTATAAATAATTTAAATTGCCATAATAAACATTACTTCACTGTAGTAATACAAATTTTCATAATCTATGAAGTGTTCTGTTTTTTTATTATAGGTATTAAGTATTAATTTATATACCTACACCTTTGGAATCTTTTTATGGTAGCTTAATGTTAGCTAATAAAATAAATAATAAAAAATGTTAAATAATATTGAATATGTGTTAAAAAATGAAATTAATAAATGTTACCGCTACTTAAAAGATTTGTTTTATTCTTCTTCTTTACATTCATTTTCCCCTTTAATCTGGTTTATTAGAATGCAAATGAGTAAATACTACTCAACTCTGGCCATCTTTCCCATTAACCGAGAATTGGAAATGAAATTGTAACATTGTTGAATTTGAAACTTTTTTCTCGGCGAGCAAACGTCAATATTGTATGGGACTGTTGCGGTCGTGCGGACATCAATGAGCCAATGCATCTTTGAACTCCAATTAAGTACTGAATTTTTTGATAAATCAGTAGGTTTTTTTCTTGCAATTTAGAAATTAGTTGAGTTTCTCTGCACTAAACAATATCGTCCCTTAGCTTACAACACCGCTCAAGTCGAAAATGTCGGTTTTTACATTTGAATGCCATTGGATGTAGCTGCGTAATACGCGTCGAACCATTGGTCACTTGATAGAGATTTCAGCCAATCAGAAGCCGTAATTTAAAAAATAGTGACAGCGCTCAAGTCGGTTGGCCTCGCAACACCGCACAAGTCGTTAGTCTGTCAAACTTTGCGCGCGTAAGTTCTTGACGCTCCGTGATTATTCAATTTTTATGTGAATTTTATCGCTGAAAGGTCCATGCAAGAAGTTTTAATGGAAGATTAAGAGGTAAGCTATAGAATAAAGTCATGTTTATTGATTTACGCTTATTAATATAGAAACAAAATGATAATAGAATATGTTCACTACTTACGCGGTGTTTACTAACTATTTTTTCTTAACTTAGGCGGTGTTTCAAAATGTATTTTATTTCTTTTAGGATACTCAATAATTAAAAATACACTATGGATGAAGAAGAAATTGATTCCTGGAGTAATCTGAGTTCAGGTGATGAATTGTTATGTGCCCAATTACATTTACAATTACAAGAATCAGGACTGATGTCAAAACATAAACGGCGTAAACTAAGTTGCAAAGAAGATAAAAAAAGAATTAAACTAGGTTAGTATTGAAGGTTTGTTTTGAGGTCCGCATTTATTTCTTGTTATTTACATTTTTAGTGCAATAATTCCTATTATTTGTTTTAGATTTGAAGCAAAAAGATAACACTAGTTCTTCTGATACCAAAGCATGCAATTCTCCTACTAAATACGAAATTATTGCAACACCAATAAATGATCAAAACTTCGGGGAGTCCATAAAAAGTATTTTAAGTAGCCAGGACAATGTAATCTCAATATTAGATCAAAACATGGACTTGGATATTGAAAACATTGACATTAACAATCTACAAGTTATAGAAAAAGTTGGTAATGATTTCATTGATCTGCAACAGGAACCACCCGAATTTGCTACGGTGGCCATCGAGTATCTTGAGTCTTCTGTATTGGATGTAGCCAATATCACGGTAGAAAATGAGAACGTTGTACAAGAACTAGGAAATGCTGTCCTTAATATAAATTCTGTTAAATCTTTCCCTACTTCAAACCAAGATATTCTCGTATCTACGAATACTCAAGACCCAGTTTCTGATATAGTCACAAACAATACTCAATGTACAGATAAAAATAATACAACCCAAAACAATATGCAGCAATCCAATGTCTCTGCTACTCCATCGTGTTCTTCAAAAGTGGTCATACTCAGTGATGTTCCCTATCACGGTGATTTGTTAAGTCATAAAAAACGACAGAACAAGGCGTCAAAAGACCCAAAGAAATATAAACGCAATATTAATAAAGAATTACGGATGAAAGGTGAAAATTATTTGGGATACAGAAGAGACAGAAAAGCAAAGATTAATGAAACATTTAAAGTGAAACAAGACGTATTTAAGCCTGCAAGATCCATGAAACCACCGTGCACTTCTGCGTTTTGCAAGAAATCTAAACTCAGGTCATGTGACAACATAAATGAAGAACAGCGGAAACATTTGTTTGAAAATTTCTGGCAGAATATGAACTGGGAGCAGCGAAGATCATTTATAACTTCACACGTTAACAAAATACCAAAGAAAATTACTAAAATCCAGAATCATCCAAAAGAACTGATAGTCGAACTTACGTTTTGACGATTGATAACGTACGTCACCAAGTCTGCAAAAAAATGTTCTTGGCCACTCTTGGAATTAAAGATTGGTTTATCAGATATTGGTTGACAAAAACCGATTGTGCTATGCCTCCCGATTCATCTACTTCAACCAGTAATCGCAGAAATCCAGAGAAAATTGAAGACCACAAATATATTGAAAAGTTTTTAGCAGATCTTCCAAAGATGCCGTCGCATTACTGTCGTGCTAAAACATCACGAGAATATTTAGAACCAGTTTTCACGAACATGACACAGCTTTATAAGACATATAAAGAGAATTGTGAATTAGAGGGTAGAGAATGCCCTGGCCGTAAATTATTTGACAAAATATTTTTGAAAC
Source organism: Agapetus fuscipes (assembly GCA_951799405.1). Taxonomy (NCBI): domain Eukaryota; kingdom Metazoa; phylum Arthropoda; class Insecta; order Trichoptera; family Glossosomatidae; genus Agapetus; species Agapetus fuscipes. The sequence continues at coordinate 9,031,253 of OX637358.1, read as the reverse complement.
TCAATCTGAGCCTATTCCACCCAAAGAAAGATCAATGCGATGTTTGTTGCAGTCATAAAACTGGAAACATTACGGATGAAGAACACGCTGAACATGTTCTGAAGAAAGATCGAGCTAGGAAAGAGAAAGATACTGACAAAGGAATTGCACAGTCCGGAGCTTGTCACGTGTTCACACAGGATGTTGAATCGGTAAAATTGGCCCCGTATCTTCAAGCTAGTGCAGTTTACTATAAAACTAAATTATGCGTCCATAATTTTACACTATACAATATAGCAACTAAGGAAGTAATGTGTTATTGGTTCGATGAGTCAAATAGCACGCTTGAAGCCTCTGTGTTTGCTTCATGCTTAGTAGACCATTTAGAGAAGGTTTTGAGTCAGAAATTATTGCCTGTGATTTTATATTCCGATGGCTGTTGCGCTCAAAATCGCAATGCTACCTTAAGTAATGCTTTATTACGTTTAGCGATTGAAAAAAATATTGTGATTACTCAAAAGTATCTGGAAAAAGGCCATACTCACATGGAATGTGACTCGGTACACAGTGCAATAGAGTGCAAATTAAAAGGTAAAGAAATTTTCCTTCCACAACAATACATGGCAATAAGTAAAATTGCTAGGAGTGATCCTATGCCTTACGAAGCTCGTTATTTGGACTATAACTTTTTCACAGACTTTTCGAAAGAATTGATTTATACATCTATACGTCCTGGTAAAAAAACAGGTGACCCAGTCGTCACAAATATACGTATGCTAGAATACAGACCAAATGGCACAATTTGGTACAAAGTTGATTTTGATAACGAGCTACAGCCGTTACCACATCGTCCCACGCCAATTAACAACATTAAACAAATAAATGGCCTGCAGAAATTGTACGCAGCTAGAATACCAATTACAAAGCGGAAGTATCAAGATTTGCAAGACCTAAAAAGTGTATTACCACCTAGTTGCCATTCTTTTTATGATGACCTTCCGCACAGCAATCGCTAAAGACTGAAACTTAGATTAGACTAGAGATTTCGAGTTATTCTTTATTATTTTTATAATTTTATTAATACTATTTATATCTTGTTTCTTTGGAGTTTATTAAAGACTAAAACTAATAATTCAAAATATTTACCTATAATAATAAAAAAATATAATTGCATTTTCGCACTAACTAGAAGTTCCTATGTTACCAAACAACTTTAAGTAATTTATATCAACAATGTGATTCTTAAGATTTAAGTTATAGATACCTAATGTTATAAAGATTTGTTAATTTTCTTGAAATATTTCCTAATAAAAGCTTTTCTTTGGAAATCATCTTTTATTTAATATCTTAATCCCTAACATTTCCGCAAACAACACCGCCTAAATCTAATAAAATATTAGTCAACACAGCTCAAGTCATAAAAAACAAGTTAAAATAAAGTAAATTGTCAAAATAAGTATAAATAATTATTTCTTAACCGCTAACTAGAGTATGTATTAAGTTATGACAGGAATAATCCCCAGATTTTTTAAAATAGACAGTTTTTTACGTCTCCTGTAAAGTTGGTAAAAATGACTTAGGCGGTGTTGTAAGCTAAGGGACGATATCCTTACTTCCTTTTTTTTTTTTTTTAAATAGGTTTGTGAAGAGGAATGTAATTCACCAACCTATTCTGCCTGGCCAGAAACAGATATTAATATCATCAATTAATAATTCATTATTGTTTATATTAATGAATTATTAATTAATAATTACCCAATAACATCTGTTGAACCAGGATCAAAGTTAAAGTCAAGTGACCCAAGCGGGGATCGAACCAACATTATTCCATTCCAAATACGCTAGAAAGATCGGCCCCTTGGCCCCCTCCGCCATAACACCGACAAGTAGGCACTTTTTAAAAGTAACTGCTTCTCTCAATTTAATAATACTAAACACATTTTTACTTTCCACATTTTTCTTTGCTTGTCTCAGCCTCAGCAGACATGTTGTGATTCATTATATTACCAACTGCATTCTTTTGTTTTATTCCATTTTCAAAGTTGTTGTACCTACCTGTTTATTTAACTATAGTCTATAATTATTCAATGTAGGTTATTTAAATGTATCAAACCAAACACGTTTAAATTGAATTCTAATACGGAGCAAAAATCTGTAAAATAAAGTAAATGATTTGGAAATGATCCATTCCCATACAAAAACAATGTTCAGATTTTCAAAATTTTAAACAGTTATCTGGTTTTGAATTATCTGGTTTTCTAACTTCTGTTTTTCATCTTCTGCCTCTGCACCACACAGTTCTTACCAAGTTTTTGGATGTCATTTATTGGGGAAACTTTATTGCGGAATGGAAAAAACGGTTCAGTCTTTTTCAATTGATGTTGTTACCAACGAACAACATTCATTGTTTATTATAGTTATTATAATAGATAGTTAAATTATTTTTAAGTGCAAGCCTGTAAAACCTATTTTTAACTACTGAAGGTGTTTTATATTTTCTGAGAATTATTGAGTGTCACAAATCATTTTGAGAAACGATCAATTAAAATAACATAAAGTCATGATTGCTGCACTTGAGCATCTTTTATATGTCTTTCTTTATGATATAATCTTTTAATTATAATGTCTAACAGCAGTTTTGCTCCGGCTTTTGTTGAGTCCATTTCTTAGCTTAGAAAAGCATCCTTCAGTTCCAAGGATAACATCTCCAAGGCACAACTCATAAAGGTGAGAAAACACTAAGATGCTCACACCAGAAAGCGCCATCTATTAGTCATCTTTATAGTAAGCAGGATTGAATCTACCTGTGTAATTTTGTAGACCCCTGACATAGAGTACAACGGACTTGGAACATATTCCATAGACTTCTAAATTGTGCATCACACGGCTGGGATACTGGGGAAAAGAAAAAATATATATTGGTATTAGTTGATAAGGACCGAAGTCATGTAAACGTATGACATTTGCCTACTGAGAGAAAAAAAAAACACTTTAAAATTTGTGCTGAGTCCACCTGAAAGATGTAGCATCTCACCATTCGCAGATATAACTCCAATTTCAGGCTTGTATATTAGTCCACACAGTAGCCGATAAAGAGGAATGAAGAGGACAGGAGGAGGCTTATGTCCAGGAGTGGAATGAAAAAAGCTGAGGAAGAAGAAGAACAGATATTACTTAGTTCTTGTTTGACGTAGACCATTGAGCTAATTTTACATGAGCAATGTTTGCATGAGTATGTACTGGACCAATGTGTCTTATGAAAACAGGAAATTGATTTCAAAAATATTTAAAACTACTCTCACATTATCGAGTTTCACGTTATTTCTTAGCTCAGATTGTGTAGAATTTGATTCTTAAGACAACTGCATTACGCAACGCAACTACGCAACTAAGCTACACGTATAGTGTAACTTCTTGCCGCGTTATCCCCGAAGGGGTCGCATGTGGCGAGTTGAACCTATTTATTTTTACAGGTAAGGGGGCCGGCCTTACGCCAACCACTTCAGTTGAAGTGGGGGTTTCCCTGCTCCCGAGAGAGCTGGTACTCATTTCTTGTGAAGGCTGAGTAAACCTTGCCGGTATTTTTATTTTGGGGTTTGAAATAAACACCGAAAGGGGAAATCATTTCTGACACCCTCGCGCTCGGTGGGATTCGAACCCGAGCTCACGGCATGGAATGCAAGCACTCTACCAACTGAACTATCGACCGGACTAACATTAAAAAGTCATATTTGACAAAATTGGTCTATACGGCAAACAAGAACTGGGGGAGCGATTAGTCAACAATAACATGTACATTTTGATGAAAGTTCTTGTCCTTATTTATCATCATTACTGTTATTCCAGTCCCACCATGAAGAGATCCAGGATCTGCAGCTGGAGCGTAGGAGTGACGATGCTGATGTGTCTCCTGGCAGGCAAGGGTGTAGCAGCACAAGATGTAACTCTGGATAACCAGGAGCAAGACAAACAAGCTATTCTTGGAATCCAAAGATGTTTTATGGAATTGATGAACAGGACTCAGAATGAAGCCAGGTTACTTATTTTCTCAGTTGACGTGTCCAGAGTACCACCTATGCTCAGTATCTCCATTCTCCAGTGACTAGCCAGTTATGAACAGCAAGCGAGCAAAAAGGTAAAGGAAAACACCGTGTCCCTTTGATAACTCGCCTTCAGAATACTTTTTGCTTGTGAAAGTGAAATGTCAGCAGATAGAAAAGTTGCGAATAGACCACGGTATAACCCAAAAAAACACAGAAACAATTTTTTATGTAACTCCGACCATGGAAGTGAAAGTTGAAGCTGGAAATTTTATTTATAAACTATATTTAAAACTAATTCCTTGACTTATAGGTTGGTATGAGGCTGACCACCTATACTGTAAAAAATGGTTCACTTTATCAATGTCGCCCCTGTGTCAGGGAAGGTTGGCAAAAGTTGTAGGGTTTATATTCATTTGAGAGTTGGATTTTATTTGTACATACACATTTAGCACTTGTAAGCGCGGACTACATGTGTTTGTTTGTAGGCATGCATTTGATATGAGCTTTAAATGTTAATATATCTTTGCAACTTAGATTATAGATGAAATATAATCTAAGTTGCAAAATATAAGTAACACTAGCAGACTGACCGTACTGCGTACGGTTGTCTGCAAGGCCCTTCGGGCAGTGTAAGTCTGGCTTCGCAATAATTTTTCCTCAGACCTCATTCATAGTAATTAAATGCTTTAAGAAGTAATTTGAAAAAAAAATTGCGGTAAAAGGGTTATTTAGTTCTTTCATGTTCTGAGTATCTTGTATGAAGCATGAGGTATGAGGCTGACCTCCCATACCTAAAAAAATGTTCACTGAACGAATGTTTCTCTGTTCCTGAAAAGGTCGGCAAAATTGCAGGGCTTATGGTCAAGAGAGGCTGAAATTTTTATTTGTAATTAAACATGCAGCATTTGTAAGCGCAAAGTCACTCATGTCTGCTTGGGGGCATGCATTGAATATGAATTATAAAATGTATGTATGCAACTTAGATTTATATTCTAAAATTAAAAACATCAAGTGCCACAATTAAATGTTAGCGTGAAATGACATTTGCCAGTTTGTGGGCGTGCATTCAATTTGAATCATCAAATAACTTTTTTTGCAACTTTAGATTATAAATTAAATTTAACATTGTTGAAGGATTTTTTAAACTCAAATCCTTGACGGATAGGTAAGTATGAGCTTGAATACCCATATCGCAAAAAATGGTTCACTTGACAAATGTTTCCCCTGTTTTTGAAAAGGTTGGCAAAAGTTGCAGGGCTTATGTTCATTAGAGGCCTTAATTTTAATTTTTAAGTTAACATGCAGCATTTATAAGCGCGAACCCACTCATGTCTCCAGGGGGGCATGCATTGAATATGAATTATAAAAGTTATTGTATTTGTGCAACTTAGATTATATATTCTAATATTTAAAAAAAATCAAGTGCCACAACTATATGTTAGCGTGAAATGACATTTGCCAGTTTGTGGGCGTGCATTCAATTTGAATCATCAAATAACTTTTTTTGCAACTTTAGATTATAAATTAAATTTAACGTTGTTGAAGGATTTTTCAAACTCAAATCCTTGACTTATAGGTAAGTATGAGCCTGAATACCCATATCGCAAAAAATGGTTCACTTGACAAATGTTTCCCCTGTTTTTGAAAAGGTTGGCAAAAGTTGCAGGGCTTATGTTCATTAGAGGCCTTTATTTTAATTTGTAAGTTCACATGCAGCATTTATAAGTGCGAACCCACTCGTGTCTCGAATATGAATTATTAAAGTTATTGTATCTGTGCAACTTAGATTATATATTCTAATATTAAAAAAAATCAAGCGCCACAACTATATGTTAGCGTGAAATGACATTTGCCAGTTTGTGGGCGTGCATTCAATTTGAATCATCAAATAACTTTTTTTGCAACTTTAGATTATAAATTAAGATTACCGTTGTTTAAGGATTTTTCAAACTCAAATTCCTTGACTTAAGGGTTAGTATGAGGCTTATCACCCATATCGCATAAATGGGTTCACTTAACAAATGTGTCCCCTGTTTCTGAAAAGGTCAGCAAAAGTTGCAGGGCTTATTATGGTCATGAGAGGCTGAAATTTTTATTTGTAAATACACATGCAGGATTTGTAAGCGCAAACTCACTCGTGTCTCCGAAGAGGAGTGCATTGAATATGAATTATAAATGTTAATGCGTCTATGCAACTTAGATTGTATATTGTAATAATACTTTAAAAAAATTAAATGCCGCAATAAGTACGGTTTCATATAAAAAGTTGACCTAATCGATCGTCATTATTTCTAAAAAATACATGTTATAACTGGTTGAAGTATAATTTTGAAATAAATAAATAATATAGGTAGGTACTCAACGGAATTCAACCGAAAAATAATCGACTTGGCAATGGCAACGATGGCAACTTTGAAGCCTATGTTGAAGTGCTGGCAATTTATTTGAAATTCGAATGTCAAAATGAGTTTTGTTTCTCGCATAGGTTTTACATAAAAAGGTGTTGTGATTGATCATGTTTATTTATTTAAAAAACAACAATTTAAAATCTACTAATGATGAGGAAGCACATCCCAAGTCCTGAACAATATTTGTTGTGAATATGACGTGCATCTGTTCAGGAGTTCTTCAGTTTGAATGCCATTAACGCACAACTATTTTGTATGGGGAGGCCGTTGCATTTTATATTATAGGGGGATTAGAGATTCACATTATATGCATTTTCACAAAACAGACATGTTTAAGTTCGCGTTTAAACATGCCGCATGTAGTCCTACAATATAAAAACCCTAATCTCGAATGAACATACACTCTGCAACTCCTGCTGGCCTTCCTTGAAACAGGGGTGACTATAAATATACCTATATCAATAATATTTCTCAGATACAATCACAGAACAAGTAACTTATCATTATCATTTTAACAGAAACGAGGAGACAAAAGAGAAATCTCCAGGAGAAGAGAACTCTGAGTTGCGGCTGCCCAGGAGTGTGCTTCCTATCCACTACGATATAGTTCTCTTACCTCGAATAACTGAGGAAGATAACTTCACTGTCAACGGATCTGTCCTGATCACGGTGAGACATCTATATCATCTATAATCTACCATGCAAAGATACATCAACATTTCAATTTCATATTAAATACCTGCCCACAACCAGACACATGGAAGTTTGCACTTACACATGCTGCAGTTGTACTTATAAATTAGAATCCAAACCTCAAATGAACATAAACCCTGCAACTTTTGCCAAACTTTCTTGATTCAGGGATGTCATTGGCAAAGTATACCATTTTGACAGTATGGGTGGTCAGCCTCATACCTACCTATAAATCAAGGGATAACCTTGATTACTCGGGCTACTGCACTACTGCAATAGGTGTTGCTTGTTCAGGGATTAGCATTGCACGTCTCCAACCACGGAGGTGCCTGCTTTTTCATAAATTTACTTGGTCTTTACTTGATCGGCCCATTGTGCTCAATCTTTTGAACAGCTTATACATCACAATATTTGATGCAGGTTAGAGTCATCAGCGATACTTCCTCCATCACGCTTCACTCCAGGAACCTCACAATCCCTCAGTGGGGAGTTCAAGTGGTGAGAGATAAGGTCGGCCAACCAGAAGCCGTGAAAGTCAACGGCTTGAGACACAAGCAGGATCTGGACTTCCTCTACATTGACTTGGAGGAGAGCCTTAAAGAAGGACACACATACAAGATTGGTTTGCACTTCGAGGGTGTTTTGGATGATTCCCTTGAAGGCTTCTACAGAAGCAGCTATACGGACAAAAATGGACAAAAACAGTAAGATATTAAATATTGTCAAACTGGAATTACAGACTTTAGACATTTATATGAAATTCAAAATGGAAAGTTAACGGTCACACTAATCAGAGAATAGCGATGACCAACTAGGATGGAAGGATAGATCCTCCACTATATGTCACGCCCAGTTTACCCCGCTGGCATGGAGAGTCAACAAAATCATGCGCATTACTTTCATATTGAACTTTGTATATTTCGCTAACCTAGATATATTCCTGATCTTATCTTATCTAATCTAATCTAAGTTGCAAAATATAAGTGACATTAGATATTCACATTATACCTACGCATTCTCACAAAACAGACATGTTTAAGTTCGCGCTTAAACATGCCGCATGTAGTCCTTCAATATAAAAACCCGAATCTCAAATGAACATACACCCTGCAACTCTTGCCGACCTTTCCTGAAACAGGGGTGAAATTGGCAAAGTGAACCATTTTCTACAGCATGGGTGGTCAGCCGCATACCAACCTATAAGTCAAGGAACTTGTAATATTGGAATAGGAACAAGGAATATTGTAAAATATTTAATTATTGAATACCTCTCAGCCTTTTAATGACTGTGAGGATGCACTGTACTGAGGGTAACTTGTGCATAAAAAAAAAATGATGATAATGCGATGCAGTTTTGATGAGAGAGGTTTTGATGGCATCGCAGGGTTTGTCTGACAAGTTGATATATGAGGGGATGTTGATATATGAACAGTCAATTATTCTCAACGTTGCAGAAGAGATATCACTCCTGATGATGTTGGGAGGCTCAATCTTTCATCAACAGGATATATTGAGATTCCCATAATTAGATAAAACAAAGCTAAAAAAAGTGCTTATTGACATAACAATCACTTTTTTCGGGCTATGTAGCCGTGGTCTGGTTGATTCTTTCCGGACGGTTTTGCTCATTGCTCCGTTGGGAATTATCAGCGGTTGGCCAGTCGCTGTGATCTTCTTACAGGATCTGGTGTTCTGGAAACAACGCTAGCCTTTGAATTAGTGTTGTTGTATTTACAACGAGAAATTAAACCGCCATTGCTGTGCGCGGACTCAGATGTGCTTGCAATTTGATTGGTCCACAATGACGTCAGCGAGTCACAAGGAATTCTGTTCGTTCTCATACAATAAAGTGCTTTTTGTATAACAAAGTTTTCTTATTTGAGATGTGATACACATTTTCATGTATACAATCTTTTACCATGATTATTTGATTTTCAGATGGCTTGGAGCAACTCAATTTGAAAGGATCTCTGCCCGGAAAGCCTTCCCCTGCTTTGATGAGCCAGAACTCAAGGCCACATTCAGCGTAACAATAGGACGTCCTCAACACCTCACAGCCATCAGTAACATGCCACTTAACAAGACAGAACCCATGTAAGATAACACATATTACATATATTTTTTAGGGTTTGGTAGTTCACACAGTGAAAGTCCATTGTATAATTAATTAAATAATACACTGTTTTAATTCACTAAATTTTATTTTAAATAAGTGAAACGTTTTCGCCTAAAAAGGCATCATCAGGACAATGACAATTACAAATCAAATTGATGAACGGATTTGTAATTGTCATTGTCCTGATGATGCCTTTTTAGGCGAAAACGTTTGACTTATTTAAAATAAAATTTAGTGAATTAAAACAGTGTATTATTTAATTAATTACATATTACATACATCACATTCAGTATCACTGTAGTCACCAATTTGATGATATTTCACGTGTGTTTGCAGCTCCAACATGGACGGCTGGGTTTGGGACCATTTTGATAAGTCTGCTGTCATGTCCACCTACCTGGTGGCCTTTGTGGTGTCTCAATTTATTCATGTGAAGTCCAACAACACGGAGACAAAGGCTGAGTTCAAGATCTGGGCCAGAGACAGTGCAGAAGATCAGGTGGAACTGAACATATTTATTTTATATTCAAAACCTCAACAATTAATAACAAAAACATATACTTTATGTCATCTATTCAATGCTTGCATGCTTTTGTGGTTATTACACCTCACCAGCCCTTTGCAAGCTTGATCATCGCTATAGAAAGTGCTGATTCTCAAGCAAGACTCAATTGCTATAAAACTGGAAAGACATTTTGCATTGATCAACATTGAAGATAAAGATGAAGCATCTGAGCGGATCTATGTACAAAATAGAGAGCACGCTAGAGCGCACACTTCATGCAAACAATGTCTTTTTATAATTAGTTTTCAGGCAACGGTCATGTTTATGTCCCTTTTTGACGTTTCACATTCATTTTTGCATTGTCTACCTATTATTCAGTTTAACAGTACATTTGTTACTATGTCAAAAAAACAGACGTATGTAATCTATGTCTCTTTTATTGTTTTGGTGACGAGTCAGATGAACAAGTTAAGGCAGGTGATGTTTTTAACGCATTAAAAAGCATATTTGATAAAAGCTTTTCCAGAAGCCGAACCCACTAGCATTAATAGACTGAAGCCTTTAATAGCAGACTACAAACTGCACAATCTGATGTGACTATGTAACATATTGTGCTTCAGCTGGCATATGCTGCAGAGGTAGGCCCCCGGGCGCTGGCCTTCTACGAGCAGTACCTTGATCTGCCTTTCCCGCTGCCCAAGGTGGACATGGCGGCTATTCCTGACTTCAAACCAGGAGCCATGGAGAACTGGGGCCTCGTCACCTACAAGGAGACTACTCTGTTGTATGGAAAACAACACAACGTTCTGAGGAAGGCAGCTGTAGCCAAAGTTAGTACTGACCATTGGTGACGTGCTATTACTACTGAAGTGAAGCCATTAAGAGTGGGCATTTAGAGTGGGAATTTAGAGTGGGCACTTAGAGTGGACTGGTTGGCATTAAGAGTGGGCTACAGGGGAAATTAAGAGTGAGCTGGTGGGCATTTAAAGTGGGCATTTAGAGTGGGAAGGTGGGCACTTAGAGTGGACTGGTTAGCATTAAGAGTGGGCTGATGGGCGCTTAGAGTGAGCCGGGATGGAAGTCTCGACGACCGTCCATAGATCTTACCATACCTATTAGAAGATAGGACGGAATAATACATGGCGGCGTATCAACAGCTGATACATTTTATCCGGAACAGCGTCAGCTGTTTGTGCACTGCCATGTTTTATTCCGTCCTAGCATCAAACAGGTACTGTAAGATCTACCGACCATCGAGACTTTTAGCATTTAGAGTGAGCCCATCATATAATTAGATTGGACGACACCATTTAATAAACTGCCAAACTCTCTCAGCACCACAAGGTCACAGGATACCAGGAAGGCTAAAATATGATGGATGAACGGTGTCAATGCAGATGGACTAAAGGCAAACATGCATAGACAAGTGAGAGTGGAGGAGAATTCTGGATTCAGAGAAGGCCCACCCAGGTCTATTGAGCTCTTGACATGATGAAGCCACTTAAAAATATAATTATTTAATGAAATATCTCTAAATTAGTGACCCTGATAGTGTTCTGTGCCCCACCCTATACATATTAATTTGCAACGTAACTAAGCTGCACATATAGTGCAACTTCTAATGACAACCTGTTGAAGTGAGGGCTTCCACTTTAAGCGGTACTGATTTCTTGTGAAGACTGAGTAAACCTTGTTCATATTTCAATTTGTATTTGTCATTTCAAATAATTTCTGACACCCTTGGTGGGATTCGAACCTGAGCTCTCGGTATGGGATGCAAGCACTCTGCCAACTGAGCTGTCAACTGGACCATTAAAGTTGTTGTGTACTTCCTTTTTTCTCTAGACAATCTGTCATGAGCTGACTCACCAGTGGTTTGGTAATATAGTGACCATGAAGTGGTGGAGCAACATTTGGCTGAATGAGGGCTTCGCCACTTACTTCGCATTCATTGGGACTGACCATCTGGAGCCAGAGTGGAACTATCTAGAAGAAGTTGCCGATAATTACAACAAGATCTTCACAGGAGATGCTCTAAATTCCTCAATACCGGTTAGTTATTCCCATTTAGTTAAATAAAGAGGGGTAGAAACTAATTTACGGCATTGATACATACTATGGGGCACAGTTGTCCCCAGTCTTGTCAAACACAGCAGTAGGCAGTCATACTAAACATGTTCTTACCTGTGAAATCCTATGTTATCTTGTTTCCTCCACTTTGTGTTTAATAACCGACTGATTTTTCCGCGACCGAAATGAGTTGTCCTGGTGCAGGACATGCCAAAAAACACTATCTTTCAAAATCGTCCGTGAGTAAGTGTGTCACTCTCCAAAGTATTAGACCTAGAGATACCAAATTTTGGCTACATCAGCTTTTTTGTACATGTATTAAGTATGAATAGCACGGCATTACACCAACTTGAAAATTCAAGATGGCTGCCTTACAAAAAAAACATAAAATTGCACTTTTCTCAAAAACGGCTCAAAGAATTTTTCTTAAATTTTCAGAATTGCCACTAATTAATTTTTAACTTAATAAATTAGTTATGACAACACTCTTACTAATCTGTGTCTATGGGTTGCCATCTGAAAAAAACAAACGATTGAAATTTTTTCAAAAGTCAAAGGGTTAACAAAAATATAATGTTCTACAATATTATAGACAATGTAAATTTCTACAAAATTAAAAAAAAATGTTTTGAAAACAATCATATAAAGCACTGTTCACACGACCTGAAATTTTAAATCGAAAAAAAAAGTTGAACATAGGAAATCACCATTTCGTTGATAAATCATAAATTTTTTGGCTGTAAGAATGGTTATGGTTACGGGGCAAGTAAAATTTACCAATGACTACCGGTTTCGGAAACAAACAAAACTAATTTTAAAAAGTTACTTTTTCATTTCTTGCCTCTACGAATATTATAAAATCTTAAAGAGGCAGGTTGTGCTGAAGAAAGGCTTTTTTGTCAGCGTTATCTGGAAGCAGGCGATTATGATTTTCTTCATAAAGGTTTCTAGCTTCCAAGAAAGGCCTCTCGCCATGACACGCAGGATTTAATGGGGTGAACTGGGCAACCAATAGTGAAGACTGAGAAAGCGGTGGACAGCCGCCGAATATTCGGTATTCGGTTGGGCTCCATGCCGAATATTCGGTAATCGATGGATGACCAAATACACATTCCTTGACTTATAGGTTGGTATGAGGCTGACCACCCATACTGTAAAAAATGGTTCACTTTGCCAATGTCACCCCTGTTTCAGGGAAGGTCGGCAAAAGTTGTGGGGCTTATGTTCATTTGAGGTTTGGATTTTATTTGTAAGTACACAATCAGCATTTGTAAGCGCGAACTACACGTGTTTGTTTGTGGGCATACATCTGAGAGCTTTGAATGAATATATCCTTGCAACTTAGATTATAGATTATAGATTGCATCACTAATTATAATTAATGATTTCCCCGAACACTTAATGTTTTTCAGGTTGTCCAGTCTGTTATTCTTTCCCCGGTTACCTACAACATTTACGAAAAAGCTGGATTGCTATTGAGGATGATGCAAGGTTTCCTGGGAGAAGAAGCTTTCATATCTGGACTCCGCAGGTTATATCTTTATTACGTCAACTCGATACCTTAAAGGCAAAACTGAATAATTTGACTTATCAGACAAAAGCACTTTTTTTCCTATTTTCTACAAGAGAAAACGCTACAATTAAGTAAGTGTGAAAATCCTGCAGTTAAAATGTTTTTCATGAGCACCGCCTTAACTTTATTTCACTTATTGCTTGAACTTACACCCAATAAAAAGTTTTACCACGATTTCTCAAATCGGTGGATCAGCACTCATGCAGTTTTTCTGGTGGCAAATAATGAAGCAAAAATTAAAACAAAGTTTTTCTTTACGAGTTGAGCTTAATAACTCAAGCGCTTTCAGAGTGATGTTTTCAGTCAGTTGTTCTCTTAAAAATGGTTGTTAAGACTGTGAAACCCATTGACTAATAGTGAAACAAATCTTTGTTTTTATTTTATATTATTATTTCAAATGAATGTTCACAATGTCAATACACAAGCCCTTAAACTTTTACTTCAACTGATATATTTAATGAACATTTGTACTTGTATCCAGCAGCCACTCCACTAGAGGGGGCCAGTATCTTCGTTGATGTGCCTCTTTTTTGTTCTGTCCTTGCACACCTCTTTCATCTCCTCGACATTCATCTCTCTCTTCATGCATGCTCTTCTCTTCTCACTTTCTATGTTCCAGTCATTTGCAATCTCACTTTTGCGAATAATCCATTATTTCCTCTGTTATCCCCTTCCATGTTTATCTTTTACATTCCCTTTTTACATTATTATTGCCAGTCTTTCATTCTCCATCCTTTCTAGATGCCCCAACCATCCCATTGCCCTTCTTTGTACTTTCATTCTAACATTATGGTTGTTTATGCCACACCCATTCATAGCACATTTATTTCAGACCCTATCACTCAGACTCTTACTGATCACTATGAGCGCTGTGTTGTATAAAATGCACAATTTAAAATACACTAAACGTTTCAGGTATTTGAAGAAATACAAGTATGGCAACACTGAGCAGGATGACCTGTGGGAATCCCTGACTGAAGCCGCTCACAAATATGAAGTCCTCAGAGAAGATATGACTGTTAAACAAATCATGGACAACTGGACCAAGCAGACGGGCTACCCTCTCCTGACTGTCACCAGGGACTATCAACACAGCACTGCTGACGTCAAACAGGTGAGTGTTTGTATGAAAAGAAAAACTAATTTATGTACCTAAACTACATGAGAAACATCCTCTGAGTCTCAGGCGGGCGGCTGATTACAATACCTCAGGGTGGGGCCTTAATACACACCTGTTTTCTAAATTTTGTGAAAGTTTGGATCATTATATAGCTTCATATTATAATTTACTAATTGGATTTCATTGAATGTGTTTTATTACTCTGTATATTTTTAAATTTTATTTTTAATTAAATTTTTATTTTTAATATACGACAAAAAAAACAGTTATTTTTGCTGGTTGTCTAAATTTGCTGCGTTGAATAAATCACAATATCTTTGTATATAGTTATCTAATATTAATAATAATACACGCAACTGATACGCTAATTCTAAAACTGGAGGTGATATTGAATGCAACACGAGAGCAGCGGTGAGTGTCCCATAAACTCTGTAAAAAACATTGATATTTCTCAAATACCTCACACGTCAATAAGGACGATATTAGCAAAAAATATACAATACGCCTTTTATTGGGCAGACATTACCCAATCATAATAATTCACAATCGCTGACGAGGTATAAACAAAGCAAGCGGAAACAGGGTTGACACACGCTCCATAGCAAGTCTTATGCCCGCTTTCCACTGCGAGCGGGAAATAGCTGAGCGGGAGCGGGAAATAGCTGAGCGGAGCGTAGTAAAATAGTTTTGGCCTTCCATTGCGAAAGAGTTTTATAAAATAATGGTATTTGCCTTCCACAGCCAACGAGCTCGGCGGAGTGAGCTAGGCGGGAAATGAGATGAGTCAGATGAAAGAGTTGCTTGCCTTCCATCTACAGCGGGCTTAGCGGAGCCAACTAGTGTGTGACAGCTCGTTGCAGCCTACGCCCAGATCAAACGTTTTAATTATTAATAAAAAAATATTTTTTTTTGTTTCGAAAAATAAAAAAGTAATGTATTATTTTGCTTTAATACATAAAAAGTAGATGTTTGAAATAAAACATACATTTTAATATTTTCAAATTTATAAAATAATGCATGATGTGCAGTTTGTGACAGCTCGTTACAGCCTACGCCCAGATCAAACGTTTTAATTATTAATAAAAGAGTTTTTTTTTGTTTCGAAACATAAAAAGTAATGTATTATTTTGCTTTAAACATAAAAAGTAGATGTTTGAAATAAAACATACATTTTAATATTTTCAAATTAATAAAATAATGTATGATGTGTTTTTGTAAATCATGTATGATGTGTTTTATCGCTGTCACGCAACTGCGCGGGTTGGCGCGGGGGGCACGGGGGAGCTGAGTCAGTTGAAAACTAGCGGCCGAGACCATGACACAGCGGACCCATTTTTACTCGCTCAGTCAGCTCCGCTCACTCCGCTGTCGGTGGAAGCACTTCTATGAAATTTACTGTTGCTAGTCGAGCGGAGTCCGTACGGAGTCCGCTGGAAACTCGCTCAACTCTGCGACCACTTTTGTAACTCTTTGTACTCGCTCAGTCCGCTCCGCTGACTCGCTGTCGGTGGAAGCACTTCTATGAAATTTACTGTTGCTAGTCGAGCGGAGTCCGTACGGAGTCCGCTCCGCTCGCAGTGGAAAGCGGGC
Source organism: Agapetus fuscipes (assembly GCA_951799405.1). NCBI lineage: Eukaryota > Metazoa > Arthropoda > Insecta > Trichoptera > Glossosomatidae > Agapetus > Agapetus fuscipes. The sequence goes on along the minus strand of OX637358.1, from coordinate 9,015,156 downwards.
ATTAGTGTTGCAGTCAAATCCGTCTATTCGGTAAATATCATAATGAACTGTATCAAATGCCAAGACACACTGTGTGAGGAGGACTCAATCACCTGCGCCAGGTGTTTAGTTGGATATCATTTCTTCTGTGTGGGTATGGGCGAGAAAGCTTTTAAAAGTATGCTGAAAATGAACAAAAACAAATGGAGATGCCCTGATTGCAAACTAAATTCGTCTGCAAACGACGACTTGTGGCCAAAATTAGAAAAATATCTTATGGAAAAACTAGATCCAATCACCCAGTTTATTCAAATGGATCTAGCAAAGGATTTAACGGCAATCAAAGAAAAAGTCACACAATTTGAGGAAATCAAAAACTCAATCCAATTTCTATCCGATGAATACGACAGAATGAACAAAGTATTGAAAAGGAATGAAGGCCAAATGGAAAAAATCAGGGCGGACAATCTGAATCTGATCGATAAAAACAAGACTTTGGAACACCGAATTAACTTAATGGAACAGAGGCAGAGAAGAGCGAACATAGAAATCCAACAGGTACCTGAAAGAAAGGGGGAAAACTTACTAGAAGTTTTAAAAATAACTGGCGATGTAATAGGTTTTCCTATCAAAAAGGATGATATCATAGCATGCCATAGAGTCCAGCATCAAACTAACTCTACAAATCGTCCAAGAAACATTATTGTCGAACTCCCAAATGGCCGTTACCGTGACAACTTCCTTCAATCAGTTAAACAATTTAACAGGGGCAACAAGACAGAAAAATTGAAATTGAAAATGATTGGCTTTAATTCAAATGACTCCTTCTACATTGGTGAACACCTATCGCGGTACTTCAAACAACTGCATGCAAGGACCAGGATGTTAGCTAAGGAAAAACAAATAAGATATGTGTGGATACAAAACGGAAAAATATTAACAAGGAAAAACGACGCATCCCCGATAATAGAAATGATGGATTACGGCTCATTGGACAAATTGTAATGCACTATCCTGGGCAGTCTTCTGAAATCAAGATTAAATCTGTTTCATACTTTTTTTTTTCATTATGTCAATTTTTTATCAAAACGTCAGAGGACTAAGAACGAAAACCAATGAAATTTATATAGAAACTCTTAATGAAGATTATGATATTATTTGCTTAACTGAAACCTGGCTACACAAAGACATAACTAACGAGGAATTATTCGATGACAGATATATTGTTTTTAGACGGGACCGTGAAGATACAGTTTTTTCAAGTAGATCAATGGGCGGCGGAGTTCTGGTTGCGGTCAAAAAGAATCTCAATGTTAGAACTAGGCGTGAATGGCGCTCTGGGATGGAAGATCTATGGCTAACAATAAGGAATAGTGATGGTCGCCCTGACATTAACATATGTGTTGTCTATATCCCTCCAGACGCTAAAACCGACCAGCTCCACAACCATCTAAATAAATGCAGTGAGATTTGCCTTGACTCTCCACCAGAAACCACAAATATAATATTAGGAGATTATAACTTACCATCTATTGTCTGGTCACCTTACTCTGATGATTATCTGAATATTACCTCTAAGAGTGGTGCGAAGGCTCAGCTTCTGGAGGACATGTTGTCTCTGACCGATTTCAAGCAGTTCAATTCAGTATACAATAGTATTAATTCTGGTATATTAGACCTTGTTCTCTCCAATGCTCCAATGAAGGTGTCTTCGACCGTAGGATTGGTGCGGGCGGACAGTTATCACCCTCCATTGGTCGTGAGTATTGCTCCTTCTCTTGTCCCGATTGGTCTGAGCTGCAATGCCGAGCGTGTTCGTTATAATTTTCGCAAAACCAACTTTACGTCGTGTAAGATGGAACTCTCCGAGATCGATTGGTCGTTCCTCGAAGATCTTGATGTTAACGATGCTCTGCAGCTTTTTTACAACTCAGTTTGGCGAGTAATTGAACATCATACCCCAAAAATGAGACCTAAGTCTCACAAATACCCTTCATGGTACAGCGCTTCCCTTATCCATATGATTAGGGAAAAAGACAAAGTTCACAAAAGATTTAAAATATATGGTAACGAAACGGATAAGAAGGCCTTTGCTGTCTTGCGAAATAGGGTGAAGAAGTCAATTAAAAATTGTCACAAATCATATGTAGCCTCCATCGAGGCCTCGCTCAAGCACTCCGCTAAACCCTTTTGGAGTTATGTAAACTCACACAAACACTCAAGTTCCATACCACGGGAGGTGAGTTACGAAGGAGTCACAGCTAATGGTGGTGAGGGTGTCAGCAATTTATTTGCAGAATTCTTTTCTTCTGTCTTTGTCGACTCCTCTATAATTGACGAACACTCAGAAAACTCCTCTTTTGTATCTCACCTTTCTCTTTGTCGCTTGTCTCTAAGTAAGTACGAAATATTAAAAATTATCAATAGTTTAGATATTAACAAGGGCATTGGAAGTGACGATATTTGACGAATTTATTTGTAAAGGAATGCGCTGACGAATTGATTGATCCTTTGTTTACTATTTTTCAGCGATCGCTTGACAGCGGTGTCTTTCCGGTTTTGTGGAAGGTCTCGAGAATTGTTCCTATTTTTAAATCCGGCAACAAAGCGGACGTAAAAAACTATAGGCCCATCAGTCTATTGCCTGTCTTCTCGAAAATTTTCGAGAAGGTCGTGTACGCGTACGTCTATCACCACGTCGGTCCGCTGCTAGACAAAAACCAGCATGGTTTCGTCTCCAAAAAATCCACGAATACCAATCTGATGGAGTTCGTGAACTACCTGAGCGAAAGTCTTGATTCCAGGGTCCAGGTGGACGCTATCTATACCGATCTCAGCAAGGCGTTTGACCGGGTTGATCACAGTATTCTTCTGAGGAAATTGCATGGGATGGGCATTGGGCGTGGTTTGCTAAACTGGTTCAGCTCTTATCTTAGTGACAGGGTGCAGTATGTCTCTGTAGGAGGACACGACTCTGGTCCAATGGTGGTCACCTCTGGTGTGCCACAGGGTTCGCACTTGGGTCCCCTATTGTTTTTAATATTTATGAATGATCTTGGCGCGAATCTCGCTTGCAGTTATCTGATGTACGCTGACGACCTAAAATTATTCATTCAGGTAAAAGACATGGGCGACTGCCATAAATTGCAGACTGACTTGAGTGCTTTGACTGCTTGGTGCTCTACTAACAACATGCTGTTGAATACAAGTAAGTGTTATTCTATCACGTTCACCCGTAATAGAAAGGTTACAAAATATGACTATAAAATCAACAGCGTGTGCATTGACAGGGTCACCGCGATCAAGGACTTAGGCATCACACTCGATGCAGAACTTACGTTTAGGAAACATTACGAAATCATTACACAGAAATCATATAGGACTCTGGGTTTCATCTTCAGAATTACGAAACCCTTCAAAAACCCAAGTAGCCTGATAGCATTGTATTACTCATTAGTCCGTAGCATACTCGAGTACCAGTCCTTTATATGGTCACCCCACTATGCCGTTCATAAAGATAACATTGAACGTGTTCAAAAGTGTTTCACGAGGGTACTCTCTTACAGAGCAGGTTTAGGAAGGGAAAAAGCTTACCCTGAGCGACTTCGTCACTTTAAGATGGATACGTTGTATGATAGGCGCAATATTGCTGAACTTGTATATCTTTGTAAGCTCATACATGGAGATTTGCACACAACAGATATTGAAAGTTTGCATTTTCATGGAAATGTACGATTAAGAAATAGCGAAACGTTTAGAATCAGGAAATACAATTCCAACGTTGGTCATTTTCGACCTATTGATCGAATGATGAGGTCCTACAATGCTTTAGAGAGAGTTCTTCCCGATATTGATATATTTTCCAGTTCAATTGAATCACTTAAAACTGCGATAAGGGGTAATTTTTGTCGAGATTGATAATTTTAAATTTATATTATATCCTGTTAATGAATCATACCTAAGCTAATCTTTAAACAACCCTAAATCATGGTTTGAATATTCTATTCTATTTTTGTTTATATTTGTAAACAATTTTCATGTATGTTTTTATTTCTGTTTGCATGGCTGACATGGTGTTCAGTATTCTTATTTTAATTTATTAAATGCCTGAAATTTCAACGCAAGCATTTTATAGACATTGCCGGTGACGTTTTATGAATCTGATGCATTGTGCGTGTGTGCGTTGGTTATCGCTGTACAGCATTGTATGCTGTATATGTGCGTTGAAGCTCAGCGCCCCGGCATAGTGTATTTACCTATTCCAACTCATAATACCTACTCCCGCTAATTAATTATTGTTAAAATAAGATTATGCGATAGGCACCTATTATTGGAGCATTGGAGATACTTATGTGTTTGTATTATTGTGTTTTTTTTGTGTATGTGCTACTCCTTTGTTCTGTTGGTGTCTTTAAGAATAAATAAATAAAATAAATAAATAAAATTTATGTATATATATTTTTTTGTTTAGTTTGTTTTGAATGTGATTTGATTTTGTGAAATTTTAAGTCTTTTATTTTAAATTTGTTTTTAAAGATTGTTTTCTGTTCAACTTGTAATTTAATATTTTTTAACTATCAAATATTTTTATTTAAAAAAAAACTAATGATGTAAAGTGCCCTTGAGCTGATTTTTCACAGTACAGCACTGAGGAAAAAATCCAAGAAATAAATAAAAAAACAAAAAAATACACTCACAACTGGTGATGTTATATCTTTCCTACAAATTTTCTATTTACACGATTGAGGGGAATTCACGCAGTGTTTTATACTCACGGTTCTATTGACGCCAAAAAGGGCGCGCGTGCCTCTTTCTATTCCTGTTTTGTGTTTGTATAGTGGAGTGCAAGAGTTCAGTTGCATTCCTTTAGTTTTTTTATTATCTTTAATGCATGGTCAATTTTTTCAGCGCCATTTAGTGGCACTAGCCACCCCAAGGGCGTCTTCTGTGCACTGATCTTTCCCTTGGTATAGGCCATGCCCCACACTCATTACCTATTGCTTATATCAGGAACGCTACATTACGGATTCATCTCCTCCATCCATGGTCGCATGGTGGGTGCCCGTGACCTACCTGGGAGGGGACCGGCCTTCCATCACGCCCTCCAGGGAATGGCTGAAGCCCGAGAGCCACGAGCAGTCTCAGCAGCTGCCTGCGCCGCCCCGCAAACACTGGCTGCTCTACAATGCCAACATGTCTAGTGAGCTACCAAACAATAGCAACCAATAACAACAATACAGCTTATTTCTCCCGCACCTTCTCTCAGACCAACACCGAGGTCAGATGAATCAAGAAGCACCTGCATGAACATTGGCACAAGAAAGCTTCATAGTCAAATTCAGGTTAGGTTAATGGTCGTAAGACATAATTTTAAAATTACATAAAGTAAAATAAATAAACAGGTATTTAACCATACCGGATATTTATACGGCAGAGGGCAAGGAGATTGTGTGAGACACATCCAGCGAACAAGTGTCTCCTGATGATGTTGGATGAAAAGCCAACAAAATTCTCTAACTAACAGTTCATATTATAGATTCTACATTTGGAAGAAATAAAATATATTGTAATTGTAAACAGTGCTTTACCAAAACTATTGTAACTACAGGTATGTGACAGACATCTGTCATTAGAGCATTGGAGATCTTATGTTTTTCTATGATGTGTTGTCTTGTATAAATGTGTTCTTACCAATTGCTCCCATCAAATTCTATCATAAAAGGTGCCACGGAAATCTTTTCATCAAACACTCCTGAACTTTATCTGGGCTTGCCATCACTGACGTTTGTTGGTTTCCAGGTTTGTACAGAGTGAACTACGATGCTGAGAACTGGGATCTGCTCATACAAGCTCTCAACAGCCCCAAGTACACAGACATTCCCACTCTCAACCGCTACCAGCTCATCCTGGACTCCTTGGACCTCGCCTGGAACAATAAAATAAGCTACCATATTCCAATTGGGTAATAATTATTTATCATTAATGATTATTATGACTACATAAGTTTCATGACTAATAGGTTGGTATGAAAATGGTTCACTTTGCCAATATCACCCCTGTTTTATGTTTAAATTTGAAATGTTTTCCTGTTTCAGTGTTTATTTCAAACCTAAAAATCAGAAATATCTCTCTATGAACTGGGAAACCTCTACTTCAACTGAAGTGGCTGCCCTTATCTTTAAAAATAAATCTTGCGACATCTTTGAGGACATTGCAATAGAAGAAGTGGCTTTTTATGTTCAGTTTCATATTTGATATTCAAGATCTTTGTACATGTGTACTTTTACATTCATCGCTTAACTTTGGTTGTTCTTTCACAGCATTCTCTCATATCTGTCTCACGAGATGTCCACCATCCCTTGGAGAGCAGCTGATAGTGGCCTGAAGTCGGTAGACAGCATGCTCAGGAGGACCGCGGCGTACGGACCGTACAAGGTTTTCATGAGGAGAGTTCTGCAGGCGGCATTCATAGCCAATGGTGGTCTGTACAACACATCAGTCATAAATCCAGAGAGCCTTCAAGGCCTTAAACATCAGGTAAGCTTGATTTATCCTCGACTTATTGTTGGTATTAGGCTAACCTCTCATACTGTAATAATTAGTATACTTAGCCAATATCAACTGTTTAAAGTAAGAGCAGTAAAAGTTTATGTTCATTTGAGATTTGGGGTTATATTTTGTAATTAAAGTGTGAAATGAGTAAGCGCGAACTTATATGCGTCTGTTTTTGAGAATACATGTGTGAGAGCAGACATCTCTTTTTTACTTCCATTCTTTTCCATTTGGTTTTATTTTCATCACCTACTAAACAGAAGCTAGATATTGAAAAACTTGTTATAATTAGTGGTCCTGTAATGGAAATCATGGAAAACATGATAATTCTTGGGATTTCTAGTTGAGATTACATCTAAATTGTACAAAAAAGTGGAATGATGTGTTTTAGGAGTTGATCAGCGATTGGTCTTGTCGTATGGGCGTACCAGAGGCCAGAGACGAGGCGGGCAAACTCTTCAACAGCTGGGCACAACAGGGTGCCGGCAAACCCAATCCGTAAGTTAATTATTTTTAAATTTAAATTTTTTTAAATTTTAAAAAAATAGATTTGTGGAAAGGAATGCAATCCACCAACCTATTTTACCTGGCCAGTTGTCTTCATGCGAAAGCAGAAGCTTGTGTGCATGCAACGGCATCTGTTGAACCAGGGTCGAAGTTATCGTCGCGGGATTCGAACCAGCGTTATCCGGTTCCAAATAACCTGTCTTGATCCCCGCGGCCATAACACCGACATAAATAAATTATATTGGTATGATTTATTTGGTGATCGCTGTTTTTGTGTGAATCGTCCAAGACTCTCTGCAATAGAAAGCTCCAAACAAGACCCAGTTGCTGACCTATGACGACCGATCTTTGGTCATTCCTTGACTCATAGGTTGGTATGAGGTTGACCACCCATACTGTAAAAAATGGTTCACTTTGCCAATGTCACCCCTGTTTCAGGGAAGGTCGGCAAGAGTTGCAAGGCTTATGTTCATTTGAGATTGGGTTTTTATTGTAGGTCCACATGCCGCATGTGTTAGCGCGAACTTATACACGTCTGCTTGTGGGAATGCATTTAATATGAATCTTAAATGATATAAGTATATGTTTGCAACTAAGATTTAGATTTAGATTTTAGTCAGATTAAGTTTTCAACCCAGCTAAGAGCCTATTTGAAATTATATTTTTTATGGTTTGTGTATTAACACTGAAAATTCATGTTTTTTTATTGTTATTTAATTAAACAACACTTTTTAAATTTTAAAACACTGTTTTATTTCCACAAATATATAATATATTTAAAAATTATTAACTTGTAAATATTTCAAATAGTACTAACGTTTTTGACCAATATAGTCATCTTCACTTCACTACCTGAAGATGACTATATTGGTCGAAAACGTTAGTACTATTTAAAATATTTAAAAGTTAATAATTTTTAAATATATTATATATGACCGGTCCGTAGCTCAGTGGTAATACTGCGGACTCTGAATGGGAAGGTTGTGGGTTCGATTCCCGGCGGAGCACAAAAAATATACCATTTATATTTTCAAATTTTCTCTTCGCCGGGTTGAAAAATTCATAAAACCTTTACCAATGACCGGTCACCAAAGGTCCATCCAGCCTTCCAGCAACTGGGTCTTGCTTGAGAATTGGCGCTTTGTAGCGACGACGATCAAGCTCGTAAAAAGGTCGATACACTATATGTGTAGCTTAGTTGCGTTTTTAAGTTTTTATATATTTGTGGAAATAAATCAGTGTTTTAAAATTTAAAAAGTGTTGTTTAATTAAATAACAATCAAAAAGCATATTTGAAAATTTAAATTGAATATTTTTTGAGCTCCGCCAGAATCAGAACCCACAATCTTCCATTTACAAGTCTGAAGCGTTACCACGAGACTACGAACCAGTCAATGATGATCATAATGAATCAGTTACCTTTTCATGAGCAATGTTTTGTAACATTGCCACTCCAAGGGCGCCCCAAAAGTTTCGGTGAACAGAACAGTCTTGAAACGTCTCTTGAAGAGATTGCTATGGGAAATCTCTCAAACTACTTGTAGCAGTCACTGCAATAGCATACTCACCAAACACTGTTGGAGACATGCGCAAAGGCTCATTGACCAATGTGTATCTGTGAAAATGAAATATTTCTGTGTGCTCCGCCGAGAATCAAACACATGATTATCCAATACACTCTGAACAATATGACGTGTACCAAGTCGTTGATGTGGTTAGGTTGAAAAAAGTCAGCAGACTGCATTGGCTGAGTCACATCCAGCAAATGGACCATCGGAGCCTGGAAAAGATGGTTGTGATGTGGACCCAATACTAAATGTACCGTCCTGCATTTAGTATTTCTGCCAAGTGACAGACAGTGCTGTGAACTGATTATCGGGAATCCATTTTTTATTTCCTATGTGTCACGTCACATAACTGCGGGATATTTTGAATGTTTGGAGTCCATTATTACAACATGTTTGCTTTAATTGACTGTCTAGGATTCCAGCTTATCTTCGAGATACTGTTTACTGTGCCGGAGTTGCTGCAGGAGGCCCTCAGGAATGGAAGACAGTCCTGGAGCGGTACACCGCAGAGAAGAATGAAGAAGAGAAGAAAAATCTTCTGAAAAGCTTCTCGTGCACAACGGATAGCTCACTGCTAGCAGGGTAAGTGAAACGTTACACTTTACTTCCCCCAGTATTGTTTGGCTTGTCCACCATTTGATTCTAGGATGTCCTTTCAATGAAATTGTCTTAAGAATCACATTCTACACAATCTGAATCTTGGGGTGGCTAGTGCCACTGAACGGCGCCATTTAAAAATTGGCCAAAAAGTAAAACACAATAGTATGAGAGGTGTTTTAAATATTTGTAAAATCAATATCTTTCAGGGTTTGTTGGTTTACACAGTGAAAGTCCATTGTATAATTAATCAAATAAGTATACTGTTGTAATTCACTTTTTTATTATTTTATTTTAAATATGTCTAACAGTTTTCGCCTAAAAAGGCATCCTCAGGACAATGACAATTAACTATATGATAATTTACTATTGTCATTGTCCTGAGGATGCCTTTTTAGGCGAAAACTGTTAGACATATTTAAAATAAAATAATAAAAAAGCGAATTAAAACAGTATATTTATGTGATTAATTTGTAAAATCAACTTCAAGTTTTTTTAAGACACATTGGTCCAGTACAAACAAACAGTACAAACATAAAAACATTGCTCCTCCCAACAATTTAAATCATATATGATTTTTAAGGTTTGATGTTTATTTTTGCATATTTATTTTAATGTAATTTCAGGATGCTAGAGATGTGCCTTCAGAACAATAGTGCTATCCGTCCCCAAGATGTTGGGGATTTGTTTTCTTCCACTAGCAGCACTGAGGAAGGCTTCTATCCAGCCAAAACCTTCCTGTACCAGAGGACTGACGACATCTACAAGAAGTAAGGAAATGCTTGTGTACTTTTTAATTAGATAACTGAAATTTTGTTGGTTGCGAGTTATTTATGCCAAATATTTTTCTTTGTCAACGATTACTGGATCGGTCCGTAATCTAGTGGTGAACACTTCTGACTCATGAATAGAAGGTTGTGGGCTTGAATCCCGACGGAGAACAAAAAATTTACTATTTATATTTTCAAATACTTATGATCTTCGCTGGGTAAAAAATTTATATATTATCTATACCTTTTTATATATACCTTATTATATATACCTTTACCAAAGACGGGTCACTAAAAGTCCATCCAACCTTACAGAAACTGAATCTTGCTTGAGAATTAATACTTTCAGCGATGACCAAGCTCGCATAGGGCTCTTGAGGTGTGATACACACAAAAACAGCGCTCACCAAATAAATCATCTAAATATTATTATTATTATTTCTCCAAGCTCTAATTGCACAGACCTACAAGGCTTAAAATGAATGTGGCTTAAATCGCAACTAATGCCACCATCTTGTAGAACAGGGGTCTCCAAACTACGGCTTGCAGACACCAATAAAAAAGTTTCGTTTTAGATATTGAGAACGGAAAGATTGGCCACGCGAACTAGAAACGTACAACTTACATACGCTGTCACCCCTCTGCCAAAATGCATAAAAAACACTGTTTCTGAGTGTCAGATTTTCCACGCCGGGGGACAAGTCACGCAGACCCTGCTGGCCCGCCAAATCACATCGAAATTTCAATACCGCCCTTGGGTAAAATACTTTGGAGACTTCTGTTGAGGAAAATCACTTGTTTGTCTGAAATGATGTCCTGTTTCGGTGTTTATTTCCAACCCTAAATAATATACCAGCAAGGTTAGCTCTACCTTCACAAGAAATGAAAACCATCCTCCTTAAGAGCTGGGAAATCCACACTTTGACTGAAGTGGTTAGCCTGCTTAGCTGTCAAAATAAAAAAGTTCATTCGCCACATGTGAACAATATATTTTCAACCCATAGCTCAATCGTTTCAACCTCTATTTTTTTATGGAAAGGACTGAGTTGTAATCCCACCCATATCCAAAAAATATATTTCTTGATTTTAATCTGAATGATGAAAGAAAGCTTCTATTTAATTAATTTATAATTGACTTTTCTGTTTCAGCTCTCCCTCTCTTTTGAACTCCTTCATCACTGCAATTGCCAACCAGATCAAAGACAAAGTTGAATACATGGAGGTTAGTAAATATAACTGATTAAACTTTTTAGAGTTTGTGTATTCACACTGTGATAATTCATTTTATCTCATCCTACCTTCTCATTTCTCTATGGTTTTGTGTTTTCAATTTTGTAAGTATCCTTTTGAAAATGAAATCTATAATCTATAATCTAAGTTGCAAGGATATATTCATTCAAAGCTCTCAGATGTGTGCCCACAAACAAACATGTGCAGTTCGCGCTTACAAATGCTGATTGTGTACTTACAAATAAAATCCAAACCTCAAATGAACATAAGCCGTGCAACTCTTGCCAACATTCCCTGAAACAGGGGTGACATTGGCAAAGTGAACCATTTTTTACAATATGGGTGGTCAGCCTCATACCAACCTATAAGTCAAGGAATACGAGCAATAAATAACATTTAAGTATAAAAATCAACTTAATAATCAACTTAATCAACTTAAAAGTACTTGAGGTATAATAGATGCTTAATTTGTGAAAATAAAACTCCATGTTTTAAAAAAAAATATATCTTCTCATGTAAAAGTGTTTTTTTTTAGTTTGTCTCATGGGCTCGTCTCCCCAAGCCAAAGGAATCTGCAAAAACCATCGAAGAAGCCCTGAAGACCATCCACAGTAACATTAAGTGGATAGACAGAAACATGAGCATCCTCATGGTAGAACTCACAAGACCAATCAAACAGCTACAATAACAATATCACATTGCATGGAAACAACCTGCAGGGTGATGAGGAAAAGCTGTGAATCACACTACCAGGTTGCTTTGGAGTATGCTGATCAATATTTTGTTGTTGGTTTCTAAATACCCTAGTTGCATAGACCGGTGATGTCAGCCGCCAAGAGAAAAACAAATTTGTAATGTCCAATCTGTATGTTTTTTTTATAAGTATAATTATGATATTCCTGGATTCCTGGAGGGAACTGGATTTGGAGACGCAATTTAAAAGAAGTCTCAAGACTCACCTCTTCGTCCAATCATATGGACAAGCGCCTTTGTAGTGACACATTGTCTTAAAAGGCGCTATATAAATTCTGTGCTTAATATTATTATTCCTCTTCATACTCAAGGTATGTCACCCTGCGATAAGATATCTGAAAATCAGTTATTTTTGTCGTATAAAAATGTTCTTTATTTAAATAAATTGGGTTTGTAAATATTTCCACTGCATTATTTTTCTTCTCTCAGTGATATTTCTATCGGGAATCGACCATCATCATGGCTATTTTTAAATATTGCCATTCAGACTTTCTTTGGGATACTTCTAAAATCCTTAAATCAGGGGGTTTCCGCATGGTCTTCCAGATTCTATGCTGTTGCCCATGCCATAGATTGGTTCATCTGCTTTCAGAGATCATTTCTCCCCTCCAGGACAAGAGGGGGCCGTGGCCAGTTATTACTGGTTAGTTGCTTACACCGACGACTGTTCTGATATGATGAGATTAGAAGGGACTGAGGAATATCAAAGCTGTGGGTATGATAGGATAGGGAATACAATTTGTATCCCTCAGCTTAAATGGGCGATACACAATAGTTTGCAGAAGCGGAATCATCGCTATTCCTGAACAGATCTATCTAATTACTCTACTCATCAAAAAAACACAAATAAGCTACACATATAGTGGAAATTCTTGCCAGCGTTATCTCCAAAGGGGTCGCATGTGGCGATTCGGGACCTATTTATTTTTATGGGTAAGGGGACCGGCCTCATACCAACCACTTTCAGTTGAAGGGGGGGTTTCCCAGCTCCCGGGGGGGCTGATTCTCATTTCTTGTGAATTCTACCAATTGAGCTATCAACCTTTTTACGAGCTTGGTCGTCGTCGCTACAAAGCGCCAATTCTCAAGCAAGACCCACTTGCTGTAAGGCTGGATGGACCTTTGGTAACCGGTCATTGGTAAAGGTTTATGAATTTTTCAACCCGGCGAAGAGAAAATTTGAAATTATAAATGGTAATTTTTTTGTGCTCCGCTGGGATTCGAACCCACAACATTCCATTCAGAGTCCGAAGTGTTACCACTGAACTACGGACCGGTCAGCATCAAGGATGCTTTTTTTTATTCCACTGTAAATTTTGTATAAACATCCATTGCTGGTACGTACTTAAGTACCTAACTTCAGGGCTGTCATTATCGTGTAGAACCATTGATGAATATAAAAGAAATAGACAATGAGGATATCCAGGACTCGGCACATAATATGTCAGTGTGCCTCGTAATTGGTGAGAAATGCGCACTAACGACCTGCTTCAGGGAAACGACAATGTAGTGGCTGCTGCCAGTGAGGATAGGTGGTTCTGGACACGTCAAGTGAGTATATAAAGAAATAGATGGAGAATCAAAAAAATTGCTGGTTTGTATTTTTTTATTTTTTGCATATATAACGCTTTTATCTCGAGTTCATCCTCAGTCGTCGTGCAGAGAAGGCGTATCCTGAAGACGTTGGCTATGTCACCAACGAAACGTCGAGAACTAGGAAAAAAATAACACACTCCATCTTTATCTTTTTATACTAATCTAATCTAATCTAAGATGCAAAGATATAAACCATTTAAGATTTATATTAAATGCATCCCCACGAGCAGAAATGTATACTTTCGCGCTAACACATGCCGCATGTGGACCTACAATATAAAAACGCAATCTCAAATGAACATAAGCCCTGCAACTCTTGCCGTACTTCCCTGTAACAGTGGTGACATTGGCAAAGTGAACCATTTTTACAGCATAGGTGGTCAGCCGCATATTAACCTATAAGTCAAGGAATACTAATCGATGTGTAAAAAAGCCCGTGACGATGTACCTACAGATCGACCAGCCTAAACTGAACGCGGGGAAAATCGGGACTAACGCCGCCATCTTGTAAAACGTCACTTTTGATAGTAATGTGATGTTGGCAAAATTGCTAAAATTTAAGGAGTATTATGTTGAAGAAAACTCAAATAAGTAAGACCTGTACCCTGAGTACGAGTTTTTTCACTTTACTCCAAGTATTTTGTATTCGAGAAAAATGTATGTGAACTTGTAAAGCACCCCTGGCAAAACAAGTTTCGAAACTTTTTGAAAGTTTTCGCTGAGTTGAAAAATTCATATACATTTACCAAAGACCGGTCCATCCAGCCTTGCAGCAACTGGGTCTTGCTAGAGAATTGGCGCTTTGTAGCGACTACCAAGCTGGTAAAAAGCCCAGTCAATGGCTCAGTTGGTAGAATGCTTGCATTCCATGCCTCCCGATCCCCACGGAGGGTGTCAGAAAGGGTTTCCGGTTCGGTGTTAATTTCAAACCAAAATAAAATACCGGCAAGGTTTACTCAGCCTTCACAAGAAATGAGTGCCAGCCCCCTTGGGAGCTGGGAAACCTCTACTTCGACTAAAGCGGCGGGCGTAAGGCCGGCCCCATTACCTCTAAAAATAAATAGGTTCCACTCGCCAGATGCGATCCATTCAGGGAAAACGCGGCAAAAAGCTTCACTACATGTGTAGCTTAGGAGTGTTTTAAATGTGTAAAAAGCTGTTACAATGTAAAATCTATTGTTGAAATATTAATTGAGAATATCTGGCGGTCCGTGCTCCTTGACTGATAGGTTGGTATGAGACTGACCCCACGTGCTGTAAAAATTGGTTTACTTTTGCCAATGCCATCCTGTTTCAGGGAAAGGCGGCAGGAGTTGCAAGGTTTGTGTCCATGTGAGGTTTTGTTTATTTGTTTATTTGTAAATACCTGCATGCCCTGTCTGTGAGCATGTTGGTATTTAATATGAGCCTTAAACGTTAACATATCTTTGCAGCTTAGATTATAGATAGTACACACACATTCGACCGGTCCGTAGTCCAGGTGGTAACACTTCGGACTCGTAACTGGAAGGTCGTGGGTTCGAATCCCGGCGGGGCACATAAAATATACCATTTATATTTTCAAATTTGCTCTTCGCTGGGTTAAAAAAATCGTAAACCTTTACCAAAGACCGGTCATCAAAAGGTCCATCCAGCCTTAAAACAACTGGGTCTTGCGCTTTCTACAGCGACGACCAAGCTCGCAGAGAGCTCTTGAGGTGTGATACACACGAAAACAGCGCTCACCAAATAAATCAGCCTACATAATTTAATTTTTTTAAATTGCAATTTTATGTGTTTGTTTTTTATAGTAAGTAGCAAGTGCCTACTCACACAGCAATGATACGAAAACGTCCTCAGTATAACTTTGTAAGTAGGTACGTGAGTAATGAAAATGAAGCCTTGATCAAAATGGAAATCCTCTACAGTCTCGGCTCAATGATTTCTGCCGCCTTTCAATGGCACGGTGACATTGTCACGTACTTTCATTTATTTTAACCAGGTAGGTACCTTACTTTTGTAGTCTAGTGGGTAACGCTACGTACTCGTAATCGGAGACGGACGTGGGTTCGATTCCCGGTGAATCTAATCTAATCTCTAATCGAATCTAAGTTGCAAAGATGTGTAACATTGAGGATTCACATTATATGCATTTTCACAAGCAGATACGTATAATGAAAAAAACGGATTTTACTGACCGTGCAAAAGAGAAGAACGATTTTCTCTACGCTTCGTCGGAGTCATATCCGACGTCCTCAGGACACACGTTTTCTTTGAAATGTCTAACGACCGTAATCATAATTTAAAATCTTTAGATACGTATAAGTTTGCGCGTGCACATGCCGCATGTGAACTTACAATATAAAACCCAAATCTCAAATGAACATACACCCTACAAGCTGCAACTCTTGCGCACTACTCTGAAACAGGGGTGACATTGGCAAAGTGAACCATTTTCTACAGCATGGGTGGTCAGCCGCATTATTATTTTTATTATTATTAGTTCAGTTACTATGAGAAGTTACCCACAAAAAATGTTTTATCTACGATTTATCAAATTTGCGAATCAGCACTTATGTACATAGTTTTACATTAAAGGTGGCAATTTAGCTCTCTTTGTCAGGCATAATGTTCATATCATCTTGTTAAAATGTTACGTTAGGTGTTCTATCCTGCTAATGTTCTTGCAGCAACAGGTGTTGCCAGTTGAATTATTAATTACGATGCAAGGCAACATGCTAACTGAATACTGATCGACTGATTACTACCTTTTTGGAGTCGGAACAAATGATATAGACAAAAAAAACCCTTCAACTGATTGGCTTAAGGCTGTATAGCGTATAAGTTGGTGTAAACATGTATAATAATATTAGGATGATCCATTTGGGGAGCACTGTTTTTGTACTTATCACACCTCAAGAGCCCTCTGCGAGCTTGTTCGTCGCTGTAGAAAGTGCTAATTCTCAAGCAAGATCTAGTTGCTGTAAGGCTGGATGAACCTTAAGTGACCGGTCTTTGGTAAAGGTACCTATATGATTTTTTCACTCAGTGAAGAGCATTTTTGAAATTATAAAGTATTTTTTTTTGTGCTCCGCCGGGATGCGAACCCACAATCTTCCATTTACGAGTCAGAAGTGTTACCCACTAGAGTCTAGACCAGGGGTGTCCAACTCAAAATCGTGGCGGGACTTTTGTTTTTTTTGTTGTACTTTTGTCCATAATAATTCTGTTGATGGGGGGAGGGATAGACACGCAATTCAATCTTCGCGAAAAAAAATCGCGCCCCCAATTTGAAAAAAAAAACGCTGCCTTAAACAGATGTAGAACATATTGCGCAATAACTAGATGTCGCCACGGGCCGTATGTTGGACAAGCCTGGTCTAGACCATAGAGTATTACAAGGCTTACACTAGACTACGGACCGGTCAAATGAATAGATTCACTTGCCAAATGCGGGGAAAACGCGGCAGGAAGTTACACTACATGCGTATCTTAGTTGCGTTTTTTTTAAACCAAGAAAAGTCTGTATGGCTGTATTTAAAAAAAAACTAGGCATGACCTTCAATAGACCTCGATAGGACCTCAAAACCTTGACCTTGGACCTCAATAGGACAACGTGGATAAGATGGACAGTTGGAGAATCCCCCATGTAGCTGCCCACAGTATACCTGGAGGACATCATCTTCAAGGAAGAGATGAAGAGATAGCAGGTGCTCTACTTCCCAAGAGGACAACTCCTGTTCGATATTGTTACGACTGTACGAGCTTATATCTGTGTATCTTTACTGATGATTATGTGTTTATGTGTTTTAGTTGCATGTATAGGTGTGTCTAGACGTAAATATTTGGATGGTCGTACCTACTCGTGTTTGCTCGAAGCTTCCGTTCGAGACAATTATGGCATGGTCTGGTGTATGCTAGAAAAGCCTGTAGTCACCCATAAATACGGATTGCAGTGCTTTGAAGGAGATCAGTACCCGAATATTACCCGAGATGTTAACCGAGAAGTACAAAAGTTTAAACTGTCAACCTAGAGTACCTAAATTATAAAATTAATTTAATCGAAGTTTTATTTATTTGAACCCAAGAAAACAATCTAATCTAAGTTGCAAAGATATGTAACATTGAAGATTCACATTATATGCATTTTCACAAGTAAACACGTATAAGCTCGCGCTTGTACATGCCACATGTGAACCTTGAACCTACATGTCGAACACCGCATGTGAACCCAAATCTTAAATGAACATACACCCTGCAACTCTTACCGACCTTCTCTGAAACAGGGGTGACATTGGCAAAGCGAACCATTTTTTACAGCACGGGTGGTCAGCCGCATACCAACCTATTAGTTCCCTAACAATGTGTCGTTTATATCGTGACAATATTTTTGACAAAAGGTCATAGATGATCTAAAACAAGGAGAAGAACATCTTCGATATAAGTGGTATTGAAAGAAGAAGAAGAG
Source organism: Agapetus fuscipes (assembly GCA_951799405.1). NCBI lineage: Eukaryota > Metazoa > Arthropoda > Insecta > Trichoptera > Glossosomatidae > Agapetus > Agapetus fuscipes. Next base: position 8,997,157 of record OX637358.1, on the reverse strand, counting down.
GTTTCTTGAGTGGGTTCAGCGGAGGTCGCTGACCTTCATGTAAATTGCAACTGACACATACATTATAGGTTTAATAATGCTGACTTGAAACCAGTACCTACTTATGTAGGTAGACAGAGGCTTTTCCCCATACAAGCTGAGTGTATCTGTCCTACGTGGAATAATACGACAGAGGAAGATACAATTCATGTTTTTATTATTCTGAATTGATAACACAATTTTTACAATTATTCATGAATAATTACCAGATGACACTTTTACATGGATGACAAATTTTCCTTTATAAATAAATTTCCTTGACATACCAATACCTTAAAGGTGAAACTGAAAAAGCGACATATTTAACTAACAGGGCTTCTCAAATACTATTCCTCTTTCAGTGCAGGGCGGTAAGAGTTGCAGGGCTTATGTTCATTTGAGGTTTGGGATTTAATTTGTAAGTACATACCTATGCAGTATTTGTAAGCGCGAACTTATTTGTGCCTGTTTGTGAGCATGTTTTAAATAAGAACGCAATTTCCTCTAGCGGGGGGGGGGGGGCAATAAATGATCGAAAAAAGGTCATTTTAGTAATTGCAATACATTTCAATAAAAAAAAACTGATTATTTTGGTTAATTTTTTGGGGGGGTAGCTGCCTCTTTGGTTGGCTGGCTCTTACTGGGTACGCCCATGGTAGCAGGGTTCATGCTCATTTGGGTTTTCTATTTAGTAAGTACCTACACATGCAGCATTTGTAAAGGCTAACTTACACGTGTCTGCTTATGAGACATCTAAGAATACGATAGAGACCACCTAGAGGCATTCGAGATGTGGATTTCGAGGAAAATGAGCAAGGCGTCATGGGTTGAAAATAAGTCCCAACGAAAAGGTGTTGCAGAAAGTAGAAGAAAGGAGAGAGCTTATAAGTCACATTTTGAAGAGGGGAGCAAAACTAATTGGACACTCGATTAGACATACCTACCACTTAGGGACCTCTGTAACATCTTTGAAGGAAAAATCTTGGGATAACAAACCAGAGGTCGTCCAAGAATTTCATACTTCCAGGAATTGAAGCTGCTCATTGATGTCTCGTCCAATTCACAACTCAAGACGATGGCAATCAACAGAGATCAAAAGGATGGCAACCAACAGAGATAGATGACTGGCACACAAAGCACTGCCTTATAGGAGATGATGATGATGCTTGTTGCATTTTAATATTTTAATGTGATATTTATAATACAGAAAATAATAGGGAATCCTAAACATATCTTTGCCACTTAGATTATAGAAGGCGTTACTCGCGAATAGGTTCACAGCTAGCTTCGTTTTCGTTTTTCTCTAAATCATCACAACAAAAAATTTTTTTTTTTTGTTTATTTACAATTAAATTTGTACGGATTTTAAAATTCTCAGCACTTTTCTTACTAAAGGTCATTTAATTAATTACAAGGTAAAGTACCAGCAATATCAATTCAGTAAAGTATTGCCGATGTCATCCCTGTTTCAGAGAAATGTTGCAAGAAATAAATGTACTGCACAATGCACATACTTTAGTGGTAAACGGCGGTAGTCTAATGGGTACCGCTACTAATTGCAAGTGTTTGATTTTGCTTTCTTGTGCAAGTGTGTCTCTAGACGTAGGTATTTTGATGGTTGTATTGGTGTTCACTCGAAGCTTCTAATTAAGAAGATTCTTGCATGGGCTGGTGCGTATGCCTGAGTAATCTGTACACAATCTACACACCCATAAATAGAGATCGTGATGCTTTGAAGGAACTTTTTTCTCGGCGACCAAACTTGTCTTGTTGGGATGGGACTTTTCACAACCAATAAGCAACTCGGCTGGGTGATGTCAAGATATTGCCCATATTATTCCCCTTAAAAACAGGACAACATCTGTCAGGTCAGCTAAATACTTTAATATATTATTAGTCCAGAACACTTGACTAACAGGTTGGTATGAGGTTGACCCTCAATGCTGTAAAAACTTGGTTCACTTTTGCCAATGCCCCCCCGGTTTCATGGAAAGCCGGCAGGAGTTTCAAGGTTTATGTTTATGTGAGGTTTGGTTTATTTTGTATGTACACATCTGTATTAAATATGAGCCAAAATTTCAATATATCTTTGAAACTTAGATTATTATAAATTATATAATATACTCGAAGATGTAAAGTATGTAATACCGTGAATTTGATTATTGCTGTAGCCTGTAGGTGAGGCGGTGACTAAGGTTGCTTTCACGTTTGGATCAGATTAAATTAGACTCTACACACGAGGATAGTACGCAAGCAAGTTAATAAATTAGGGCATCAAGTTATTTAGTTGAAATAATCAGGATAATCAGTCAAAAAATAAAGTAACCAGAGCGTGTCGAGTTTATTAAAGTGCCCTTGATGGTCCACAAAACTTTACTTGGAAAGACACCCAAATATATCGCTGATTTAATCAAGCCCGTCGCCCTCGGCAAAAAAACGTTACACTACGCTCGGCAGAACCGGAGACAAGTCACGTTTTGAAGAGCCGATGAGAACAGTTAACACAGTATCTAGGAGCGTGCATTTGTAGTTGCTGGTCCTCTGCCCTGGAACCACCTGCCTCATCATGTGAGGGAGATAGAAGACCATGGAAAGTTCCGAAATGCACTGAAGACAGAATTTTTTTGATTTTTGTTATCATTTGCACAAGCGCCCTTGAAGTACATCAAGCAACGGCGCAATAAGGAAATCATCAAATATAAAGATATCAAAATATAAATGATAACGTTAATCATTAATGAAGTACCCCGAGTATACAACATTACGTAAATTTCCCTTGATCACGTAAATCGAAAAAGTATATTAAAACTAAATCGCTCACCACGAATGCTCTAGTGTCTCACATTTTGTTTGACTAATAACGTGATAACCTACTTTTTTATACTCGGGACAAAGTACATTTTCTCACTGGCAAATATCACATAACTTTTTAATATATTTTTCGTTATCAAGCCATGCATTTCTTCCATTATCTACACTCTTCCACTACTTCCTCCAAATCTCTTAACATGTTGAAATTACGTTCACAGCAACTGGATTTCGCGCGTCAGCTGTGAAGCAAGTTGGCGTACCAGTTACCTACCTTTCCGTTTACTGCCCGATGTGAACGAGTCTCTGTCTTGTGGCAGATACAGTAAATATTTACGTAATAAACGAAGCCTTTGCACTTTAGTATCGCGTTGGCTTTCGAAGTGAGAGCATCGCCGATATCTGCAGGAAATCAATCGCGCTTATAGGTTGTCGTATGATAACCAAAACACCATCAAGGTAAGCGAAAATATATATCTACATTCAACTCTTCTTTTGGTATCTTATTGCTAAGCTGCAGCCAAGCGCAACGCAACTAAGCTTCACATGTACTACAACTTCTTAGCGTGCTGCCCCCTAAGAGGTGGCGTGTGTAATCTATGTATATTTACAAAGAAAACCGGCGATCATAAAGTTTTTTTTAATTTAAGATGAACCTAAACGTAACTTAACTAAGCTGCACATGTAGAGCAACTTATAACCATATTGTGTTGCGTTGAACCTATTTACGAGTACTTGACAGGAAAGGAAGCCTTACGCCAACCACTTCATTTGAAGGGAGGGTTTTTCAGCTCCCGAGGAGGTTCGTATTCATTTCATGTGAAGGCTGATTGAACCTTGCCGGTATTTTATTTTGGGTTTATGACATAAAAAACGGAATCGTAAAAAAATATTTTATTTCTGACACCGTCACGTCGGTAGGAATCGAACCGTAGCTCTTGGCATGGACTGCAAGCATTACCAACTGAGCTATCGACCGTACTACGAGTATAATCCTAAGAAATTAAAGTAAATTGTTTTGCCCTACTAGAATGCTGCTAAACTCATTTTGAAACGTGTTTGTCGCCATTTTGTCTGAAATTGCCGTTGTCATAAAAAAAGTGAAAAACTCGCTTTGGAAAGTTTTCGTTTAATTTCACTTAAACTTTTTACATTAATTTAAAATTTAAATGTTTTTATAGGCTTGTATAACAGGTGTTATGGACCGGTGTCAGATCTATAATCTATTATCTAAGTTGCAAAGATATATTACATTTAAGATTTATATAAAATGCATTCCCACAAACAGACACGTACAAGTTCGCGCTTTAACACGCCGCATGTGAACCTACTGTTATGTAAATAGTAGATTAATATAGGTGTACATCGTAGGTTGCAATAATTATAGGCCTAAGAAATCTAGAAATTAAATGATCCTTTTGTACTCTTGAAGTTGGTAGAATGTTCGCGAGTTTACTGGCAAAATTAGCTCCTAGAGACTTCTGTCACTACAGTATATAAGGAGCAAAATTGAGTGCACTAAGACAGTGAGATAATTGCCTTTGATTGAAGAGTGTACAAGCGATACTGAACTGTGAAAATAAATTTGAGTTACTAAAAGTGTTTAAAATAAATATAAATTAATTAAAAATAAAGATCCTGAAAGAAGACCTGTATGTTTTAATTTAAAGACTTTCCGAACCCGAAAACATTACACTACAATATAAAAACCAATCTCAAATGAACATAAGCCTGCGACTCTTGCCAACCTTCCCTAAAACAGGAGTGACATTGGCAAAGCGAAACAGTTTTTACAGTATAGTTGGTGAGCCTCAAACCAACCTATAAGTAAAGGAATCCACCTAAAAAAAGTATCAAATAAATAGTCAACATTCCTTGATTTATGATAACAATAATATTAGGCTAATTTATATTTTGGTGAGCGTTTTGAAAATTGAATTATTTTGTCGTTCTCCACCGGGATTCAAACCCACTACCTTCCAATCACGAGACTTAAGAGACTCAAGAGACCACTAGACTACGGACCGGTTATAGATTGGTGTAAGGCCACCTATATTGAAAAAAATGGTTCACTTTTGCCAATTTCCTCCCTGTTTCAGGGCAAGTCGGCTAGAGTTGTAGTTCATTTTATGTAATTGTGTTTTTATTTTGCAAGTTCACATGCGGCATGTGTAAGCGCTAACTTACTTGAGATGCATGTGAGCGTGCATCTCCGTAAATAAAATAAAATATATATGTTGATTCAGATGCTTGATTTTTTGGTTCCGGATTATGACCGTGGTCCATTTTTTCTATTTTTTTTCTTTTTCTTCTTTCTTGATACTTGAAGACTTTCAGATGACGTTTCGTCTCCTCTGTGGGCGACTTCTTCAGCTCCGAAGAAGTCGCAAATATACACACCTTGCCAGAAGAAAATACTACTGAATCATCAAAATATGGACCATTTTGGTCATCAAAGTAGGTAAGAGCGCGCTCTGTTGTCTCAATAGGGTATTTGCAATAGTGAGGAATATGATAAAAAGTATATTATTTTGATAGATTTCGAAAAATCAAATAATAATATGTTGATTTGAAGCCGAATTTTTTTTTTTTCGATTTTATATTTAAAAAATAAAATATAGAAATTTGGACAAGTTTTTAAACGGATATGAGATCTGCTTCTTCTATTTCCGGTGCTGTGACGTCATATGTGGACGTCACTTTCTTTTATTGACATTCCGTACTCTGTTGACATGTGTTGTTGACAACAGAAACAAATGAAATGTTTTAAAGAAACACACAAACTTCTAAAAAAAACAACAGCCGCAACGGTGTAATCATGAAAAAGCGATGTTTGAATGACATGAATGTGAGGGCTGTCAGTTGATACGGCGATGTTTACAAGACCGTGACGTCACGCAAGAAAATTTATCTAGTAGCGTTTTGGCGCGAAAATTCAAAAATCGATTTTAAAATGCTTATAACAGTTATAACTTTGCTAAAAATACAACTATTTACAAAATACAAAGTTTTGTAAAAATACAAAGTTTTGGGCTAATAAAGCATAAACGAATTTAAATCACAAAAAAAAGAAAAATGTGAAAATACCCTATTACCCTTAAATTTTAGTCTAGTGGTAACGCTAAGGACTCGTAAATGCAAGGTCGTGGGCTCGAATCCCGCGAGAAGCACACAAAAAATACCATTTAATTTTTTTAAATATAATTCCTTGACTTATAGGCTGGTATGAGGTTGACCACCCACGCCGTAAAAAATGGTTCACTTTGCAGATGTCACCCCTGTGTCAGGGAAGGTCGGCAAAAGTTGCAGGGTTTATGTTCAATTGAGGTTTGGATTTTTTACTTGTTAGTACACATTTGTAAGCGCAAACTACACGTGTTTGTTTGTGGGCATGCGTTTAATATGAGCTTTAAATGTTAATATATTTTGGCAACTACTGATTATAGATTACTAGTATGTAAAACTAATTCCAATGCATCTCGCACGGAATTGCACGGTTAGGAGCGTTTATGAGTCCCAATAATGAATAGTTACACGTCTAGTTATATACATACATTAGTTCCATATATACATACATTATACACGTACAGTACTTACACCTTTTTGTTACTATAATTAATAAGTACTTAATGGCAATTAGTTGTATGTGACTAATTCATATATTTCCCAGAATTCCCACGTGCACAATATAACTCACAAGTTGTACTTATAACTTATCAAGTGAAGTTTTATGTTCTTTTTAAATCATTAAAAACTAACAACAAGAACCTACTCTTCGACATATCGTCCCCTTAGTGCTTGTTTGTCTCACCTCCAACAGAGGTTATTTTACATGAGCAATGTTTGCATGTGTTTTGAACCTATGTGTCGTACGAGTATGAATGCTGGAAATTTATTTTGAAAATATTTAAATCAACTCTTACGTTTTACGTTTTTTTCTTAGCTCAAATTGTGTAGAATGTCATTGTTAAGAATTGTATTCCTTGACTTATGGGTTGGAATGAGGTTGACCATCAATACTGTAAAAAAATGGCTCTGTTTGCCAATGTCACCCCTGTTTAACCCATTCGCGGACACACGAAATGTGAAGTAGGCTAGAAAAAACACACTTATTTTATCATCTCAAATTGTATTTTTATTATAATTTTTTTATCTATTTATTTATTTTATTTTTTTGACATCCAGGGACGAAACGGCTATTGCCGTGTTCTTTGGATTTCTGTAGGGACGCACGGATGCTACATGTATGCAAGTTCTATCAGAAATAGCCGTTTCGTCCCTAGTAATAACGTTTTATCACGACGGCTTATTTATCACGACGGTTTTATCGTCCAGTCCTAGACAAGCTCATAGAGCGGCTATAACCGTTTCGTCCGCGAACGGGTTAAGGGAAAGTCAGCAAGAGTTGCAGGGCTTATGTTCATTAGAGATTGTTTTTTTGTATTGTAAGTCCACATGCGGCATGTTTACGAGCGAACTTAGCGCTAGTTCAGACACGGCGGGAACCACGCGATTATAGAATCGCATGGAAATCGCGCGGGTCTTATTTATATGAGTAAGTTAGTAATCGTTCAGACATAACCGCGCGGTTAATCAAGCCGCGCGGTTACCGCAACCCAACCGCCAGAAAATAGAATCGCGCTGCTCCCGCGCGTTTCTATTACTGTGGAGTCTTTACTTCGCGTTCAGTTGCGTTGCGGATACCGCGCGGTGAGCACGTCACTGTTCGTGAGTTCGCCATGGATCGTTTCGACACTGAACTATTTATTGATGAGGTGGAGAAGAGACCTGCAATATGGGACATTCAGTGTGATGATTACTCAAATAAAATTATCAAGAACCGAGCTTGGCAAGAGTTGGTGGAGATATTTGGAAATTGCGAAGACACTCCAAAAAAAATGGAAAAACATACGAGATTGCTACAATAAAGAATACAAAAAAGAAAAAACAACTCCTTCTGGTTCAGGTGCTTGTAAAGGAGCCCGATACATGTATTTTTCAAGATTATTTTTCCTGCAGAATAGTGTAAGTAATAAAGACACTACAACTAATATTGAAGAACAGAATGAAAGGCAAAGTGAGGAGACAAGTGAACTAAACGCCAATGCAACCGAAGCCACTGAAATACGTCCCCCTAAACGTAAGAAAACACAAGTGCCAGAAGAAAAAATAGCTGTTTTAATAGAAAAAAGTATCGAGTCACGAAAACATTTTCAGAATGAACTTCAAGAAAATAGTATTACCAAGCAAGATGACGACAAACTCTTTTGTTTGTCGTTATATAAAGAACTCAAAAAAGTACCAGAAAATAGGCGTTTAGCAACCAAAATTGAATTACTTCAAGTGATACAAAAAGGACAAAGCTTACCACCCCCTGTTCGCTACAATACTCAGCAGATCACACCTACGTATTGGCAAGGACAACAGTATACAAGCCCGCAAGGATATTTTACTACATCTGGATCATCTTCTCCTGTTCCGGCACCGTCACCGTCACCATCGCAATTTAGTTCTGGCTCTCAGTCCTCTACAGTTATAGAAAATATTTATGCTGATTTTGAAGAACAATAAATAAATCTTACCTTAAAGTTATTACGAGTTTCTCTTCCGGTGACACGCTTGGCCTCAAATGCGTTTCAGAGCATGAAATATCTTGCCTGATCAGTTCAATTAGTTCATCAAAAGATTTTATTGACATTCTTCAAAAAATTTGTTATCATACATTCTTAATTTGGGATATAACGTTACGAACTGACCATGTACTAGTCGGTCACGTAATATTGGATGCACCCAATACCGCCTTTTTCTTTTCTTTTTTTTAAGGAGCAACCACAGTAAGCACACTTCTTCGTCGACCTCCATTTAGAAACTGACGAATCGCATACTAACCGCGCGTGTCTGAATAGCATCACAATTTTGCGGTTTGAAACCGCGCGATTCGTAAACGCGCGGTTCCCGCCGTGTCTGAACTAGCGCTTATACGTGTCTGCTTATGAATCTCAAATGTAATAATCTTTTGGCAACTTAGATTATAGACTAGTGTATACATACATACGAGGACTACCTACCGCCGCTGATTAGCGGGCGGTAGAAGCTCTGTTTATTTTTTGTAATTTTTTTTCTAATTAAAACTGTGTTCTAGTGATTACAATATTTTAAAAGTTAACCAGCAGTTCAGATGCTTACGCAGTGCAATTAAACACAGTGAATGCGCCTACAAATAAACAATTCAAAATAAAATAAAAAATTCCATAACCTCTAATTTTTGACAAGTGACATCGCGGCAAAGTGCTTGCAGTGGGTAGGTACCTACTTACTCGCCTGCATGACAGAAACAGACGCGCCAGTGCTATGTCCAGTGCAGAGGTACTCCCTGCAAGTACTTAAAGATATAATAACTAACACTGTGCCGCGAGTGCAATGTCGAACAAAAGAGTGGCCAAACATTGTGCTGAGGAGGCGCGTGAGGCGCAGAAAACGAGGAGGGCGACGGCTGAACTACTCAGCCCCGCCAGTGACAACTCCTGCTGTTTGTTCAGTGCATTGTGAGGATCTTGCTTCCACATCCAGATCTTCAGTGGCACCTTCATCGCCGAGCTCCCTGCTGACCAGCGGGAGACATCAGCAAATTCTGGAGAGGAAGATCAATCTTGGATGCTGGAATGCGAGATCTATCGCCAATAAAGTGGATGACATTTGTGAATTATGTAAAAGCCATGACCTTGGCATCCTCGCACTGACAGAGACGTGGCATGAGAGCTACCACTCAAGTGCCATGAAGAGACTGCGTGCACTGGGGTTCGCGACATTTGAGGAAGCACGGGCAAGGCCACATCATGGAAAAGGGACAGAGAATATTTCCTGGACCAACCATGGCGGAGTTGCGTTGCTAGTGCGTCCAGGATGTCGTGTGGAGAAGATTAACTTTTTTTCTTTCACGACATTTGAGTGCCTTGTATGTCGGGTATCTTCCGGTGCAACGCTCACAATAGCTATTGTATATCGCCCCGGCTCTAAGCCTGTTACGGCGGCGTTTTTTCATGAATTTCGGGAGCTCTTTGAAGTTTTAGTAACTCGTAATGAGATGTTTCTGATAGTGGGGGATGTTAACGTCAGGCTTGAGCGCAGAGATGACACCAATTGTGTTACTCTCACTGCCTTGCTTGCGGACTATGGCTGCAGACAGTGGGTAGATGCTCCCACTCATGACGCGGGTGGCCTACTGGATGTGGTCATCACTAGACAGGAGGATGCTCCTTTGAAAACAGAGGTAAGAGATGTGGGTTTGTCGGACCACAGGTTGGTGGTGGTACGTTTAAATCTAGGACGACCTGTTCCTGTATACAGGAAAATTACCTCCAGGTCCTGGAACAAATTTAAGATCGATTTCTTCAAAATGGATTTGTCTCTATCGCCGATCTGTTGTCCGGAAACCTACGTCTCAATGCACCCAGACACATTAGTTGGGCTGTACAATGACACCATGAAAAGTTTAATAAATCTGCATGCTCCCATTACAATCAAACATGTTAGGGAGCGGAATAGTGCTATCTGGTTTGATAGTGAATGCAGTGCGCTGAAACGCAAAATGCGACAAGCAGAGCGTAATTTCAGGAGCGGCAAGCCAGGTAGCACTAGAGAAATGTGGATAATTGCACAGGGTCTGTACAGGTCAGCTATCCTCCAGAAAAAGTCCCAGCATTATTGTACCATTATTGCTAGTGAAAAATGTCCACAGCGTTTATGGAGACTTCTGGAGAACGTGTCTGGTGGTGCCCGGGCCGGTGCGGGTCCGGTGACGACTGCTGGTGATCTCGCTGCTTACTTTCAAAGTAAAATACCGACCAGATATTCTCCCCTAGGGGTTAGTCCTGGTTCTCTGGGACTTTTGTGTAATTCACAGCTTGAAGTGCTTGGGCTGACCTCTATTGAAGAGGTGACGCGAGTTGTAGCGGGATCGCCAAATAAGCAGTGTGATCTGGATCCTGTGCCGACGTGGGTACTAAAAGAGTGCATTCTTCTAGTGGCTCCATTTATTGTTAGGTTTATCAATGGATGCCTAATGGATGCCACTATCCCCTCCTTTTTAAAGGAAGCGCAAATAACGCCAATATTAAAAAAGCCAAATCTCGATCCTAACGATCTCTCCAATTTCAGGCCGGTGTCAAACTTACCGTTTCTGTCTAAGGTACTGGAGCGCATTGTCTCTGATCGGCTGGTATCTTATCTGAGTGCTAACGATCTGATGCCTAAGAGGCAATCAGCCTATCGAAAATATCATTCGACTGAAACTGGCTTACTGACGGTGGTCTCAGATCTGATATCGGCAGTGGATTGCGGAGATCTTGCTCTCTTAGCGCTTCTGGACATGAGTGCGGCGTTTGACACCGTATGTCATGATATTCTGATAAGGAGGTTGGAGGGTTCGTACGGCTTGAGGGATAAGGCGCTGGCGTGGTTCTCCTCCTACTTGGCGGATCGCAAGCAGGTAGTGCGTACTTGTGACTGTGTCTCACCTTCCTATTCGCTGATCTCCGGGGTGCCGCAGGGGTCTGTACTGGGACCGATCCTGTTTATTTTATACACTGCTGACATTGAGAGTATAGTTGAGAAATGGGGCCTCATTACACATGCATATGCAGATGACTGGCAAATTTACTCTCAGTGTCAGCCACATATGGCACAAACTCTCAGTAACAGGGTGGCAGCTTGCATTGCGGAGATTGGTGAATGGATGACAAGCAATGGCCTAATCCTTAACATGGGTAAGACAGAAGTGATGTGGGCGGCTACAACCAGGCGTGATCATCTTTTGACAACTCGAGTACCACTCTCCATTGGGGGAGAGCTGATTCAGCCCTCCGACTCAGTCAGACTTCTAGGAGTCACACTGGATCGGAACCTCACAATGGGAGAGCAATTGAACTTGACTGTATCTTCCTCATTTTTTGAACTTCGCCAGATAAAGGCGATCAGGAGATGTTTACCGTCGGGAGCAGTCAAGACCCTGGTTAATGCCTTTGTGATGTCACGAGTTGACTATTGCTCAACGCTGTACATAGGTCAGCCGAAAAAGCAGTTCAACCGTCTTCAGTCTGTGCTGAATTCAGCGGCAAGACTCATATTCGGGATGTCTAAATTTACTCGCATTACTCCATTGTTAGGGAAACTGCATTGGCTTCGTTTTCCGGAGAGGGTGGTCTACCGTGTTTGTCTGATGGTGTATAAGGCTGTAAATGGTACAGCTCCTTCATATTTGGCTGACATGTTTACACCCGTTGAGAGGGATTTGAGGCGCCAAACGCTCAGATCTGCAGGGGATGGCGTGGTGGACTTGGTTCAGCCACACCGTCAGACACGCACTAATTTTGGGGACCGTGCTTTCCGGTTTGCGGGACCAATGGAGTGGAACAGACTGCCACCTAATGTGAGGAAGGCAAAGACTGTTGGTGTCTTTAAAGGAGCACTAAAGACACATCTTTACAAGAAATCTTATCCGTGATTTGAGAGGGCCCTTGAGGTGTGACACACACAAAAACGGCGCTCTTTAATTATGTGTACATTAAAATAAATTATCCTTATATATATATATATAATACAATACATACATAATAGCATAGTACTAATCTAATCTAAATTGTACAGATATGTAACATTGGGGATTCACATTACATGCATTCTCACCAGCAGACACGTACAAGTTCACGCTTGCGCATGCCGCATGTGAACCTACAACATAAAATCCAAATCTCAAATGGACATACACCCTGCAACTCCTGCCGACCTTCCCTGAAACAGGGGTGACATTGGCAAAGTGAACCATTTTCTACAGCATACCCATGCTGTAGAAATTAGTATTTGTCAGCCGCCTACCAACCTATAACTCTATAAGTCAAGGAACATACACAAGAAATAATATTTTAGAAATAAACAAATAATCAAATGGATAAACATTAAAATCAAGTACAAAATACCAAATTCTAATTTAAAATTTACAAAAAATCGAAAAACTTGAGACACCCTAGTCCCAGCCTCCAGCATTCCAGATCAACCGCCATTTCTTTCGGTCCTTACATACTTCTTTCATTTCATCCAGAGTCATAACCTTCATCATATACAAGCTCTTGAGTATTGTCCGTAGTCCAGGTGGTAACACTTCGGACTCGTAACTGGAAGGTCGTGGGTATGAATCCCGGCGGAGCACAAAAAATATACCATTTATATTTTCAAATTGGCTCTTCGCTGGGTTGAAAAATTCATAAACCTTTACCAAAGACCGGTCATCAAAAGGTCCATCCAGCCTTACAACAACTGGGTCTTGCTTGAGAATTGGCGCTTTCTACAGCGACGACCAAGCTCGCAGAGGGCTCTTGAGGTGTGATACACACAAAAACAGCGCTCACCAAATAAATCAACCTAATTTAATTTTATTTTTAATTAAGCTCTCCTTTTATTTATGACTCTGGATATTCTATTCATTCGCAATTTCGGAATTTTGGTCCATCCATACCTTTATCGGTCTTTCTCTACCACGAGATCTATTATAATTATACCATACTATTGTAATTATTAATATAACTTTATGTATCAAAACTGTTTTGAAATAAAATTTATTAAAAAAAAAAAAAAAAAAGTAAAAGTGTTCAGACACTGTAGCTGGATGTGAATGTCGGATTAATTAACTAATTAATTGATTCGTTAATGAACTCACGTTTCCTTTAAATTAATTACAAACAAGCCGCGTTAACAACTCTTGATTCTAATTTGAAGTTACTTACAATGTTTTCTGAATAAATATATTTTTAATACATACGTACGGGAGTGGTTCTGTTTTTATTAACTCTACATATTTTTTGATTGAATTTCCTTCTTCTTTGCTTTAAAAATATGAGATTTTTAATGATTACTTCAAATAAAAAGAACGCAAAAGAATATGCATGGACCAAAAGATATGGCGGTTGATTTGCAATGCTGGAGGCTGGGGCATTGAATTTTTATATTATTTTTTAATTTAAATTTAAATTTGATTTTAAGTTTTTTAATTATTCTCTACTTCCTTGACTAATAGCACAAAAATATACGATTTATATTTCATTTCAAATCCGGTCTTCGCTGAGTAAAAAAGTCATATACCGGTCATTAAAGGTCCATCCAGCCTTACAGCAACTGGGTCTTGCTTGAGTATTGTCGCTTTGTAGCGACGACCAAAGTCGTAAATACCTCTGTGGCACTACAAAATGTGTCATAGACCTCTTAAGTCTCAGAAATGTAGGGTGTCTCTCGCACAGTCATATCTCGTCACAGTCATCTCAAGCACAGGATTTCTTAAAAAAAACCTCACGTTAATCTGATTTCCAATGAGACGTCACAAGTTTAGAGACGATGTTTTGATATATCGCGATAGTTAACCACTCCTAAGTTATAGTTATTGTTTTAGTTATTGTCTTATATTGTGTAATGTTGGCGGCTAGGGTTTATTAAATTGGAATTTGTTTTTATTTGTAAATGGATATTTTGTATTTGGATATTATTATTTAGTGATGTATAAAATGTAATTTGTCGTGTGTGTGTGTTCCTTGACTTATAGGTTGGTATGCGGCTGCGACCACCCATGCTGTAAAAATGGTTCACTTTGCCAATGTCACCCCTGTCTCAGGGAAGGACGGCAAGAGTTGCAGGGTGTATGTCCATTTGAGATTTGGTTTTTATGTTGTAGGTTCACATGAGGCATGTGCAAGCGCGAACTTGTACGTGTCTGGTTGTGAGAATGCATGTAATGTGAATCTCCAATGTAACATATCTTTGCAACTTAGATTAGATTAGATTAGTGGTGGTCTACTTGTCTCTGCATTAACCACCACTGTAGGTTAACTGATAATTAACATAATTTCAACATTCGCGAACACACCACAACCCCACTCTACCATTAGAGACAATGTATGCCGAGAAACAAGTAGCTATATCTCAATATTCGACTGCTTCCCTGTACGAGCAGTGTATCATCTTACTTCGCTCTATATATATATATATATATGAGGATAATTTATTTTATTTAATTAATACATGACAAAAGAGCGCCGCTTTTGTGTGTGTCACACCTCAAGGGCCCTCCTAATCATGAATGAGATGTTTTACAAAGGTGCTGTTTGAGTGCTCCTCTAGGGTGGGAGGTAGGTGCGACGGGGGGTGGTGGCAGTTAACACCAACGCGCGTCCGCGAAGACAACTGAGACCGCCGCGGCGCTTGGATAACTCGCTTTGAGGATGCTTTCTGCTCGTGAAAGCGAAACGTCGGCAGATGTAGAAGCTACAAATAGAACATGGTCAAACCTGAAAGGAAATCAATATAATATGTATAACCTATTATCTATGTTGCAAAGATATTTAAATATTTAAGATTCATATAAAATACATACCTACCCATAAACAGGCGCGCATAAGTTCGCGCTTACAAATGCTGCATGTGAAAAATTAAAATCCAAACTTCAAATGAACATGAACCCTGTAACTTTTGCCGACATTCCCTGAAACAGGGGTGACATCGGCAAAATGAATATTTTTTTTACCGTATGGGTTGTCAGCCTCATACCAACCTATAAGTCAAGGAACAAAGTAGTGATTGATATTGGTTTTGTAATAGGACAAGGTGGAATTGGGATGGGAACACTCGTTACATAAGTGGGCAGATTGGCAAAGGAATGAGTCTTGAAAACACCAAGTTCTCATAGTTTTGATATCGACTGCAAAGGGATGAATGTGAGCCGTTCTGCGAGTTGCCCTTGATGTGACGAGAGGAGGAGGTACCTATAAAAAAGAGGAGGATTAAAAAATGCACTATGTAACAATGTGATAAAACCGTGAAAAAGAGGGGAAAATATATTAAAACGTTAGAAATATTCACACGGATTTGGTACCAAATACAGAGTATAGGTACCTACTCTGCTTTCTGTAAAAAAAAATGTTTGCTTTGATTTCCGAGCAGAAGATAAGGATCTAGTTCGTATTTTGAGGTCTTGTAAGTTTCCGATAGTGCTGTTAATCTACATATTAAGTAGCTGCTTTACTATTCCAATATCAAATTATACCGACACGTAGGGAGGGACCGTGCTGGGGAAGTAAGGGGCGTTAATCGTTAATCATTAATCAAAACTTCCATCTGTAATCTATAATCCAAGTTGCAAAGATATATTGACAATTTAGGCTCGTATTTAATGCATGCCCACAAGCAGACACGCATTATTCGCACTCACACATGCTGCATGTGTACTTACTTAAAAATTAACCATACCTCACATGAACATAAACTTTGCAACTACTGCCGCATTTCCCTATAACCGGGGTGGCGTTGGCAAAAATGAACCAAGTTTTTACAGCATAACCTTCGATAATCCGTTTCCAAGAAATTGCAATTCACGTATTTTTATCAAAAAAATAATCGAAGGAAAAATTAGTATACAATGACTTGAGAAAAACAAAAACTAAAAAGGTGAAAATAATAAAATATTAACATATTTTGTAAAATAATTTGTGTGGCGAAATTTTGAAGTTTTATAATCTTTTTCACTTTATAATAAGTCGGAATTTTTTGACTTTGGAACTTTTTTCTCAGCGTGCAAACATCTGTCTTGTACGGGACTGCCGTCCTTAGTAACCAAAACCAATGTGTTGTATGAGTCTTAAATGTAATGTATCTTTGCAACATAGATTATTGTTTATTAATGGATTAACGAGTTGAGGCTCTGATTAACGGCGCCCGCACTACCCCTAGCCGTGTCGGCGCGTTACCAAATCCTCAAATTTGAATTATTGCAGAACTCAGCGAATGTGTGTTAACTTGCTGTATTATGTATACGACACAACACTAGCTGTACATACATGTATATGCTTAGCTACTAAATACATGGCTTCTGCAACTTTATGTAAGCTTCATTAGAAAGTTCATTATAATAAAAATAACACTGAACAACAATGATTTTGTTAAATGAACACTGATGGTTCCTTGACTTATAAGTTATAGGTTGGTGTGCGGCTGACCACCCATGCTGTAGAAAGTGTTTTACTTTGCCAATATCACCCCTGTTTCAGAGAGGGTCGGCAGGAGTTGCAGGGTGTATGTTCATTTGAGATTCGGGTTTTTATATTGTGGGTCCACATGCGAATGCGCTCATGAAAAGAGTATTTTTATAAACATAATGCTAATACTTGTTACAATGGAAATGAAGAACCACCTGTCCCTCTAACTTATGCTGCAGATAGGTATGTCGGAAAAGCGTATGAAAACCTGAAAAAAACTACTACTTTTAAGGGCAATCGAAAGGACAAACATGGTTAGAATTTGTACGGATATTTAAAAGTGAGTGCTCGTTTACTTTAACTTCAACTGGGATCCATACGAAGTAAGGTTGCTTGGGACAATAGAGATAGAAAAAAACATTTCTTCAAGAAATACGTGACCCAAAAGAAAACGCCTTATTCCTGGGACAAATAATGTTTTAAATGAGCCCCTTGTCGATCCCAAGAAAGTGCACCTTCCACCTCGTCATTTCAAGCTGTTGTAGGTCTCAGGAAAAACAATGTGAAGGCGATGAACCGAGACGGGAAAGGCTTCAACTTTTGAATTAAAAAGGGATTATTTTTAGGCCCTCAAATTAGAGAGGTCATGAAAGACACAAACTTTGATTTGCCTCTGGAAAAAAAGGAAATGGATGCGTGGAGATCATGTATTAAACAGATGTGTAAAACTTTTTACGAAGTTAATTAACGGAAAACTAAAAATAAATTGTCGAAGATTTTCTAAAAAGTTGCAACGCTCTTGGCTGTAATATTTCTCTGAAAATCCATTTCCTGGACTCACACTTGGATGCTTTCCCAGAAAATCTCAGCGATTTCAGTGACAAACATGGCCCTTGGGGAACGAACATTGGGGAAAGATATTGTTATGTAAATATGCAATATAAATATTTAGATAGGGATAGATATTAGTTATAGCTAGGGACTGGAAAATTTCGCGATCGCGATAAAACGATTTTTTTCGCGAATTTTGATGTTTTTACGCGAATAACGCGAAATTTGAGGTTTTATGCAAATATCGTGAATTTTCGTACTTTTGGTAGAAATTGTGCGAAAAAGTTGTTATGTGTCGCTTCTGCAACGCAACTATTTTGTGGGAAAGAAAAGATTCCTGTGAAAACCCTTTGCAAGGTGCAAAGTACAGAAAAAATGATCGGTGCTATAGCCGAGGGGGCCAAGTGGGCTGATCTTTCAACGTTGAAACACGCTAGAACGTTGGTTCAACAAATGTAATTGGGTAATTATAAATGAATAATTAATTAAAATGAACAATACTCGTAATTATTTTTTCATTAATGATATTAATACCTGTTTCTGGCCAGGCAGAGTAGGTTGGTGAATTGCATTCCTATTCACAAATCTATTTTATTAAAAAAATAAATGATAAGCAGAACTGTTCTGGACATCCAAACAGACTTGAATCGTGACATCAATGAAATAGGAAATACATCAAGGAGTGAAGCTGCTGCTGGATTAGCCAAGAGCACAACTTGAAGCTTTCATAAAAGCCAACATCCCTCGAAAAAATTAGATAACCCTCATCTAGAGAGACTAAATTTAATATTTTAAAAGGATATTGCACCCTGTCATTCGGAGTTCGGATTCGGAGTGTCATTAAAATATTAATACTTTTTTCAATCAATGGTTTTTTGTAAGTTGTATTGATTCAGATGTTGTTTATTCATTGTTTTTGAAGGTACATATTGTTGTTTATATAATAAATGGTAAATATTAGTAAAATCTAGAGTTTTGCAATTACATAAACCTTTATTTCGATCAAATCAACCCTTAAAATTACACCGAATCTCCCCGTTTATCATAAAAAATAACGCGAATTTCCCTGTTTTTGATCAAAAATAACGCGAATTTCCCAAAAAAATAACGCGAATTTCACAAAAAATAACACCACTTTTTTCCAGTCCCTAGTTATAGCTGATAGGAATTCTTTATAATATTGGTGGGTAGGAGCAATGATTGCTGAGGAGGTATTTAAAGAAGTCACTAGATTGTCATGTGCTTCGAGAAGCTTCTGGCAAAATTCACCTCTAGAGGCTTCTATCGTTGGGGTGTATAAGGCGCGAACAGCTTGCAGGAAGAGCTTGCGACCTTATATCTGTGAAGACTAACAGCATAAGTGAACACAAACCATCTGTGTAATAAATAAATGTAAATTGCTAAATAAATGTAAAAGTGTAACAATAAATTTCACTGTGAAATAAATATCGATCAGTTTTTAATTTGGAGACAATTAGAACCCTAAAATCATAACAATATAATATTTCCATTATACAGTATTTATAAGCGTGAACTTACACGTGTCTGCTTCGAGGCATGCATTTGATATGAGTTTTGAATGTGATATATCTTTGCAACTTAGATTATAGATTATACAAAAGAGTCCAAAATTTTTAACGTATTACCGCTGGACACTAATAAGGGATGTAGCAGACATTAACTATAGAAGAAATCAACTAAATTAGAAGCCTCACAGTTTGTTGTTCTTGTATTATGTTAATACC
The DNA here is from genome assembly GCA_951799405.1 of Agapetus fuscipes. NCBI lineage: Eukaryota > Metazoa > Arthropoda > Insecta > Trichoptera > Glossosomatidae > Agapetus > Agapetus fuscipes. The sequence continues at coordinate 8,977,743 of OX637358.1, read as the reverse complement.
TCATGAATGTATTCATACAGACAGCACATAAGCACATAACCTCTAGCACATTATGTGCCAGGTACCTCCATACCTACATACATACATGATGTAGGTACATAATATGTACTGATAATGTTATTGATCTCAGCTTATGTGCTTAATGTGTCATGAGATAGAAAGTACACATCCATCTACATTCTACAGCAAGACAGCAGCACGCCTCCGAGTGCTTGTTTGGCTTATCCAGCATTTGATTCAAAGATGACCTTTCAGTCTGTGAGCCAACAGAAAAACATAAAATACGATAATGCAAGAGCTGTTTTTAAATATTTTTAAAATCAATTTCCAGTTTTCATAAGACACTTTGGTCGAGTACACAATACACATACGAGTACTAACATTGCTCATGTGAATTACCTCTGATGTACATAAGACAAACAAGCAGTAAGGGGATGAGCAGTCACTTGCAATAAAAACCTAGGTTTTTTGTTTGTTTTATTTAATCTATAATCTAAGTTGCAAAGATATATTAATATTTAAAATTCATATGAAATGACCACAAACAGACACGTGTAAATTTTGCGCTTACAAACGCTGCATGTGTACTTATAAATTAAATTCTAAACCTCAAATGAAAACAAAACCTGCAATTTTTGTAGACCTTTCCTAAAACAGGGAAACTTTTTTTAAAGTATCATACGAAAAGTATAAAGTATCTTTTGAGATTGTTTTTTTTTATATTGTAGGTCCACATGCGGCATGTGTAAGCGCGAAATTATGCATGTCTGCTTGTGGGAATGCATTTAATATGAATCTCAAATTATACATATTTTTGCAGCTTAGATTTAGATACCAACCAATAAGTCAAGGAATTTCGATTTCAGAGAAAATTTTCATGATCATTGATTTTATTGATTAACATCCAAAAAATGTACCTACCTAAGTAAAAAAATACAGGAAAGTACAGACCTACACGTCTTAAAACGAATCTGCCAAAATCGAAACGAACGTCGCCATCTTATGTAACGTTACCTTTAACTTTTAACTGTACCCTTAGTACGAGTTGCAAAACTTGAGAAAAGTAAAGTTTATGGAAAATATTAAACCGTGATTTCTCCCAAAATCTGCCGTTTTTTGTTTCTTACACTTTATGGTCTTAGCAAAAGAGTTACAGTTATGAAGAAAATCAAGTTCAAACAAACAAAAACGGCAGATTTTGGGGGAAATCACTCTTTAATAATTGCCGTAAACTTTACATTACTCAAGTTTTGCAACTCGTACTAAGGGTACTGTACCCTGTGTACGAGTTGCATGTTTAGCAAAACTTGAGTAAAAGTTTACGGAAATATTTAAACTTCGGTTGCAGTACCCCGAGTACGAGTTGCATGTTCAAAGTTGGAAAGTAGTTTAAAGTTGCGTGTTGGAAAGTATTTAAACGTATGATCAACATGCAACTCGTACTCGGGGTACTGAAACCGAAGCTTAATCATTTCCGTAAACTTTTACTTTACTCAAGTTTTGCTAAACATGCAACTCGTACTCAGGGTAATACTGTACGTAGGTATCTTAGCTTTGTCAAGAATGTGTAGAAGCGACAAATACTATCATAAATGTCATATTCCACAAACAACGTCATATTTCACAATTTATACCATTGTAGGTAATAAGTCTTGTGGCATACCTATCCACAAAAAAGGCATATTCCACAAAAAATGCCATATTCCCCAAACAAGGCATATTCTGTAAAAAAAATCATTTTCTACAAAAAGGGGCATATTCCACAACAACAAAAAATGTACATATACCTACTTACCTATTCTACAAAAGCTGGCATATTCCACAAAAAATGACATAGTTAGGAAGGTAAAAATGCATATTCCATAAAAATCATAATTCAGCAATGTAACATTTCCTCAAAAAGTGAATGGTGTCATGCATCACAAAAAGCGTCATATCAATATGGTAATCTAATCTAATCTAAGTTGCAAAGATATATATCATTTAAGATTTAAATTAAATGCATTCCCACAAGCAGATATGTATAATTTCGCGCTAACACATGCCGCATGTGGACCTACAATATAAAAACCCAATCTCAAATGAACATAAGCCTTGCAACTCTTGCCGTCCTTCCCTGAAACAGGGGTGACATTGGCAAAGTGAACCAATTTTTTATATTATGGGTGGTCAGCCGCATAACAACCTATAAGTCAAGGAAGTAAACGTGTTAAAAATAATGCCAAATAATATTCCTGTGTTTTATCTTGACACACCACATTAGCTATACTTCTGAAGTGACAAACCACATACATAATTAGAAATGTCTTAGGTGTTGACATATCGCATGTAGTTTCTTATGTCACAAAAAGTGACAAATCACATAAGTAATAATATGTCACAGAAACTGAAGCCACCTACATAGGCAAATGCATAGGCATGTTGCAAGCAACAATCATGACATTTCATGCATGCCATATTCACTACGGGGACAGGACAGAACTTCACTTGACAAATCATCAGATTTGATACTTCACAATGAAATAATCTAAGTTGCAAAGTTATATTACATTTAAGATGTATATTAAATGTATTCCCACAAGCAGACATGTTGAAGTTCGCGCTTATACATGTCGCATGTGAACATATAATGTAAAACCCAATATCAAATGAAGTCCTGCAATTCTTGCCGACCTTCCCTGAAACAGGGGTGATATTGGTAAAGTGAACAATTTTTTACAGTATGGGTGGTCAGCCGAATACCAACCTCTAAGTCAAGGAGCAACTTCTTGTGAACCTACAATGTAAAACCCAATATCAAATGAACATAAGCCCTGCAGCTCTTGCCAACCTTCCCTGAAACGGGGGTGACATTGTTAAATTTTGTACAGTATGGGTGGTCAGCCTCATACCAACCTATAAGTCAAGGAATAAATTACATTCTTTAATATAAACATCACATTATTTATTTGTAGGTTCACATGCGGCTAGTGTCCGACCGAATATTCGGTTTCGGCTTTCGGCCTTTCGGCCAATATTTGCCACATTCGGCAAACTTACGGTTTCGGCCGAAAGTAGTGGTCACTTTCGGCCCAACCGAAAGTTAGGCAGACAAACCGACCACCCGCGCGCACGCAACGCGACGCGAACGCCGCGACGCGATTGGCGGCCGTTTATTAATTAAAAAAAAAAAATTGCATAAAGTTTTGCATTAAATAAAAAAGTTCCCAGAATTGTAAACACCTTTTATTGTTACTTGCATATCCTTCTAACTAAATAATGCATAACTAACAAGGCACTTAAATAATATACATACTTTCGGCTACGGCTTTCAGTTTCGGCTTTCGGCTTCGGCTTTCGGCTTTCTGCCGAAAGTAGAATTTTGCCGAAATTCGGTTATGCCTTTCGGCCGAAAGTGAAAGTACACTTTCGGTCGGACACTACATGCGGCATGTGCAAGCGCGAACTTATATTTGTATGCTTGTTAAAATGCATATAATGTGAATCCCCAATGTTACGTATCTTTGCAACTTAGATTAGATTCGATTAGATAGGTATAGGTAGAATCAAAGAGGTACCTATTTTTAAATTGCTTTTTGTGTTCCAGATGCGTGTGTTAGTGCTTATGCTGGCATGTTGTCTGACAGTCAGTGTGGTGACATCCCAGACTGTCAGCTCATCCGACAGGGAGACACGGCTGGCCGCTAGGGAAGCCCAGTTGGCCATAAGGGAAGCTCAAGCTGCTCACAGGTAAACATTCATTTATATACGTCTAAACATTTGTTGGTATTCTGTCTGACTGTGAGTGTCAAGACATCACAGACTGTCAGATTATCTGACAGGGAGACGAAGCTGGCTGTCAGGGAAGCCCAGCTGGTCATAAAACAAGCTCAAGCTGCTCACAGGTAAACATTCATCAAGATATAGCTAAACATTTATTAGTATTCCGTTTGGAAGACAATGTCCTGATGTCACAGACTGTTAGCTTATCTGACAGGTAGTCCCATCTGGCTGCCACCTGAACACACTGTGTTGCTATTAAAAGAATATCTGATATTTTTGGAATTCCTCATTTACGGAATTGCCCCAATGCGTCCTAAAGGGCAAGGGGTTTAGTACGTAAACATTTATTTTAACATCTTGTATACATACTTACGGCATAAATACACTTCAAAAACCATACAATGTCAATATCTTATCATTGTACTTTAGATTTACAATGTAAATTAATATGCAACCGGTTCGTAGTCCAGTGGTTAACACCTCTGACTCGTAAATGGAAGGTTGTGAGTTCGAATCCCGGCGGAGCACAAAACCATTTACATTTTTATATACCTATGCTCTTTGCTGGGTGAAAAATTCATATACCTTTACCAAAAACCGGTTACTAAGGTCCATCCAACCTTACAGCAACTGGGTCTTGCTTGATAATTGGCGCTTTCTACAGCAACAATCAAGCTCGTAGAGGGTTCTTGAGGTGTGATACACACAAAAACAGCACTCACCAAATAAATCATCATAATATTATTATTATTACTAACATTCCAGAGAAGCAGTTGCCCTGGAGCGTGAGAAGACAGCTGCTTTCCGAGAAGCGGGGGCAGTTTTGCGTGAAGAAGGAGCAGAGCTTCGGGAAGCCCAAGCCGAAGACCGGGAGGCCCTGGCAGAGCTGCGGGAGAGGGGCGGAGTGCTGCACTCGCAGGAGATCTCAGGAGGCCTGGAGGAGCAGGACCCCAGCGAGTACCGGCTGCCTGAGGATGTGACTCCAGTGCACTATGATGTCACGGTCCTGCCCAGACTCACGGAGCAGGATAACTTTACCTTCACAGGGAAGGTGGCCATATTAGTAAGTTCAATTCATTGACAGATTGCATAAGAAAATTGAAAAGTTTCTTAGGACAGTTGTCAATCGAGTAACCTGTTCAAAAATCCACTATCTCCACTTACAGTGAAAAGCGCGCTTGTTATATTTTGGTCAAGGATAAAGAAGGTACCCTCAACTGTGGGTGACACACATAGGCGTCAAGTGTAAACTTGCATACAGTGTGGTTGTCAATATAGTCATTCAACTTTGAACTTATCTCTGACATTGTTCAAGAATTCAAAAGTTTGCAAGTGGAAATATGTGCTACACCCTTGTGATTTTTGTTCTTGAATAAGTAATAAATGCGATTGTTCACCATGGTTTGAAGTATCTTCAATCAATGAAGTTAGGAAATCAATAATGCTTAAAAAAAAATACTTGAAAAAGTATTTCGTACATACAGCCAGAATATTCAGAAGCGAAAAGGTTAATGCATGTGTATTTTGGCCGACATTAAAAATCAGTTAAAATAACAGTTTCATCAAAATCATCATCATCAAGTTCCTTGACTTATAGGTTGTTATGCGGCTGACCACCCATAATGTAAAAATTGGTTCACTTTGCCAATGTCAACCCTGTTTCAGGGAAGGACGGCAAGAGTTGCAAGGCTTATGTTCATTTGAGATTGGGTTTTTATATTGTAGGTCCACATGCGGCATGTGTTAGCGCGAAATTATACATATCTGCTTGTGGGAATGCATTTAATATAAAACTTAAATGATAAATATCTTTGCAGCTTAGATTAGATTAGATTAGATTAGATCAAATCATCTTCATAGTGAAGAAGCCCATCCCAGACATAGGAGAAACATTTTAAAGCTCCAGTTCCAATAGACCACACCAACATATCCCGCAAAGCAACTCTCCAGTGTTAAATATGTTGATTTCTAAAAATTGTTGCATGTGACAATGGCGGACTTTGGAAACAGATGACTCAAATTTAAACTGAACAAGAAGAAGGATGCATCCAAGTTGCACATTTTCCTTAAAGTGCTCTATACCAAGCTATTCATGGGAAAGATCAAGGTGTTACTATTGTGCATCTGATTTACCTTTGTCACTTTAAAAATGTTCCACCCAGTATTGGTTGCAGGGTTTTCATCTCCATTACTCTGATCTGAGCAGTCGTTTTCTCTTTCCTTGTGTTCACATATTTACAAATAAATAACGTACCTATAATCCCTTGACTTATAGGTTGGTATGAGGCTGACCACCCATTCTGTACAAAATGGTTCACTTTGCCAAGGTCACCCCTGTTTCAGGGAAGGTAAGAAAAAGTTGCGGGGTTTATGTTCATTTGAATTTTAATTTGTAATTACACAGCAGCATTTGTAATCGCGAACTTACACATCTCTGTTTGTGGGCATGCATTTAATAAGAATTTTAAATTTTAATATATCTTTGCAACTTTCATTATAGATAGATATATATATATATATATAGATAATAAAAATGATTGTTTCAGGTGAAAATCCACAACGACACAGATTTCATCACCCTCCACTCTAAAGGCCTCGCCATCCCCTCAGAAGAAGTGTTGGTGATGAGAGACTACAGCTCATCGCGCGGCCGCACGCCTCAGACATATGTGAACGTAGACTCTGTCAGCTACAAGAAGGATGCCGACTTCCTGATCATCCACTTGCAGGAGACCCTCAAGCAAGGCCACATGTACAAGATGAGCCTGACCTTCAGCGGCTTTGTGGATGAGTCTCTGTCTGGCTTCTACAGGAGCAGCTACAAGGATAAGAGCGGGAAGAAACAGTAAGATTTTTATACGGTTCAAGCTGATACTACTGAATATGGAATTGCTATGTTGTATTAACATTTCCAGTTGAGAATATTTTTGCTTAATAAGATATACCTCTGGTAACACTACGGACTACCTTTGAACGTAATGTAACAAAGCTACATGTGTAATCTTGCCGTGTTCTCCCGAAGGTATCGCATGTGGCGAGTGAACCTATTTATTTTTACAGGGGGCCAGCCTTAAGCCAACCTCTTCAGATGAAGTGAGGGTTTCCCAGCTCTCAAGGGCGCTGGTACTCATTTCTTGTGAAGGCTGAGGAAACCTTGCCGGCATTTAATTTTGGGTTTGAAATAAACAATGAAACAGGAAATCATTTTTGACACCCTCCGTGAGATTCGAACCTGGGCTCTCAGCATGGAATGCAGACACTCTACCAGCTGAGCTATCGACCAGACTACTGGAACATTTTTTTTCAATAACAGATAGCAGAGGTTCTTTCAAATTATGACAAAGATAAATGCAAACCTCACTGAGATCATGACATCTATCATCTCTATGATTGCCATCCAAAGAGGTTAAAAGGGTTAAAGGCATTTTGTTATGACTCACATACATTCACAAAAGATGAAAACATAAATACATGTAGGTAGTATCCGGTTAGGAGTATAATGATGAAGTTTAAAAGAGATAGGGTTCCAAAACAGGAGATCCATAGATGCACTGGTATCACTGATGTTATACAGTGAGTGCCCTACTTAATGTGGCGCTGGGCTTGTCACGTCGCAGGGCAGGACCATCACAGGGGTTGAAAAAAAGATCGTCCAGTGACGGCCCAGGATGTTCAAGCGGGGAGTGGGGAGACCCCAACTGAGGTGGCTGGATGACATCAAAGAAACTACAGGCAGAGGATGGCTAAACACAGTAGCCAATAGACAAATTTAGAGAAGATTGGAGGAGGCCTACGTCCAGGACTGGACTGAGAAAGGAGGGAGAACAAAGAATGATTAAAATTAAAATAATGGTTTATCAGTTCATAAGCACATGGACCTGAAACACCCTCCTTTCAATGTCTGTGCACAGTTTGACAAAAGTGAAATTATTTTTCAAGATATTTCAAAAGTAATCTGTTTTTCTGAAAAAAAAAAACAAATAAGATCAATTATGACCACCCACACTGTAAAAAATGGTTCACTTTGCCAATGTCACCCCTTTTTCAGGGAAGGTCGGCAAAAGTTGTGGGGCTTATGTTCATTTGAGGTTTGGATTTTATTTGTAAGTACGCATTCAGCATTTGTAAGCGCGAACTACACGTTTTGGTTTGTGGGCTTACATCTGAGAGCTTTAAATGAATATATCCTTACAACTTAGATTATAGATTATATATTATTATAGATGACCAAAGATTGTATAAATGTTATTTTAACCATTTCTTTTTGTTTGATTTCAGATGGCTGGGAGTGACTCAGTTTGAGCCGACATACGCTCGACAAGCTTTCCCCTGCTTCGACGAGCCAGAGTTCAAGGCCACCTTCAGTATAACTGTAGGACGTCCTCAACACCTCACAGCCATCAGTAACATGCCACTCAACAAGACAGAACCCATGTGAGATAACACATATTATATATATCACGGTCAGTACCTACAACTGTAGGACTTATTGTGGTCTATTTCAATTATTAAGTTGCCACTGGAGGTCTTGCCATGAATTAAAGTGTGAAAAATCAAAGAGCAGGACTTGTACACAAACTGAAACGCTGGACAATTCTTAATTGACTTGATGGAATCGAATTCCTCGATTTATAGGTTGGTATGAGGCTGACCACCCATAGGTACTGTAAAAAATGGATCACTTTGAATGCCATCTGTTTCAGGGAAGATCAGCAAAATTTTTAGGGTTTATGTTCATTTGATGTTTGATTTTTAATTTGTAAGTACACATTCAGCATTTGTATGCGCAAACTTACACGTGTCTGTTTGTGGGAATGCATTTGATAAGATTTTTTAATGTTAATATATCTTTGCAACTTAGATTATAAATTATAGATCCAATTGAATGTGCATGACCACTTTGTCTATTTTTTGTGTTAGTTAGTAGCAGCTGAGAAAATTGTGTGTGATTCTTGTTTTGAACATAATACAACTGACCTTGCTTGTTATGTATATGTTATATGCACCAATGTTGTATTACACTGTATTTGATGTATGTTTCCAGCCCCAATATGGATGGCTGGGTTTGGGACAAGTTCGGCAAGTCTGTCCCCATGTCCACCTACTTGGTGGCCTACGTGGTATCTCCCTTTACTCATGTCAAGTCCAATAACACAGAGACAAACGTGAACTTCAGGATTTGGGCCAGAGACAGCGCTATAGATCAGGTAAATTTAAAATATATAATTATAATTTATTTGGTGAGCGCCGTTTTTTGTGAATCACACTTCAATAGCGCTCTGCAAGCTTGGTCGTCTCTGGTGACTGGTCTTTGGTAAAGGTTTATGAATTTTTCAACCCAGTGAAGAGCAACTTTGAAAATATAAAAGGTACTTAGTAATTTATTAATCTGAAATCTTTATTTACATTGTAGGTTAGGTTAGGCTAGGCATTTGTGACTTCATCCACCCAGGAAATTTTGGGAATCTGATATTATACCCAACATTAAAGGCAGTGATTTATTAAGCTGCAATCTCTTGCTTACATTTCAGGTAGCATATGCAGCAGAGGCAGGTCCCAAAGTCTTGGCCTTCTACGAGAAGTACTTTGATTTGCCGTTCCCGCTGCCCAAGCAGGACATGGTTGCCGTGCCCGACTTCAGCGCAGGAGCCATGGAGAACTGGGGCCTCATCACCTACAGGGAGACTGCTCTGCTCTACTCCCCGCACAGCTCGTCCAGCGCAAGCAAGTTCAGAGTGGCTGAGGTTAGTGACAGGATGGCATTGGATGAAGACTACTCTAAAATATTCAAGATATCCTGGGATGAGAGACCAAGCAAAGCTCTACTCCATTTATTTTAATTCAATCATTTGATTAGGTTTACAATTAGAGAAGAAGCAATCAAGAAGCCTATCAAAATATTGGGTCAAATCACTGTAGATAAAAGTAAGTAAAGTATGCGCACCACAAAGGAGCTTCTGCCAACTATTGAGCAGAGAAAGCTGATGTACTTCCATCACGTAATGAGAAATACCGCCTTCTTCATCTTATCATGTAGAGTAACATTGAGGGGATAGAACTCAGGGACGCCATAATTTTTAAGCCTTGTTTTTTTTTATTATTATTATTATTATTTTTTTATTAAATTTAAAAAAAATAGATTTGTGAAGAGGAATGCAATTCACCAACCTATTTTGCTTGGCCAGAAACAGGTATTATTATCATCATTTAATAATTCATTATTGTTTATTATTAATAAATAATTAAATAATAATTACCTAATTAGGTTCAACTCGCTCCATGCGACCCCTTCGGGGATAACGCGGCAAGAAGTTACACTATATGTGTAGCTTAGTTGCGTTGCGTTGCGTTTTAATAACATCTGTTGAACCAGGGTCAAAGTTAAAGTCAAGTGACCCAAGCGGGGATCGAACCAACGTTGTTCCATTCGAAACACGCTAAAAAGATCAGCCCTCTTGGCCCCCGCGGCTATAACCCCGACAAGTTACAAAATACGTTTTATTTCATTTACACTTTAAATTTTTCAAACTCAAATCTGCGGTGGAAAAAAATCATTTGTCTATTAAATAATATGGAAAATGAACTATTTGTAGATTTACTTCTCATAAAGAGTTGATTTCCGGGATCTGTTGCCTTGGTCTATGCGAGCTGACACTTCTAAACATTTCACCTGTATCTGCAATAGGTGCTAACAGTTTCATCAAGCTCACATCTCATCATCATTCAGTAGCCTAGAGGTTTAGTAGGTAGCCTGGTTTAGGTAGCCTGGTTTCAGTAGCCTGGAGGCAAGAAGGAATGAATTTTTGATAGTTCATTTTATCCGCTTGATTCGTGGTGAGATTTGTAATCCCGCTCTTCTGGGACAAATTGATCTGTATGTTCCTGACAATTATTGTAGGCAACGTGAGCATAGACTATTGCTACTCCCAAGATGCAGGACTAACCTACCTAGGGTTATGATTGTGGGGAGGGCAATGGCTATGCTCAATGAGATCTCCTCTTCAGTTGATATCTTCCACCTGAGTGAACATCAGCTTAGACAGAGGCTTCCGTTTCTCCTAAGCTGATTTCTATTACTTGTGATTTGTGAATATTTTGAATTATTGTATGCATTAGGTTTAAGACCTGTCATGTACTTTAAGGTGAAAATAAATCTATCTATCTATCATCACACTGGAGAAAGCTCCAACTCCGATGCACAAAAACAGATCCCAGAAAGCAACTATTCAGAGTCAGCCAACACAGTTAAAGCATAAACCTTCTCTTTTATTTATTGGATTGAATTTTTGTTTTTAGTTTACAAATGTAGCAATCTATGAACTCATTGTATCACACAGGTGGTGGCCCATGAGCTGGCCCACCAGTGGTTTGGTAACCTGGTGACCATGAAGTGGTGGACTGACCTGTGGCTGAACGAGGGCTTTGCTACCTACGTGGCCTTCCTGGGCATCAACCACCTGGAGCCCGAGTGGAACACTCTGGAGGAGGAAGCTGCGGATACCCTGGCTGATGTCTTCAAGCTGGATGCCCTCAGCAACTCTCATCCGGTAAGACTAACATCAAATCCATAACTTGAGTACAAAACATTGCCTTAACTCCCCTATGATATATGATGATGGATAATTTCTTTCCATTTAATGCTCTTTGCCATTTAATGGTCCAGGACCATCTCAAGGGCGCCATGCCTTCTGGAGAAAAGCAGTGTCTTCAGTCCCTTTCTGAAGGTGGTGGTAGGCTGGTTCGCGCGAATACCGACGGGCAAATTGTTCCAGGCAACCGGCCCGGCCACCGCAAAGCTCCTGTCTGCAAAATTTGATGTGTTCGCTCTTTTGGGCACTATGACCTTGTTGACAGCAGTAAGGCCAGAGCGTAGTGGTCGTTTTGAAGGCTTATCAACATGAGGGTGCCGTGCCGTTCAGGGCCCTATGTACAGTGAGACACAACTTAAATTCTACCCTCTCTCGGACCCTCAGCCAGTGCAGTTCTCTCAGCAATGGCGAAATATGACAGCTCTTTCCCTGTCTAAAAATTGCCCTGGCAGCAGCATTGAAAGGCATTTGTAGCCGATCAAATAATTTCTGCGGTAGTCCGCAGTAATATATCTATCTATAATCTAAGTTGCAAAGATATATTAACATTCACAACTCATATCAAATGCATGCTCACAAATAGACACGTGTAAGTCCGCACCTACAAATGCTGAATGTGTAGGTAATTACAAATTAAAACCAAACCTCAAATGAACATAAACCCTGCAACTTTTGCCGACCTTCCCTGAAAAAGGGGTGAAATTAGCCAAGTGAACCATTTTTTACAATATGGGTGGTCGGCCTCATACCAACCTATAAGTCAAGGAATACATAATCAATCGCGTAAATAGGAAAATGTATGGAAGATACAACAGTACGCCTAATTGGTGATTTAATTTTCATTTTTTTTTCTATTTACTCAATCGACGAGAGCTTATGCAATGTTTTATATACAGGGTGCAGATGGCATGCATAGATGCATGATACGCACTTAGTGTGATTCACATCAATGCATTTCATCAAAGTGTGAAGCTCCCTCTGCTATCTGACATTATAAAAATAGTGTGATGTTTTTGCAAGGGTGACATGTCAGCCCGTGTGCATTTTTATTGATAAAGTTCATATTTTTTCCAGGTTTCCGTTCCAATTGGTAACCCAAAAGACATCAACCAGATCTTTGACACCATCTCGTATAAAAAAGGAGGATCCCTGCTGAGGATGATGAACCTCTTTTTGGGAGAAGAAGTTTTTAGAGCCGGAATCCGAAGGTCAGACATGCTTTTTCATTTACATTAATTCCTGGGAATTTGATTTCAATAAGTAAAATCATTTGCAAAATGACAAAACTGTCTAGTTTCAAAACTCCCTTCATTTTGTTTGACCTGAGCAGATACCAACTGATGATAAAAAATACAATGCCTACATACCATAGACCAGTGTTTTTCAACCTTTTTCATGACACGACCCCCCTAGTATCAAAAAATATTTCGCGACCCCCCAACCCTTTTTTTCATGTATAATATGTTAAAAATATATAATACGTACAAAAATTTTAGGCGTTTGCGTTATTTACAATCTGATTCCTTGACTTATAGGTTGGTATGAGGCTGACCACCCATACTGTAAAAAATGGTTCACTTTGCCAATGTCACCCCTGTTTCAGGGAAGGTCGGCAAAAGTTGTGGGGCTTATGTTCATTTGAGGTTTGGATTTTATTTGTAAGTTCACAATCAGCATTTGTAAGCGCGAACTACACTTGTTGGTTTGGTACATCTGAGAGCTTTAAATGAATATATCCTTGCAACTTAGATTATAGATTATAGATATAAACATATAATAAAGTACGTAAGACATATGAATACGTGGCCAATTGATAACTAACAAACAAATACAAACATTTTAAAGAATGAAAAAAGGGATTTTACTGACCGTGCAAAAGAGAAGAACGATTTTCTCTACGTTTTGTCGGAGTCATATCCGACGTCTTCAGGAGACGTGTGTCCTCTATAAGGAGGAACCACGAACTGTTGAATTATTGTTGTTTGATCGAGGCCGAAGGTTGTAGGTATTTTTATTTTTATTAACGTTTGGAGATAGATAAGCAATATGGCGACTGATGTTCGCGATCAAGTCATAGAAAAAATAAAGAAAAGTTCTTTTGTATCCTTGCAATTTGATGAATCAACGGATATTGCGAGTTGTGCGCAATTTGTAGCTTTTGTGCGTTTTGAATCCGATGAAATGATAATGGAAGAAATACTATTTTGCAAGGCACTTCCCAAAAATACTACAGGTCAATGCTTGCATGACATGTTCCTTGAAGCAACGCAAGATATGAATATCGATTGGGCACAAAAATGCATTGCTATTTGTAGTGACGGAGCAAAAGCCATGACTGGTGCAAAGAGTGGATTTATTGCTAGACTGAAAGAACAGATGCCAAACGCTTTTTGGATGCATTGCTTTCTCCATCGCCAAGCTCTTGCAGCCAAATCCTTACCGCAAGAATACAGTCAAGTTCTTTATATTATTATTAACATTGTAAATTCTATTAAAGGAAAAGCGTTGCAGACTCGATTGTTTCGAGTCATTTGTGAAGATATGGGGACACTACACCGTAATTTGCTTTACCATACAGAGGTTAGGTGGTAATCAAAAGGCAAAGTACTGACCAGAGTTATGGAACTTCGCGCTGAACTATTAGTATATTTACAGCAAGCCAAGTCACATTACTCTGAATTCATTTCTGACCCGGAATTCCTTTTAAAATTGGCTTTTATTTCTGACTTATTTGAACATTTAAATAATTTGAATAAAAGTCTTCAAGGGCGTGATGAAAATGTCATTAAAGCAAAAGACAAACTCCATGGCTTTATAAAAAAAATTGAATTGTGGTCATCATCTATAAATCAAGGCAACTTTGATTCATTTTCGTCCACACATTCTTTCATTGAAGAAGTCGGAAGCGAGATCAACATCAACTCATATATATCTGGTATGAAGATGGTGTTACATAATTTGAAGAAAGAATTGTGTCATTACTTCTCACTGCAAGAGATATCGGATAACACTGGGCAAAGATGGATCCTTAATCCGTTTTTAAATGCAGCTATAAACGAGGCAAATTTAGCAACTAAGCTCAAAGAGAATCTGCTGGAACTATCTGCCGATGGGATGTTACACTTGGAATTCAAGTCTGAAAACTTGGATACGTTTTGGTTAAAAAGAAAAACAGAATACCCGGAATTAACAACCGAGGCTTTGAAGTGTTTGATTCCATTTTCTACCTCGTACTTGTGCGAGTTGGCATTTTCATCAATGGCGCGAATAAAATGTACACTAAGAAATCGCTTACATTTGGAAAACAATTTAATACTTAATGTGGCAAAAACGGATCCACGATGGGAGAAATTAATTGCAGAAACTCAAGCACAATCTTCACATTAAAATGAACGAAGATAAGCAAGCACAGATGTAATCATTTTCTATTTAAACACATTTTTTATATTTCTTTTCTTTGTAATAACATGTTTTGAACTAGCATTTTCCGGACTTGTATGATTGATTATAGGGAAATTTTGTTAAATATAATAATTTTAACTCTTATCGACTTTTTATTAAAGTCTTACAAATTATATGTTGTATAAAAAAACTGAAGTTTTCTCGACCTCTCGCGACCCCCCTACAGAGGCTCCGCGACCCCCCAGGGGGTCGCGACCCACAGGTTGAAAAACACTGCCATAGACAAAAATAAAAAAAATACTATTCTATCATATTATATATCAAATCTGAAAATAGACAAACTTACCTACCTATAGTTAACCATTTTTCAATTTTAAACTTTTTTCCTACTAGCAAACCTCAGTCTTGTATGGGTCTGCTGTCATTTGCAATCAATAAAAACGATTTGTTTGCCTTTTTCTAAAAAACCCGGCCAGGTGATGACACAATTTCGTCATTGTCAATTCACATGCGGACCTCATTAATTTTGATTTGATATTAATACAACAATTAAATAATTGCATGAAATATTAAAATAAAGACTTTGGTTTACAGTTATCTGAAGAAGTACCAGTACGCAAACGCTGAACAGGACGACCTGTGGGAATCCCTGACTGAAGCGGCTCACAAATATGAAGTCCTCACAGAAGACATGACTGTTAAACAAATCATGGACAACTGGACCAAGCAGACGGGCTACCCTCTCCTGACTGTCACCAGGGACTATCAACACAATACTGCTGACGTCAAACAGGTGAGGAGGCTGAAATGTCATATTGTAGCCTGATGTATGGAAGTGAAGCATGGACATCTAGACCAAGCACACGGGCTACCCTCTACTGACTGCCACTACGGACTATCAATACAATACTACTGACGTCAAACAGATGAGGAGGCTAAAGAATGGATAGAGAATCTAAAGATTTTGGAAAAGTTGGTTTTTAGAGTTTTTCTAGATATTTAAGTAATTTTCTTTTGCATTCGTCCCATTGCTCTGGAGGATCAACACCTAAATAATTTATAAAGCTCTGATCACACAGGTTGAGTGCAAAAGCATTGGTAGAAGAGTGCATAGGGGCGGGCGATAGCGCAGTTTGTAGAGTGCTTGCATTCCATGCCATGAGCTCCGGTTTTAATCCCACCGATGGGTGTCATAATTGAAATCCCGTTTCGGAGTTTAAAAAAACACAAAATAAATTCCGGTAAGGCTTAGTCAGCCTTCACAAGAAATGAGTACTGCCCCCTCGGAGCTAGGAAACCTTCACTTCAACTAAAGTGATTGGCGTGTAGCCGACCCCCTTACCAGAAAAATAAATAGGTTCCACTCGCCAAATGTGATGCTTAAAGGGAAAACGCGTCAAGAAGTAACACTATATTTGGAGCTTAGTAGCGTGTGTGTCCGCTTATACACATACACCGCAAGCTGATATTAGACGTATGTAGTGTGTTCGTACACACTCATACACTAATGCACTTGTGAAACTGTATACTTCTAAGTCGTCTAGGCGAATACAACTTCAATACTTTTTAACATCAAGCAATCATTTTATTTCTCTGGACTCAAGAATAAAATACACATATACCCACATTTGTTGAACCCTATGACAACACGTCTCCTTAGTGTTTGTTTGTTTTATGTCCATCAGAGGTAATTTCACATGTGCAATGTTTGAACGTATACTGGACCAATGTGTCTTATGAACACTGGAAATTATTTTTACAATATTCAAAATAACTCTCACATTATTATGTTTTACGTTTTTTTCTTAGCTCAGATAGTGTAGAATGCAATTTTTAAGTCAATTTTCATTGAAAAGTCATCTTTGAATCAAATGGTAGATAAGCCAGACAAGCACTGATGGGACGAACAAGCATATTTTTGATCCATTGCCCTTCAAGGACTGTCATTAGAAACTATCAATACAGCAGAGCTATTTTCTGGGATCAGAGCTCAACCTTTTCGATTCTGAATTTACTTGCTACATACGCACCGCCAGAACGGAATACTTTTTTGAGGATATTTTTTTACACATAAATTGATTTCCTACCTTAATTACTTGATGAAACTTCAAAATTTATGAAAAAGTATATTCATTAGTTATCCAGGAACACAAATCACAAACTTTCAACACATGTTTTCACTTGTTGTTTTTTTATAAAAACAAGTAAATCACAATAATATTACTTAAAAGTATATATTATACGCACATTCCATAACTAGATTTTATATCCATTCGGTTTTACACAATTTTTTTACTCACTTAAATACTCGTCACTAAAGAGAAAAATATATTAATTATTTTACAAAAAAACAAAAAACGTTAACAGTTATATCTATCTGAATAGAGTATACTTGCCTGGATTTTGTTTATAAACATTGGTACACACTGGGACGAGAGATCGAGCTGTTCTGACGAAATATTTGAGAAATAATATTTTTAAAAGTTCTTGTTCTTGTTCTTGTTAAAGTTTTTGTTCCTTGACTTATAGGTTGTTATGCGGCTGACCACCCATAATATAAAAATTGGTTCACTTTGCCAATGTCACCCCTGTTTCAGGGAAGGACGGCAAGAGTTGCAAGGCTTATGTTCATTTGAGATTGGGTTTTTATATTGTAGGTCCACATGCGGCATGTGTTAGCGCGAAATTATACATATCTGCTTGTGGGAATGCATTTAGTATAAATCTTAAATGATATATATCTTTGCAGCTTAGATTAGATTAGATTAGATTAGAAAATATGTATAATATGAGATTTTGTTAGTGTACCTATAATGTAAGCAACAAAAAAGTTTGAAAAATTTGAACACCGATGTCTGGGGAAGCTAAACTTCGATGACATGGATAGATGCCAGCCGCACTGTATGCAAGTTACGTCATGACATCTATGCATGCCAGCCGCAGCCAAAGGGTTAAGCTTCTGAAGGTTTTGCTCATACCTGTGCTGGGATTCTTCAGCATGATGATGATATTATGGAGTGATGTGAATTACACTGTTACCAACATCACTTCACATCGTCATCACATTGAAGCCGACTATTAATTTTAATTTAATTTGATTAACTGATCGCGGAAAGCAACTCTCAGTTGTAGACGCCTGCTGCTATAATCTAATTGGCAAAGATATGTTACATTTCAGATTTATATTAAATGTATTCCCGCAAGCAGACACGTATAAGTTTGTATGTCGCATGTGAACCTACAATATAAAACCCAATCTCAAATGAACATAAGCCCTGCAACTCTTGTCAACCTTCCCTGAAACATTGGTGACATTGACAAAGTAATCCATTTTTTACAGTATGGATGGTCAGCTTCATACATATAAGTCAAGGAATACAAACAATTAATTACAGTTAAGTATATCTATAATCTATAATCTAAGTTGCAAGGATATATTCATTCAAAGCTCTCAGATGTATGCCCACAAACAAACACGTGTAGTTCGCGCTTACAAATGCTGATTGTGTACTTACAAATAAAATCCAAACCTCAAATGAACATAAGCCCTGCAACTCTTGCCGACATTCCCTGAAACAGGGGTGACATTGGCAAAGTGAACCATTTTTTACAGTATGGGTGGTCAGCCTCATTAAAGCTTAAAATTTGCTATCAACAGAGTCCAGCTTCTGTCAAACAATTTCAGCTAGCTATTTATTATGTTGTCCTTTGTAAAGCCCTGTTTTTATCAGGAGCGCTACACTGGAATGAGCTCCTCATCTGCTGCATCGTCCAACACCACATGGTGGGTGCCCGTGACCTACCTGGGAGGGGACCGGCCTTCCATCACGCCCTCCAGGGAATGGCTGAAGCCCGAGAGCCACGAGCAGTCTCAGCAGCTGCCTGCGCCGCCCCGCAGGCACTGGCTGCTCTACAACATACACATGGCTGGTGAGCAATAATAATAACAAAATTTCAATGGACTTCGGGCATTCAAAATATCCCTTGGCTATGTGACATCAAGAGGGGAATAGAGGAAGAGGAAGATCCCCCACACGATGGGCCAATCAAGTGAAGACAGCAGCAGGCCCCTCGGTGGTTGAAGCGCTACGGGCGGCGCAGTCAAAAGAGAACTGGAGAAGAGTAGTTGCTTGCATCAAGGTCACAAGCCACAGCAATGAGGAACAAGATTAAGAGGAAGAAGATGTGACGTCATCCATAGTAAGTAAAAAATGGATTCCCAATAATCAGGGGTTTTTTTAGTTCTCAGCACTGTGAGCCCATACAGTAGGTGGTAATGCTAAATGTGTGTAGCATCATTGCTTTTTTGTGTGCACTTAAAAAAAATTAAATTAGGCTGATTTATTTGGTGAGCGCTGTTTTTGTGTGTATCACACCTCAAGAGCCCTCTGCGAGCTTGGTCGTCGCTGTAGAAAGCGCCAATTCTCAAGCAAGACCCAGTTGTTGTAAGGCTGGATGGACCTTTTGATGACCGGTCTTTGGTAAAGGTTTTTTTGAATTTTTCAACCCAGCGAAGAGAAAATTTTAAAATATATAGGGTTCCCATCTGGGCCCGCTACTTTTTCTCCTATTTATTGATGATATTACAAAGCAATTTCCTGACACAAATGTTCTCCTGTTTGCTGACGATATAAAATTTTTTAAAGTCATAGATAATGTGGCTGACTGTAATAGTCTCCAATTATCTTTGAATAATCTAGCAACCTGGTGTAATAAAAATGAATTGCCTCTAAATGTCTCGAAGTGTTTAGTAATGAATTTCTTCAGAATAAAAAATCCCATTATATATGACTATACACTTTTTTCAAACAGTCTTCGGGTGGTAACGGAGGTCACCGACTTGGGGGTTGTGTTTGACTGTGGATTATCTTTTAATGTACACATTGCTTCAATTTGTGCCAAGGCCATGAGAATGCTTGGTTTCATAAACCGCATCACCAAGGACTTTCAGGACACTGCCGCAATCAAAATTCTTTATACCACATTGGTTCGCAGTGTTTTGGAATATTGCTCGCCTGTTTGGTCCCCCCTCTACATGGTGCACGTAGACAATATAGAAAAGGTTCACTTAAAATTTTTGAAAATAGTTAATTTTAAACTCAATATTCCCCTGTCACACTTCGACCCGCTCTATTTAAATTTGATTCTAAATCTAAACTTTTTGTCAGACAGACGTAAATTTATTGACTTAATCACCCTCTTCAAAATAAAACATGCTCTAATTGATTGTCCTGCACTACTTGGTGAGTTGAAATTTTTTACTCCACGTTCAGGGACTAGACAATTAGTTTCTTACCGCCCTGTATTTACTAGCACTAACGCACAAAGCAATAGTTGTATGCATCGTTTACAGCGTGTTGGTAATGAGTATGCCTCACTTGACTTGGTTCTGCATAATAATAATTATCATACCTATAACCAAGGTCTGAAAAAAATGTTTTTGGGACATCCATAATATATAATAAATTATATTGTTTTAGATTGTTATTATATGAACGATGTCTGCCTGATGGTGAATTTCTTTATTAGTGATATTTGAATGGTTTCTGAAGTTTTTATTTTTGATATGCTTTTTTTTTTGCTTCTAACCTACTGTTTAGTGTTTATATATGGGTTTATTTTTTCTTTTCTTTTCTTTTATGTTTTACCGTAATGTTTTATATACTTTTTATTCTTGTAATATTTATTGTTATTGTTGTTTTGTATAAACTCCCTTGATATGTACTTATTTCGTAAAAGGCTAACGCCGTAAATAAATAAATAAATAAATAAATAAATAAATAAAATAAATAAATAAATGGTATATTTTTTGTGCTCCGCCGGGATTCGAACCCGACGACCTTTCAGTTACGAGTCCGAAGTGTTACCACCTGGACTACGGACCGGTCACTTGTGCACTTTTATGTTTTTTTAAACCAACATAATATTGTTTTGAAATTCTGACACTCTGTACTGTTTTCGGCCATGTACTTAAAATAAATTCCTTAATTTTCAAATATACTCAAATATGCTTTCAAATATTTTGAGTGCATCTTGTAAATCCACCGCAAGCGCACTGCAGAGCTATAGCATTTCCTGAATATTCATAAATTAAAATTTGTCTGATCTGCAACATTCCAGCTATTACTGTTTTTGATGTCTGTGTTTCAAGTGAAAGTGCAGAATCAATGTGAACTCCAGATTAGCCAGACAATAACAACAAATGATATTGTTACGAAATTAGGGTTCAATTGTCTTCAAATTAAAAATACACAGGTCTTCTTCAATAGTTATTTATTTTACACAGTTACAAAATTTATTTTCACACTACTTTCTCGATTATTCCATTGGTTTCGGTTCACTGATCAGATGGCTTCGATGTGTTTGTTAGTCGCTATGATACTGGCCCGCTCTGCAGGCCATTCGCACCTTTATACTCTTCAGAGCAGTATGATCCAGAACTAAAGTCGCCAGACGGTTCCAGAGTAATTATTACTTCTCGACGCTTCACGTACTACCTAGAGATACAACCAAAATCCTACCTACAAATGTAATACAGTATTCCTATAATTATAACAAATACCTACTTAGCCTAGAGAATTCTACACTTATACATAATTATCGATCTTACCTACCAATACTTTTGAGGATTCTTATAACTATAACTATCCATACTTATTTCAATATTTATATTTACATAACACTACCCCCCACCTAGACTGTTTCGTCCCGGAACAGTCTTGACTCTGTGTAGGTAGGGGCATGCTGATTCACGTCGACACCCTGTGGTCAGGAAGAAGTGGCAGTCTACGGATTTCTCCCCACTGGCTCTCGGCTGCGCTTGCTCGCAGCACACCATGACGCTGATGCCGACTCCCGAGAACACTGCTTCAATCATACTCCGGATTATCCGCCAGTCTCGATTAGCGCGGCCGCCACCCATCTCCGGTATTGCCAGACGCGCCTGCTGATCCTCCAACATGTAGTCACGCAGCTCAACAAGGCCGTCCCACAATGCCTTGTAGTCCTCTTCCAGGTTGCTGGAATCCGGGACAACCAGGCAGTATGCTTGTTGACGCCCCTTCGGTAGTCTCAGAGCTCTTCCTTGCGGGCTGCTCGAGGGTTGCGGTTCTCCGAATTTGTATCGGAAGACCCGTGCAATTCCTCTAGACATATCTAGATCTTCCGGTACACTGCATGCCAGTGTGTGGTCCCTAGTGACCTCAAATAAGTCCTTGTGGACTTCTGTGGTCACTCCATGGCGAAACTTCTGCCCTGCCTTCGCGTTCTCCCAAAACGTCTCAAAGGCTGGTGATCTTTCGGATGCGACGCACTGTCGTACTTTTTGGGCTGGTTGGTCATCATTATCGCCTAGGTATGGTGAGAGGCGATTGTAGTGCACGACCCTTGGTTTTCCGTTTGGTCTCTTTTTTATGCGGTAGACCACATCGTTGATGCGCTCCAAGATCTCGTACGGCCCGTCCCAGGAACGCTGAAGTTTCGGACAGTATCCTTGGCGCCTCTTGGGGTCAAAAAGCCACACCCAGTCACCAGCTTTGTACCCCATGCTGTCAGCTCTGGTGTCATAGCGCTCCTTCATTTGATCGCTGGCTTCCCCGATGTTCATGCGGACCTGATCATGGATGTCATCCAGCCTCCTGCGAAGGTCTGTCACATAGTCTTCTCCGGCTAGGTCTTCACCTGGTTTGCAGCCAAATTTGAGATCACAAGGAAGTCGCATTTCTCGCCCAAACAGTATGCTGCTGGGAGTCTTCTTCGTCGTTTCCTGAACAGCCGACCGGTAAGCCAATAAGAACAAAGGCAGATGTCGGTCCCAGTCCCGCTGATGGCTGGACACTACTTTGGCTAAGTACCTCCCCACGGTACGGTTCATCCTTTCCACCATTCCATCAGACTGTGGATGTAGCGCAGTGGTCCTGGTCTTGTAGATCCCTAGCCGCTCACACATTTGCTGGAAGATAGCAGCTTCAAAGTTCCTTCCCTGATCAGAATGTAATTCCAGGGGTACGCCAAACCTGCTGATAAATTCGGTAACTAGAACTTCAGTCACGGTTACGGCCTCTTGGTTAGGGATTGAGTAAGCTTCCACCCACTTGCTGAAGTAATCCATCACCACCATGATGTACTTGTTACCCTTCTCAGTTGTAGGAAATGGGCCAGCTATGTCGATGGCAATTCTTTCAAAGGGGCTGCCAACATTGTACTGACGCATTGGTGCTCGCCTTTTCCTTTGCGGTCCATTGGCCGTTGCACAGGTTACACATTTTCGACACCAATCTTTGACGTCTTCGCTGCAGTTGATCGAGTAAAATCGCTCTTTCACTTTCTCCAGCGTCTTCTTAACGCCTAGATGTCCTCCAGAAGTTCCTCCATGCAGCAGTCCAAGGATTTCCGGTACTCGGCTCCTCGGAACGAGGGTTTGCTTTCTTCTAAGTGTGCCGTCTTCCTTCTCGATCTTTCGTTTCAGAAACCCTCCTTCTATCACTATGGATCCCCATTGAGCCCAATAAGCCTTGACAGTTGGTGATAAGGGGGCGAGTTTTTCCCAGGTTGGCCTTTCTCCTTCTCGCGCCCATTCCATCACATACTTCAAGTCCAATTTTCAGGTCCAATGTGGAAAAAATGGTGCATCCTGCCAATGTGTCCAAGGTGTCGTCAATCCTTGGCAGAGGGTAACTATCCTTTTTCGTAACATCGTTGAGCAGTCTGTAGTCCACACAAAATCTCGTGGTACCATCCTTCTTTTTCACCAGTACCACCGGGGATGTCCAAGGGCTACTTGATGGTTCTATGATGCCATCCTTGCTCATGTCTTTGATGATCTTGTCAGCTTCTTCCCGCTTTGCAAAGGGTAGTCTTCTTGGAGCCTGTTTTATTGGTCTCGCTTCTCCGGTGTCTATGCTATGTCGCACTACCTTGGTTCTTCCCAGACGGCCATTAGAGTCCTCGAAAATGTTCTGGTAGCGGCAGATCAAACTCCTCACTCTCCGTTTGTTTTCCTCGGTTAGACCTTGGGAAGCGTCGTGGACCAGGGCTTCCAATTGTGTTGACAATTTGTTTCCTTCGCATGACATGTTTGTCATCTGTTGCACAATGGAAGTTATCCTCTCACATCTGCCCAAAACAAAACCTTCATTCATTTTAACTGGGTAGCTGTTCACATTCATGATCTTGACAGGAATGGTCTCCTTTGCGCGAATCACCGTTCTTGCCACCATGACTCCTTTGTTAACATTGTCCATGTTCTCCGGTTCTATCATACAGATTTGGTCATTTGTACTACTGGAATCCAGGCGGGCACTCACTATCATCTCGGATCGCCCCTTCACTTCGGTATTCTTGGCTAGGATAACACGTGCAGCCAGTTCTTTCCGTCTTTGCAGGATGACTTCTTCATTTCCAATTTTAATGGACCCTTTCTTTAAATTTAAACTGCACCCAAATCTGTCCAGTATGTCCATTCCCAATATAACGTCTTCTTCAATGTTGGCCACCAACGTCCGATGATCAAAAGTGGTGCTGCCAATTTGGAAGGTGGCAATCGTCTCCCCATACACCTGTGCTGACTCTCCCGTGGCGGTGTGCAGAGACCACTTTGTTGGTGCAATCTGCTTGCCTCGTGCCACTATGTCGCGTCTCAGAATTGTCCTGGTTGCTCCCGTGTCCACCAGTAGTTCACGAGTTACTCCATCTATTATGCCATTGATAAAAATGCTGCTGGATTTTCCTCTCACGGTTGCGACAGTAGCAGCAGATTTCAGGGCCTCTCCAGCGTGGGTCAACGGTTGCCCCTTCCCATTAACCCTTTCTAGTTTTCCGCAGCCTGTTTTCTGGGTTTCTGAGGCTTGGGACACTTGGTGCTAAGGTGGCCCAGCTGTCCGCAGTTCCAGCAGCGTGGGTCTCGTCTTCGAGGTCTCAGACGTTCCAGCACTTTTTCAATTAGCTCCTCGGTTGTAGGTAGCTTGACCTCCTCTGCCTCGACTGCACGAACCCTGGCGTGGCCCCTGATGGACTGTTTGACAGCCTCAAACTCGAGAGCTTGGCTGAGCGCCTCGTTCAAAGCCTTGGGATGGGCCAGTTTTACGGCTTGTTGCGTCTCCCATTCCCGCAATCCATTTAGGAACTTGTCCACTGCCAAGCTCTCACAGATGTCGTCGGAGGCTGTCGGGTAAGCGTCTCGTACCAGGCGGGCGATGTCCATTTCAAACTCCTGGAGGCTCTCGTTGGGCTTCTGCACCCTTGTGTTCAGCTGCGACTTGTACAGCTGCTCCAGGCACTTGTGGCCATAGCGCATATCCAAGCGCTGCTTCAGCTGCCCAAAGTCACCACGGTTGTCCAGGGGTATGGCCTGCAGAACCCTGAGAGCGTCTCCTCGGAGCGACAGGCTGAGAACCGAAGCCTTCTTCTGCTGGCTCCAGGCTCCCATCATGGCAGCCGTCTCAAAGAGGGTCAAGTATTCCTCCCACGACGTCTTCCCGTCGAAGGTTGGGAGGTTGTGCTTGGCTAGGGAAGGGTCATCATCCCCTCTTGTGATCCTGGTTGGAGTTGAGCATCCCTGGTCGGTCTCGTCGTGAAGGCCGCCTTTGGGGGAGATTCTGGTGGACTCCATCTGGCACTTGTCAGCCAGCTCGGCACGCAGACGGTCTTCCAGGTTTGACATCCGAGTCTCCATTTCCCCCTTCAGGGCCGAGAGGTTGGTTGTCATCTTCTCCTCTATTTCTCCTTTCAGGGTTGTGAGACTATCCGCTATCTCCGCCTTCAGGTCTTCCCTCAGGGTCTTGGAATTGTCAGCCATTTTCTCCTCCAGGGTCCTGGCGTTGTCAGCCATCTCCGCCTTCAGGTCTTCCCTCAGGGTCTTGGAATTGTCAGCCATCTTCTCCTCCAGGGTCTTGGCGTTGTCAGCCATCTCCACTTTCAGGGTCTTGGCGTTGTCAGCCATCTCCCCTTTCAGCTTTTCCTCCATGGAAGTGAAGTTTCCGGTGATGCTGAGGTTTAGCTCGTCCAAGGCGCGGTCCCCTCCAGACGCCATGACAAAATATGCCGGGTCTTCGCCTGACTGTTCTAAGGCCTCCATGAGGCGTGCCTGTAAGGCCGCCTTCCCTCCTGAGGTCTCCAGGTCCCTCTCCAGAAGCTCATTTTTAAGCTCAGTGACTTTGAGGTCCTTGATGTTCACTTTGGTTGCCATTTTTTTCAAAATTTACTTCAAAACAAAAAATATTTTTAAATTTATTTAATACAAGTTTTGAGTTTTATATATATAGCTGTTTTGAATACGTACTTTAGCAAAATAATAATTTATCTGATTACACTGATTGGTAGGTACTGTCTTTTAATATTTATTTTTAATTCACCAATATTTTTAACATAATAATGTCTGATAGTACATAATTATTTATTTCGTCTCAAGTCTTTCAAACACACAGGTAGGTACTTAATGTACATTCACACACTTGTAAACAAAGGATAGTTATTCAAAAACTTTTTCTCGATGAATCTGGAACGTTCTTTTGTAATATTTTTCAAGATTTTTATTTATTTATTTTATTTTTTTAATCACACACAATAATAAAAAAACTATGGTCCAATTTGATGACTTTCTCAATGCGGTAAAATAGTCATTATGTTATGTCCAGAATTATGTTCCATATGATGTTCCAGAATTTATAAGCAACTTGCTTTTGCGTCTTTTCTTTTAACAAAAATTTATTTAAACACTTGTTTTCACAAAAGTCAGTTCACACAAAGTTCAATTTGAATAAAGTTCATTTTAACACTATTTAATTTATTTTATTTATTTTTAGACAGAAGATCTTAATTTTTCTTGACAATTCCGCACCTGACGCCAATTGTTACGAAATTAGGGTTCAATTGTCTTCAAATTAAAAATACACAGGTCTTCTTCAATAGTTATTTATTTTACACAGTTACAAAATTTATTTTCACACTACTTTCTCGATTATTCCATTGGTTTCGGTTCACTGATCAGATGGCTTCGATGTGTTTGTTAGTCGCTATGATACTGGCCCGCTCTGCAGGCCATTCGCACCTTTATACTCTTCAGAGCAGTATGATCCAGAACTAAAGTGGCCAGATGGTTCCAGAGTAATTATTACTTCTCGACGCTTCACGTACTACCTAGAGATACAACCAAAATCCTACCTACAAATGTAATACAGTATTCCTATAATTATAACAAATACCTACTTAGCCTAGAGAATTCTACACTTATACATAATTATCGATCTTACCTACCAATACTTTTGAGGATTCTTATAACTATAACTATCCATACTTATTTCAATATTTATATTTACATAACAATATACAGCTCTATCTGGGCTTGCCATCACTGACGTTTGTTGGTTTCCAGGCTTGTACAGAGTGAACTACGATGCTGAGAACTGGGATCTGCTCATACAAGCTCTCAACAGCCCCAAGTACACAGACATTCCCACTCTCAACCGCTACCAGCTCATCCTGGACTCCTTGGACCTGGCTTGGGCGGCAAAAACAGAATACAATGTTGCATTCAGGTGATAAACACATCCAATTTATTGTATCAATTCAATTAATAGACAAAGCAATCTCTGGCTACACATTCTCACACTCTGCGAGCTGAAAGTAAGAAACAAGCTTCTTCTTCTTTTGGTGTATTTTCTATCGAAGAATGGCGATCATCATGGCTAAGGCTAGGCATAAGTTGCTGCGGCTCGAAACAGGGACTTTGTGCTTTTGTTAAAGCATTTTTGCAGGTTTTTCAGCCACAATGCCCTTCAGCGTTCTTGATACTTACTTGATCTTACCCTGTATGATAAAATGAAGAAGACAGTATTTCTCATTTATCAAAATATGAAAGTACATCAGTTTTATCTGCTTAATGGTTGGCAGAAGTTCCTTTATGATGGGCATACATCGGAGTACTTCTTCATTGGTAACCTGATCACGCCAAGAGAATCTGAAGCCTTTTTTCAGTAAATAAAACATCTCGAACGCTTCAATTTGTCTCTGTAGTGCCTGCGTGAGCGTCCATCCCTCCAAACAATATAGAGCAATTAGGAACACATAGCACAAGAGCTCAAAGTTCGAATCTCGGCACAACAGTACCTACTTTATTTCGGGCTTGCTCTTGTCTGCTTCTGACTTCTTGACACATGTCGCAACTTTTCGTTGACACACATCGCAGGTGTCACATGACCACAGATGTCCACGCAGCTGCTTCTTGAGGCAGCTGACCTCAGTGTTTGTCCGCGCGAGGTTGTAGCTGCTGGAGACACTAGCTTCATTAGGTACCCTGGAGCAATCCCATGCAGTTCTTTAAAGGTGAGCAAGCCGACTTTGAAAGTGATCCTCTTAGGGATTTTCAGCCAATGGAGAGCTTAAAGGGGAGGAGTCAAATGCTTTGAACTAACCCTTTTCAAAGTTGTTTTTAAACCAAGTAATGTGGCATTCCAGAGTCCTGCAGTACTTATCCCGTGAGCGCTCCTACCTCCCCTGGCGAGGAGCTCTAAATAGCCTGAACCGGATGAACCGCGCCATGAAGAGGTCCAGCGATTACGGAGCCTTCAAGGCCTATATGAGGAGTGTGCTGCAGCCTGCGTTTGAAGCTAACGGAGGGCTGCACAACATGTCCATAGCTACTCCAGACAGATATGATGCTGTTAAACACCAGGTACTCGACTAGGATTTAAATCATAATCACTTATTCTCAAACAGAAAAGCCATCCGCAGCTAATCTAATCTAATCTTAATTGCAAAGATATGTAACATTGGGGATTCACATTACATGCATTCTCACAAGCAGACACGTACAAGTTCGCTCTTGGGCATGCCGCGTGTGAACTTACCTACAACATAAAAACCAAATCTTAAATGGATATACATCTTACAACTCCTGCCGACCTTCCCTGAAACAGGGGTGACATTAGCAAAGTGAACCATTTTCTACAGCATGGGTGGTCAGCCGCATACCAAACTTGAAATTTTGTCTCTAAAAATTCTGTCGACGGGGGGGCACATGCCATTTGCAAGATTATTCTGATATTCCGAAATCAAAAATCACTATCGAAATTTATAATAGGTATAGCAAAAAAATATCAGTAGCTAATGAAATGTCACATATTTCTAGGGGGGGCAAGCCATGATCGAAAAATGGTCAGTTTCAGTAACTGCAATACAATTTAATAACTACTAGGGGCTCCGCCCCTGGCTGCTACGCAGCCCAACCCCTTAACATTTAGGCAACGGGAACTTTGCAGCATGACTTCTCCGCGTTAAAATTTGTATAATTATTAGAAATGGATAAAAAAATAATATAATTGTTTGCAAAATTTGCGAATACTACCATTTAAAAGAAACTTTTGCACATCCCTATCATCTAATTTATTCTCATTTGACCAAATAGGTGAGATTTCAAAAGAATGGAACCTTCAGAGTGCGAATAAGAGAACAGTATGTATGAAGAAAGGGATGAATGTTGAAGAGATGAAAAAGGTATGCAAGGACCGAGAAAAGTGGAGACGCATCTGCGGAGGTACCGGCCACCCCTAGTGGAACGGCGGCAGGATACAGTAACAGCTCATTAATATGGTCACTCACGAACCGGGGAAATCTCGCCCCGTAAAAAGTCAAATATTGCCAGAATGAAATTTGACGGTACACGGTACGGTATTTAAACCCACCTTGATGTAGCGACGTGAAGCCTGGATGTTGAATGAAAGTGAAATTAGAAAAGTCCATATTATTGAAATGGACTACGTTTGAAGAGAAGAGTATGTTTGAAAAATATTATGAATATTGAAGAGATAAAAGAATAATGCATGTCTGCTTGTGGGAATGCATTTAATATGAATCTTAAATGATACATTATATCTTTGTAACTTAGATTTAGACATGTGGCATGTGCAAGCGTGTCTGCTTGTGAGAGTGCATAGGTTTAATGTGAATCCCCAATGTAACATATCTTTGCAACTTAGAAAAGATTAGATTTGGTTTTTGAATTTTTGATTTTTCATAGTTTTTCTTTTAAGATATTGTTTTACAGAATAATTGTTAGTTTAATTCATTATATCTTGTGTTCTATTTTTTAATTAATAAATATTTGCTTCAAAATAGGATAGCGCCTCTATGTTATGAAAACTAAGTAACTTTTCCCAGTAATTTATATGTCGTTAATTTCTCCCCCACTTTATGGCTCCCGGTAGCTCAACGCGCTGGGCGTTCCGTTTCTGAGCCGAGTAGATTTTAGAAGACGCAGGTTCGAATCCCGCTTTTTTGGGTGCTTTGCTTTTTATTTTTTCAGTTGTAAAAGTTGGTATGCGGCTGATCACCCATGCTGTAAAAAATGGTTCACTTTGCCAATGTCAACCCTGTTTTAGGGAAGGACGGCAAGAGGTGCAGGGTGTAGGTATGTCCATTTGACTTTAAATTATAGGTTCACATGCGGCATGTGTGAGCGCGAAATTATGCATGTCTGCGTGTGGGAATGCATTTAATATGAATCTCAAATGATACATACATCGGCATGTGCAAGCGCGAGAGTGCAAATAATGTGAATCCCCAATGTTACATATCTTGGCAACTTAGAATAAAGTTGGGTTTTTGAATTTTGGATTTGTATTTGGATTTTTCATATTTTTCATTTATTAATAAATATTTGCTTAAAAATAGGATAGCGCCTCTATGTTACAAAAATGGTATAGTAACTTTTCGGAGTTGCTTATATATTGTTAACTTGTCGCTGACGTCATGTCTCACAGTAGATCACGCGCGTAGGCGCATCTTTTTTCGTCCGTTTAGATTTTGATAGACGTAGGTTCGAATCCCGATCTAATCGGGAGCTTTGCTTTTTATTTTTTCAGTTGTAAAAGTTGGTATGCCGTTACTTACTTTATTTTGATTTTTAATTGTTTTTTTAAAGATTATTGGAAGTATTGTTTTACAAAATAATGGTAGAATGTATTTTTTTATATTCAATAAATTTTTGCTTGAAAATAGGATAGCGCCCCTATATTATAAAAATATTAGGTTCGAGTCCATGCTTAAATTTGTAGCTTATATAAACAAAAAATTCTTACACTCCCAAGGAAGCGACGTGGCCTAGTTGGTCAAGACGCTATGCCTTGAGGCGTGTCCGCGCTCAGGTCCCTGGTTCGAATCCTGGTCGGTCGTTTTGGTTATTTGAAAATTGAAATTGTAAGCGAATGACGACGGCGAAGGGTATTATATATATAGATTTAGGTACATTAAGGTTAATTTTTACTTTGAAGGGAGGCGACTTCACCCCCTGTTCCTTCCTAGTTACGCCCATGCCAAGGAGATAGGAATGAAATTAACTATTATCTCTTGAATATTCCATGAGATGGAGGTGGAGAAGATTGGAGGAAGCCTACATCCAGGAGTGGACTGAGAAAGGCTGAGGAAGAAGAGATTCCTTGAGATACAGCATGTGCTTGCTTCCAGGTACTGATCAGCAACTGGGCGTGCCGTGTGGATGTGGTGGAGTGCAGGGAGCACGCGCTCAAACTTTTCAACACGTGGGTTCATCAGGAAGACAACAAAGCTAACGAGTAAGTTATCATAACCTGATGGTTGCTAAGGATGGCAGTCCCATGCAAAACTGAAGTGAGGTTGCCAAGAAAAAAAAACAAATTAAAAAATGTTCCAACCTCATAGTGCAATTGATAAATTACACCTTGTTCAACATTAGTAAACAAAGGTTAACAACCTAAAATTGAGTTGCTTGGAATCAAAGGAGTTGATCGCCTTTTTAAGCTCTGTAGATGACAGGTCCAGTTGACAGGTGAGCCGCATAGTATGTATAAATGCCGTAAGCTAGATTCTTCACCATAAATATTATAACTCAATCGAGGCACATCTTCAACTGTCTTGTTAAACTTTTGGCAATCACATTGTCTCCATTATTTTCATGATCATGTATTGATTAGAATTCCCCGGGACCTGCGCCGCGATGTATACTGCGTTGGAGTGTCAGCAGGAGGCCAGAAGGAGTGGGACATTGTCTGGAGGCGCTACCTCGCTTCACAAGTCGCCAGCGAGAAAGTCATCTTACTCAGGAGTCTGGGTTGTACCAAGGAAATATGGCTGCTTAACAGGTCAGAACAAAATAACAGACTATCGCCATTTTTCTGACACATTATCATGTCGTTTTAAAAGACTTTTTAAGACTCAGTACTTACTTATATTGTTTACTAAAGAGTGTTTTGACAACCAGATAATTAAAAATGTATCTTTTATTCCATCTGCAGGTAAGCAAAGTATATCTCCTCAAAAAAATCAATCAAATTAAAAAAAGACGTTTTGGTATTGTAAATGCATTTTTTTCCAATTCTCCATGGACTTTGATCATTTAACAAACTGAAATGTAAGATTGATGCTCATCAGAAGGGAGCAGAGCTCCGAAGAAGTTACACACAGTAGGGTCATACAAGACCATTTGAATCTAAATTTAACATTTGACATTTGAAGATTGGAATGTTACAATCTTAATTTACAAGATAATATACTTAATTAATGCATTTGATGTAATAAAATAAAATGAAAACTGTGAATTTTGGTTCTCCATTTCTTATTTACCATGAATTTATCCATGGCTGATAGCTTTGGGATATTTTGAATGTTCGGAGTCGATATTCTCAGCCTCACGCCGACCTATAAGTCAAAGAGCAAATTTCAGAAGCTACCCAAGAAGTAATTTGTACATTCATTTTGGTATTACGTTTCAGGTTCTTGAGCTGGAGTATCCAGGAGGGCAGCGGCATCCGCCCGCAGGACTCGCAGAGTGTGTTTGACAGCGTGTGCAGCACTGAGGTGGGCTTCTACCCGGCCAAGAGCTTCCTCTACCAGAGGACTGAAGACATCTACAAGCAGTGAGCTCTTCTTACAAAATACTTTTTTAGAAGTCATATTTGATGTTCAGAGGATGGCTGAATATAGACAGGAAGGGAGAGGATTGGAGGAAGCCTACGTCCAGGAGTGGGCTGAGAAAGGCTGAGGAAGAAGACGGAAGATTTAATATTAATATTTAATGCACGCCTACAAGCAGACAAGTGTGAGTTCCCACACACATGCAGCATGTGAACTTACAAAATACCATGCAACTCCTGTAGCCTTTTCCGATTTGTTGCGGGGTGGCATTAGCAAAACTATAATTGTTTTACATCACGAGAGGTTGGCCTCATACCAAATTTTTAACTATTGAAATGGATATTTTTTCATTAATAGTAATTTTCTCAGCGGTTCAACATCACATTTGTATGGAAATGTTGTCCTTAGCAACCTTGTTTACGTTTTCCCTAGCAAGTGTGACTTCGCAATACTTTCTATGTGAATTCATTTGCTGAGTCCAAAGATACAATATTTTACAACTACGATAATATTGAAAAGCTGATTTTAAAATGTAGCCCCCACTTTGTAGACAAAAAAGTTGTAACATCTACGCTGAAAACATTCCTAGTCCATAGTTGTGTTGTGACATACGAAATAATTCAAACTTGTCCTTTAATAACTGTTTTTTTGTTTTGTTTTTCCAGCCAATCTCCTCACAACTTTGGAAAATACGCTAAAGCTGTGGCATCACACATCTCCACACAAGATGAACTTAACGAGGTAAAACAGACCACCATTACTCACTTCATTACATAGCCAATAGTTAACATTCAACTTTTTTAAAACATGTTTTTGGTATTTCCAGTTTTCGGCTTGGGCTCGCCGTTCCAAGAAATATTTAGCCGAGTCCTTTATGACTGTCAAGCGTGCCCTGGAGAACACAGAGCTGACCTTGAACTGGATCCGATCTCATCAGAAGGGAGTGGTTAAGGAGCTCATCAAACTAACTCCAGCGGAATAGTAGTGAATGCATCATGTAGAGAAAAGTAAAACATAATCTCAAAATAGAAAATTCATATTCATTAATAATCATGTACTTACTTAATAGCAAAATAATAGAAAAAGAATAGTGGATATACATGGTTTTCATTATAAATCCGTGAAATGAAATGTCAAATTGAAACATAATCTTAGAAAAATCATGTTAATAAAAAAACATAAATAATAGATGCAGAATAAGGTCCGCATGTGAATTGTCACCCGGACGGGTTGCTACGGAAAAACTCTAAAATGTTATTTGAATATGTAAAACTGCAAATGAACTGTAATTTAAAAAAAAAGATGTTGGTACTTATCAACCTATCACATCCTGATAATGATTGCTGTAACCTATAATGGAGCAAAAATATTTGTTGACCGTGTCCATAGCAACCCGACCGTGTGAGATTATAACTGTTTTGTCTTTGGAAAATGTGTCAGTTGAATGACTCCTTTGAAATATTATTTAATTCTTAGTTTTTATCTTAATATTGTATTTATTAAGTTGTACTTCCTGTTGAATCATCAAATACTTTATTTATTTTTGAAAATAAAAATCAATTTTATAAATATATTTTATTCATGTATCATTGGTAAAAATATAATGTCTGCCATGAACGATGTATTCCAGATTGCAAAGAACATCCTGACTGAAAAAACTAAGGAAAAGATGTATCAGAAGTTCAAGGAACATCCAGAAAATTCACCCTAGTTCCCTAGTTCCGCAGCCGGAAAAGAAGTTATATAGTGTATACTGTATGGTATAAAATATACATTTGCTTTTACACGATGATGATGATGATGATGGATGATTTCTTTCCTGTGACGCCATTTAATGGTCCAGGACCATCTCCGGAGTGGTTTGTCCTACAATCCTATCAATCATTTTAGGAAAAACTTTGTAGACATATCGCGAATAGAATGAAACTGGACTGTGTGAAAAAAGGGTAATTGCTTTTGAACATTATTATACCATTGAGTATTGACTTATGATATCTGTGGACTAGAAACCATTTTAACAAAAATAAACACAAAAGCCTTTTCAACTTACTTAACCGCAAATCACCTTTGATAGAAAGAGAACAAAAATCTTCTCAGTGCCATTTCACTGTAAACAAAAAAACTTGGGTAAAACAACAAAATATTTCCAGAAAAATGGTAGCTTATGGTAGGTAAGGGGTCGCATGTGGCAAGTTGAACCTATTTACTTTTACAGGTAAGGGGGCCGGCCTTACGCCAACCACTTCAGTTGAAATGGGAGTTTCCCAGCTCCCTAGAGGGCTGGTACTCATTTCTTGTGAAGGCTGAGTAAACCTTGCCGGTATTTTATTTTGGGGTTTGAAATAAACACCAAAATGGGAAATCATTTCTGACACCCTCCTCGGTGGGATTCGAACCCGAGCTCACGGGGCGGAATGCAAGCACTCTACCAACTGAGCTATCGACCGGACAGCAACCAGAAATAATGCATTTTTTTGGCATATTGCGACATTTGAAAGAAAACCAGTTTAAATTGAATGGTAAGACAAAAGTTTTGATTTTTGAAAGAAATTATGAAAATACAATCTATGAATTTAGAATAAATGGATGCCACAAGTCTATGTAACCTAAGCAACCAACAATTTGTCATAGTATTAACTAAGTTTGTGTTTACACAGTGTGCATGGTAAAACTTGTTTTCTTGTAAAATATTTTACTTTACTTTACTTTCTTTGGCTCTTCAGCCTTGAAGGCTGTAATGTTCCTTCCCTGGCGAAGGAAGGGAGTCGGAGGAACTAAGAGGAGACTCGAAAAGAAGCACGAAAGGAGGGATTTTTCCTCCTAAGTTAGAAGTTGAGGGATCGAATGTGCAGGAGAATACCCTGGAGTCACCAGGATTCAAGTGCAACAAACCTTCTTTGAAGGAATAGCACTAGGCTGCTTCGATTCTTTTCCACCCTTCAGTTTCAGTTGCTGGAAGAGCAATCTACCCCTTCCGAGGTAGTAATTATTTTTGGCCAATTATTATGTGATCATCTAGCTAAGGGTAGGACTCCTCGTCGTGTGGAAGATAATGAAACAGAACGTTGTGTTATTTTTTTGTTTTACCGTTTCAAAATCTACTTTAGTGGCAAACCCAAGTACTTTTTGGGAGGTGTACCTCTCATACATTTCTACCCTTCTCTTAAGATTATAACGAGTATTCATTTTACGTTTACGCGATCAGAGATGAGGTAGTATGAACTACAATTATTTTTAAGGCGACGAGATTTAAGCGTTATTAATTACGGAACGGTCTTAATGTGTGCAAGTTTAATTAATTGGAATATAAGGTAGTCGAAATTATTTTCAGATAAAAACATCAATGACATAAAAATTGCGAGATGAAAGGCACTTAGGTTTTAGTTTGTTAGTGAAAGTAATTACATGCAAGGCGATCTCTTCTTTGTTGTAATTCTTACCTTTGCGCGTCCACCTGTAAATTAATAGGTTCATGGCTTTTACAGCATCTTTCTATGACCACCGGTCATCTGAAAGGCACTGCAAAATGGACCTTTATTAGTTATTTCAAGGAAAGGATTCGGATACACGCGGCGTGAAACTAAGATTTCGACACCCTCGTCGATTAAGTGACTCTAATTAATCATGGCAAATGGCCCCAACGGCCTTTTGAGTACCTCCTCCAATTCCCCTTGTACTCTACCCATCTTCTCCGTATGGTAATCTTTTGCTGCAAAAAACCACGGGACAGGAAGGTTAGTCTGGATTGTGTGTGTTCAGCTACAAGTTACTGCAATAATGTTGGCTCCAAGCAAACTCCAAGTATATATGATCAGAGATCATGGAACATTAATCCAGCTGAGTGAGCCCAGATCATTTCAGGAACTCTCGTTGCGATCAGAAGGTCAGGAACATATCCGGTTGTATTTGGCCAGAGGCCGGCTGCCAATTTTCAGGAACTTTGTTGTGATCGGGAACATATTATGACCAAGGTCACTCAGCGGTTTTCAAATTCAACTGCATTAGGTACATCTGCGTTATTCTTTGTGTATCTCGATATGAGATTGCAGGCCTTTCAGCTTCAGCACATACTGCAGAGTTGTTTGTTTATAATTTATTTGTGAAATTTGTATTTTACTAGCTTGGCCAACCCCTAGTGTGATGGATGTGTAATGGTGTGTTTGGAATACATTTTCACCTTCAGATGGATTACTTTCGGGCCTTACTTATTGGTAATTCATGCAACATGCAAATCCTTCATAATCATTCTTTCATTCTCACCACCTCAAGGAGAGCAGCATTCCGTAATGTGTAAGAGTGATTAGGTAATTCTGCATTGAATGTTATAGGTTTTCAGGAATTTTCCTGAAACTAGGGTCTTCCCGTGACTGTGGAACGTTCAACACCAGACCCACATTTATAAACTACGACAAAAGGTCCCATCATCTTGCAAACCTATGCGATACACTACCCACCGGACAAACTCGTTCAACCGTTTTCCACAACAAGGGAAATTTCAGGAAGGACCATTCGGTAAGGAAACGACATTGGGAACGGCTGACTTCAGGAATCAGTATATCTCGAATGCAAGCGAACCAAACATTTCTTAATTCAATATAACATTGCAGAATTCCAGCAAGAGAGAGAATCTAATTTAATTCAAAATGTCAATAGTGGTGTGTGTGTGTGTGTGTGTGTTGCGTTAGTACATAAATGACAGCGACAGTAGATAGTTACTTTGTTGAAAATAAGAAGAAAACCTCCCTCCGCTTAGTTAAGTAGGCGAATCTCTGAAATAAACCTATAATTAACAATTATGCATCGATAAGAAAAAAGGCAGGAAAATCTTTCCCCCACACAGGTAAGTCAATGAATCCCTGAAAGTAAATATATTATAACCAAGTACACAGTGATAAGAAACTCTGAAAGAAAACACCAACATAAAAATGAAATAAAGTAATATGTTCAATGAAATTTGGTTTTAGTTTAGTAGATTTTTAGTTAATCTGTTAGTATAATCAAAGAAAACTCAGCCCAGGAAAACAGCTCAGGAACAACTCTGTATTATACGTAAATAGTTAATTTTAATTTTAAATAGTGAAAGGCCGGATCCCAATAAGAAATATAACCACTGCACTTTTCACTCCACAATAATAATGCCAAATTAAATCAAAAGAATTTCTGCGCTCAATATTTATAAAAGTTATTATTTAAATTTCAAGTTCGATAGATGCGTATTCAAAGTTTTGTTGATTAGTGTTCCTTTATTTATAAAATATTTTTATTATTTAGAAAATCGGAATGAATATATTATTAAGCTTTGAAACAAAAGACACCCGTATCGACCGCTAGCTGAAATCGAACTCCCGAATTTAATTTAATATTAAAGAACCGAAGTATATATTTTTAGATTTTTGAAGAGTAAGAAAAGAAAACACATGCGTATCGATCGCTAGCTGAAATCCAACTCCGAGTTTATTAAAAAATTAGAAAATCAAAATTTAATTATTTTTAGCGTTTAGAGAATCAAAACACATCCGTATCGACCGCCGTGCAAGATCGAAGTCCCGAGTTTATTAAAAAATTAGGAAATGAAATTAATTATTTTTAGTGTTTACAGAATCAAAACACATCCGTATCGATCGCCAGTCAAAATCCGAGTCCCCATCCCTTGCAACGTCAGGGGTGCATCTCACCCCTCCCCCCCCCTTGAGATACTTCCTCTCTACCCCAAGATCTCAAAGTCAAAGCGATATAATTATTGGTTGAAAAACAGAGAACTCTACAAGGCTCAGGGCCTCCCGCACCACAATCCTCCTTGTAAGGTATAATATTTCTAAATAATTATAAACAGTGTTGATAATGATTGTAAAGTTATGTGTAAATTTTCCACAAATACAATGGAAGGGAGTTTTAACATGTTCATTATAGAGGAAGTGTGAAATGTGCAGGAGATGCTTGACTTATAGGTTGTTATGCGGCTGACCACCCATACTGTAAAAAATTGGTTCACTTTGCCAATGTCACCCCTGTTTCAGGGAAGGACGGCAAGAGTTGCAAGGCTTATGTTCATTTGAGATTGGGTTTTTAAATTGTAGGTCCACATGCGGCATGTGTTAGCGCGAAATTATACATATCTGCTTGTGGGAATGCATTTAATATAAATCTTAAATGATGTATATCTTTGCAGCTTAGATTAGATTAGATTAGATTAGATGCTACAATGTTACACTTGTGCGACAAGCTGTTGCCCAGACTTAGTTGTACAGCAGGTGTAACTGTAACTCTGCCACTTTGTCACTCGGGATTTCTCCATCAACTTGATGTCACTGGCTTTTTTTCAAAATAATTTTGTGAAGGGGAATGCAATTTTAAACCCATTTTTGCCTGGTCAGAGACACATCTAAATACCATCAATTTTCA
Source organism: Agapetus fuscipes (assembly GCA_951799405.1). NCBI lineage: Eukaryota > Metazoa > Arthropoda > Insecta > Trichoptera > Glossosomatidae > Agapetus > Agapetus fuscipes. The sequence continues at coordinate 8,938,705 of OX637358.1, read as the reverse complement.
TTGTAAATGAGAGTTTCTAATATGTTGATATGAGGCTGACCCGCATGCTGTAAAAACATGGTCCACTTTTGCCTATTCCACCCCGGTTTTAGGGAAAGGCGGCAGGAGTTGAAAACTTTATGTTCATGTGAGGTTTGGTTTATTTTGTATGCACACATGCAGCATGTGTAAGCGCGAACTTACATGTGCCTGCTTCGGATATGCATGAAACATGAGCCTAAAATACGAATATTCTTTTGGCACTTAGATTATAGATTCTAATCTAATCTAATCTTAGCTGCAAAGATATATATCATTTAAGTTTTATATTAAATGCATTCCCACAAGCACGTATGTATAATTTCGCGCTAACACATGCCGCATGTGGACCTACAATATAAAAACCCAATCTCAAATGAACATAAGCCTTGCAACTCTTGCCGTCCTTCCCTGAAACAGGGGTGACATTGGCAAAGTGAACCATTTTTTACAGTATGGGTGGTCAGCCGCATAACAACCTATAAGTCAAGGAACATACATGACAAATTACATTTTTTTTTTTTTAAATCAATAAATAACAATATATCCTACATGGACATAAAAAAAAATCATAAAACCAATTTCACTTTAACAAACCCTAGCCGCCAACATCACAGATCAACCGCCATTTCTTTCTATCCTTACATACTTCTTTCATTTCCTCCAGAGTCATAACCTTCTTCATACAAGCTCTTCTTTTATTATGACTCTGGATGTTCCATTCATTGATTCATTCTGATAAATTAAAATACCGGCAAGGTTTACTCAGCTTTCACAAGAAATGAGTATCAGGAAAACCCCCACTTCAACTGAAGTGGTTGGCGTAAGTTCAGCTCCGTTTTTTGTAAAAATAAGTAGGCTCCTTTGGAAAAAAACAATGAAAGAAGTTACACTATATGTGTAGCTTACCAAGTTGTTACAGAATGGGGGGTCAACCTCATACCAAGGAGAAGAAATACATACACTTTAGGAATTGAACTCACTGCTTGTTGATTGTAAGTCAGGAGTGTTTGTAATATACTACGACCATTCCTGTACGTGCATAATATGAACTGAAGAAAACATTGGTCCGGAATAAATTTATATCCTTCTTCTTCTTCTTTGTGGTGGATTCCCGCGTTCAGCAGGGGCGCCAGTGTCAAGTTGTTGAATAAATTTATCAAATTGTATGAAAAATATACTCCAGCTATTGAACAACAGATGGCATAGCTGACATCAACTTTGGATTTTAATGTTTTCTAAGGACTTGGTACTTATTTAGGTAGTGTTTTTTTCTCAGTGAGCAAACGTCACAATATTGAATGAGACCACGAACCAATAGAAAAAAATCCTTTTCCATGGCAAACCTCGCTTTATAACGTCTATGTCAACTCTTAAATATCTTGTCTATACCAATTGATGTGCAGACCTCATTGCATTCTCTATGGTATCCAGTGTTCACCTTTGAAATAAGTATAGCAATATTTCAACAATAAATTAACTATACCTAATTACATAGATTATAATTTTAATAACTAAAAACTAATTCAAAATTATTAGTGTAAAATATGACAATGACAAATGTTGTTAAACATGCATTTTCATGTATGTGAAAATAATCAATTTCTCACAGCCATATTCCATACATTGACTTTTTAGTACCCACATAAAATTAGCATTCTTTACTAACTGCAACCAAACACAGAACAGTTCAAAGCTGTGTCAAACATAAATAAATTAATGTCTGAAAAGTTTGGGTAAATTATAGGAGAAAACTTCAACCAAGTCTGCTTCAAAAAAAGGTAAGAATTATAATGTGACATGCCTAATACTAAATCTCAAATATTAATTTAGAAATTCAAAAATTCATTTGATACAAAATCATAAATATTTGCTGGATAGAGAAAAATCGGAACGATAATTCCTTGACTTAAAGGTTGGTATGAGGCTGACCACGCATACTGTAAAAAAATGTTCACTTTGCCAATGTCACCCCTGCTTCAGGGAAGATCGGCAAAAGTGGCAGGGTTTATGTTCATTTGACGTTTGGATTTTAATTTGCAAGTACACATGCATATTTGTAAGCGCAAACTGTTTGTTTGTGGGTATGCATTTAATGTGAATTTTAATCGTTATTATGTCTTTGCAACTTAGATTATAGATTAAACCAGCCTGACTCAATGACTTAAGTACTTATATTCTTTATGGTTTGTATATTAACAATGAAAATTCACAATGTTAATACACAAGCAATATTAATTTGTTACAGTGTTAATAAATAAAATATTATTATGTTCTTAGAAGTATATAGAAAGGATTATTAATGACTTAGGTTGAAGAGGGGGTTTCATCATTTCCAAAGGAGCAGGTTGTCATTTTTTGTGAAAGCTGAGTGAGAGAAAAGAAACCTCTCCTTGAAGTGAAGGCGAGGACCCTTACCTGTGGAAATAAACAGTTGCACAACGTCTTCGGAGACAACTTGGCAAGAAGCCAACTGAGATATCTACCAATCTAAATCTAATCTAAGTCTAAATCTAAGCTGCAAGGATATGTATCATTTGAGATTCATATTAAATGCATTCCCACAAGCAGACACGCATAATTTCGCGCTCACACATGCCGCATGTAGACCTACAATATAAAAAACCCAATTCTCAAATGGACATAAGCCCTGCAACTCTTGCCGACCAATCATTAAATTAAATTTCATTCTGACTTTTTTCTCAGTTCGGTAAACAGAAAACCTTCAATATTTGTGCATTTTCAGGAAGCGATGGATAAAATCAAGGATCTGCTAGTAGCCATTGGGATACTCCTTTTGCTTAGTCCATATTCCTCGCGTGGAGACGACAGTGAAGCTGTGGACTACAGACTTCCCAGAGACATTGTGCCGAGGCATTACGACATCAGCATCATCACCAAATTAAACCAGGATGACAACTTTATGTTTACAGGCACTGTCAGCATAATGGTAATATCAGATTTGTATTTGTATACAACCGCGATTCTACTAGTGGTGGCCACTACCTTGGCAGATGTATCTTCGCTTAGTTCTGTTCTTTGCACATCACGTCCCTTTAGTGTTTTTTTGTCTCAGTTCTAACAGAAGTAATTTCATATTAGCAATGTTTGTATGTCTACTGGACAAATGTCTTATGAAAACTGTAAATTGATTTGAAAATATTTAAAACAACTCTCACATTATCGTGTTTCACGTTTTTTTCTTAGCTCCGATTGTATAGGATGTGACTCTTAGGACAATGTCATTGAAAGGTCATCTTTGAATCAAATGGTCGATATGCAAGCAAGCACTGAAAGAGCGAGATGTGTGTCCGCTTTGTTTTGTTCTTGCACACATATTTTGACTCCTCAAGATTCACTATCTTCATGCATTCTCTTTCCCTTTCCTCACTCTGCAGGTTCCAGTGATTGATGGTTGTTTATAATATCTGTAAAAGAACATTAAAATAATGTATTTGGGATGCTTCACACTATGAGTGCAGTCTTAGCAATAGTTTAACAACCCACAAAATGGTTTAACATGCCTGTTTGTGTGTGAAAATGGAGAGCAAATTTTAAATTTCAATCTGTCAATACAATAACACAGCACATAGTCTTCTTCTTCTTCTTTAAGTGCTACTCCTAACGAGGATCGGTGATTATCAAGGCTATTTTCTAGAGAAGGCGGTATTTTTCATTCTTCATAATGTGACCAAAGAACATCAGCTTTCTCTGTTTGATGGATGGCAGAAGTTTTTTTACTGATATTCATGCATTGAAGGACTTCTTCTTTGGTGACCCAATTACACCTTGAGATCTGAACTATTTTCTAGTAAGCGCTCATTTCAAATGTTTTATGCCTCTCTCCAGCGCGTTTGTGAGCGCACTGGAGAGCCCATCCCTCTATTCTGTAAAGAAATTATCTTCCTCTAACGAAGCAAATATTTAAAAGAGTTCTTTTACAGGTGGAAGTCCTGAAAGAAACAAAGTCCATAACTCTTCACTCCAAAGAACTGTCAATCAGCAGCAATGCAGTGTCTTTAGCGGCATCAGAAACCCCCGAAGTGCCTCTGTCAGTGGATGCCATCACGCTCAAGGAGGACGTGGACTTCCTAACGGTTCCTCTGCAGCAGCCTCTACAGCCGGGCAAATATATCCTCAAGCTGGAGTTCCAGGGAAAGCTTGCTGACTCACCAAGCGGCTTCTTCAGAGACAGCTATGAAGACAGTAAAGGTGAAACACAGTGAGTTATAGAATATACATTATACATATAAAGCCCAGCATCTCATATGATTTGCTTAATGATGATGATGATGATGATGATGATTTGATATAGCACCGTTTTGTGAAGATTACTTCGCAGCGATAGCACAGCAAGCGCCCTTGGAGTTACAGTGTGTCTTGAGGGATGTTTTGAGGTTTTCCCTGGATTTCGATGCTCAAACTTCCGGTGGCAGCTTGTTCCACGAAGAGGGACCCGCAACAGCAAACACACGATTGCCGAACACAGTGGTTAATCTCCTGGTTGGCTCCCTCAACAACATTTTGGAGCCCCTCTCTGCCGAACGCAGCGTCAGTGCTCTCTCCCGTATATTCTTTGGGTGCACTATTTCCTGCAAGTACTCCGGAGCCATTCCTTGCAGAGCGTTGAACACCATGAGGTTCAGTTTAAAGTGAATTCTCTGAGGAATTTTCAGCCAGTGGAGTCCTTTCAGAAGTGGCGTGATGTGGCAGTACCTGTTCTGCCCGAATATCAAAAGGTTTACTAAGAATTGTAAGAAAGTTTGTTGAGATATACAGACACAACTTCAACACAGACGACAGCTACAATTTATTTAGTATATGGGGGCCAGTTCTCACACCTTGGTCATAAAGGTTTCGTCAAACAGCACACGTTTTTAACACGTACCAATGCCTAATCTAATCTAAGTTGCGAAGATATATTAATGTTTAAATTTCATTTAAATGCATGCCCACAAACGGACACGTGTAAGTTCTCGCTTACAAATGCTGCATGTGTAGGTATGTACTTAAAATTCAAAAACCAAACCACGAATAAACATAGGCCAGCAATTTTTGCCATTCTTCCCTGCATCAGGGATGAATTGTTGTATATACAGTTAAATTTACAGTAAAATATCAGTGAATTTTTCATTATTGAACAAAAAAAAACAAAAAAATAAAGGTACACATTTGCACAGATACGTATATACAAACACAACATATTCACCCATATACACATTAACACATGGAAACCTTAAAAAGATGTGAAGATTTTATATACCCACATATAGGTCTCCCATTCTCCACAATGTTAAGTATGGTTATGGCATGTGATGCAGCTGGCTGGCTTCCACACACATGCAGCCCACGGATGCTCGCCGAGTGTTTCCCTGCTTTGATGAGCCGGAGTTCAAGGCCACGTTCAGCATCTCCGTGGGAAGACCAGATGACAAAGTGGCCATCAGCAACATGCCACTGGTGTCATCCAGCCCCATGTAAGGTTCACCCTGCACACCCACATTTTTTAAAAATAATAACATTTACTTTAATAGTTACTGCCATCTGTTTAAAAATATGAAAAGTTTTATATTCATACAAAATATCTTGGTTGTAATTTGTTCCACAAGATTACTAGTTTATGTTAAATAAATAAATTTAAAAAATCCATTATTTACTTGGTTGCACTGTTTTTGTGTGCATCTAAATCTAAATCTATGTTGCAAAGATATATATCATTTGAGATTCATATTAAATGCATTCCCACAAGCAGACACACATAATTTCACGCTTACACATGCCGCATGTGGACCTACAATATAAAAACCCAATCTCAAATGAACACAAGCCCTGCAACTCTTGCCGACCTTCCCAGAAACAGGGGTGACATTGGCAAAGTAAACCATATTTTACAGTATGAGTGGTCAGCCTCATACCAACCTATAAGTCAAGGAATACAAGCAATTAATTACATCCAGTTACACAAACAAACACTACAAAATCTACAAAACATCTATAAAAATGAAAATTGATTCTTGGCCTTAGCCGCCTACATTAAAGATCAGCCGCTATTTTTTTCGGTCCTTGCATCATATCTTAAAAGTCCTCTGCATGCTTGTTCATCGCTAGTCAGCCCAGTGGCTGAATGAACTTCTGTACCTACCTGGTATTTTTAAACAGGCACATAAATTATTAATCCAGCGAAGAGAAGAAAGAGTTTGATAATCAAATGAGTTATATTTTTTTGTTCCGCCAGGAATTGAACTCTTGACCTTTCATTTACAATTCCGTAGCATTAATCACTAGACTACGGATTGGTCAATTTTTAACCGCTTAGCTGTCAAAATTTGAAATATCAATTTTTATTTTTATTATATGTTTTTGTGTTCTTCTACATCTTGTTACAAACCAATACATTGTTTTCATATAGTGGATTTATTTTACAATATGTGAAAGCATGGTTTAATTTAATATCTAAGCTTTCTTTACACCCCAAGAGATGGCAGTGCAACTCAATTAAGTAAGAATGAACACAGCTTTGATGATGAATGTTGTGATTTGCAGTGCAGAATTACCGGGATACACTCTGGATGTGTTTGCTGAGTCTGTTCCCATGTCCACCTACCTGGTGGCCTTCTCTGTCAACGACTTCAAGTTCCAGGAGACCAGCAGCCCCAGTAACAGCATTACATTCAGGGTGTGGGCTAGGGAGAGTGCCTTGGACCAGGTATGTTCCACCAAATATTCTTATTATGGTACTGCTAAAACCAGCCAATATCAAGACAGGTCTGTAGTCTAGTGGTTAACACTCCTGACTCGTAAATGGAAGGTTGTGGGGTTGAGTACAAAAAATATACAATTAATATTTTCAAATTTGCTCTTCGCTGGGTTGAAAAATTCATACACCTTTACCAAAAAACGGTCACCGAAAGGTCCATACAGTCTTACAGCAACTGGGTCTTGCTTGAGAATTGGCACTTTGTTGCAACGACCAAGCTCGTAAAAAGTCCGGTCGATAGCTCAGTTGGTAGAATGCATGCATTTCATGCCGAGAGGAAGGGTTTGATCCCCACCGATGATGTCAGAAACGATTTCCTGTTTTGGTGTCTATTTCAAACTCAAAATAAATACCGGCAAGGTATACTCAGCCTTCACGAAAAATGAGAACCAGCCCCCCCGGGAGCTGGGAAACCTCCACTTCAACTGAAAGTGGTTGGTGTGAGGCCGTAAAAAAATAGGTCCCGAATCGCCACATGCGACCCCTTTGGGGATAACACAGGCAAGAAGTTACACTATATGTGTAGTTTAGTTGCGTTGCGTATCAAGTTTTAAATTTTTACAAGATCAAAGACATTATACTGATGAAACACATGTCTGTCCACAACTATGAAATGCCGAGAATTTGAGTCCCGCCAAAACGCCGTGACGTCAAAATGACGTAGATGGATCCGACAGACTACCTGGGCCCGTCGGTTCACTCCGAAGATCCATCAACGTCATATCCCCCTGAATAAAAAAAATGTCCTGTTTTACCGGAAATTGACAATGCGAAAATTTTAAAGAACTATAATCTAAAAACCAAGCCAGATATTATTTTTTTAAAAACGCAGATGCATTTTTAAAAATATAGTCTATAATTTTATGAAATAAAACAAATATGTGAAATTACCCTATGTTTGTAATTGATCTATATCACTCGATTTGCAAACTTGCTTTCTCACAGTTGACGTTTGTTGTACTGCAACTGTCATCCAAACTACTGCGAGCATGTTTGCTCACATCGGAGCTTGCTTCCTTTGCTTAAGAGTGCATAAGTAATGAGAATCGTCTGTTGGCAGGTTGCGTACGCAGCAGAGCTAGGTCCCAGGTTCCTGTCTTACTACGAGGATTACTTTGACATGAAGTTCCCGCTGCCCAAGCAGGATCTGATCGCCATCCCCAACAACCCAGGAGCCATGGAGAACTGGGGCCTCATCACCTTCCAGGAGCCCATCCTGCTCTACTCTCCACACAGCTCGTCAAGCGCCAGCAAGTTTAGGCTGGCACAGGTTATTATTTTAAGACATTATGGCATGTGTAATTATTGGATGTCAAAACACAAAATGGTGAAAGTAAGAAAACATAGGATTTCACAGGTAAGAGCATGTTTGTATGACTACACCAATATCTGCCATTCATCTTTGTATTTATTCACACAGGTGGTGGCCCATGAGCTGGCCCACCAGTGGTTTGGTAACCTGGTGACCATGAAGTGGTGGAATGACCTGTGGCTGAACGAGGGCTTTGCAACTTATCTGGCGCAGGTGGCAGTTGATGAGCTGGAGCCAGAGTGGAACGTGCTTGACGAGGAGGCAGCAGACATGATGGCCAATGTCTTCAAGATTGACTCGCTCAGCTCAACACATCCTGTAAGCTGGAAGACTTTTATCGCATTTAAGAATAATCTATTTTGGCATAAGTACCTACCTACAACAAAACAAAATATTAGTTAGCAATTTGTCATAATGACATTACATTTTTTACTGGCTCTGTAATAATCTATAATCTAAGTTGCAAAGATATGTATATTAACATTTAAAATTAATATTAAATGCATGCCCACAAACAGGCATGTGTAAGTTCGCGATTACACATGCTGCATGTGTACCCACTTACAAAATAAAATCCAAACCTCAAATGAACATTAGCCCTGCAACTTTTGCCCACCTTCCCTAAAACAGGGGTGACATTGGCAAAGTGAACCATTTTACACAGTATGGGTGGTCAGCCAAATACCAACCTACTCGTATAAGTCAAGGAATCTAATCTCTAATCTAATCTAAGGTGCAAAGATATATATCATTTAAGATTTATATTAAAAGCATTCCCACAAGCAGATATGTATAATTTCGCGCTAACACATGCCGCATGTGGACCTACAATATAAAAACTCAATCTCAAATGAACATAAGCCTTGCAACTCTTGCCGTCCTTCCCTGAAACAGGGGTGACATTGGCAAAGTGAACCAATTTTTTACAGTATGGGTGGTCAGCCGCATAACAACCTATAAGTCAAGGAACATACATGACAAATTACATTTTTAAAATCAATAAACAACAATATACCTATACATTGACATAAAAAACTAAATCACAAAACCAATTTCACTTTAACCAACCCCAGCCGCCAACATCACAGATCAACCGCCATTTCTTTCTATCCTTACATACTTCTTTCATTTCCTCCAGAGTCATAACCTTCTTCATACAAGCTCTTCTTTTATTATGACTCTGGATATTCCATTCATTCGCAATTTCGGATATTTGGTCCATCCATACCTTTCTCGGTCTTCCTCTACCACGACATCCATCTATTCTACCAACATATACTTTCTTCGTCAGTCTTTCCTCATTCATTCTCTCCATATGCCCAAACCATCTTAACGATCTTTGAATGATCTTTCTTATCTGATTACCTAAAATCAGGGAAAAGTATTTCATTTTAAAATGTGTTTCTTACTTAGAACCATCAACGTAGGCAAAATTTCAAGGTGTAGAATGAAATTGTCATAGACTACAATGTAATAATGCATATTTTGGCATAGTTTGGGCAAACAATTCGTCTGACCATACAGTATACAATCTAATATTTTTTATTGGTTGCTTAGGAGTCTAGTCAAAGAACTTGTAAAAAAATTGAGCTTATGCTTAGTTTATTGATTATTATTCAATCTGGAAAAAACATGAAACTTGGAATGCACGTAATTTGGATGTAAGTACTCTTTTTCTGCAAAATATTATACCTATAAAATATTTCCTAGGTTTCAGTTCCCATTCACCGTCCTGAAGAGATTGGTCAGATATTTGATGTGGTTTCATATTTAAAAGGAGGAGCCTTACTGAGGATGACCCACATGTTCCTGGGGAATGAAGCATTCAAGGAGGGGGTCAGAATGTTAGTACTTCAACGCATTTCATATTTGCATATTATGTATATTCTAAAATCACTCAACATTCATTATTTTTTGAGACGTTTTTACTCAAGGGCTCATCATGGTGTTACCTCAAATGATTTTCCAGTTTTCTGAAGAAACACAAGTATGGCAACGCTGAGCAGGATGATCTGTGGGAATCCCTGACTGAAGCCGTTCACAAATATGAAGTCCTCACAGAAGACATGACTGTTCAACAAATCATGGACAACTGGACCAAGCAGACGGGCTACCCTCTCCTGACTGTCACCAGGGACTATCAACATAATACTGCTGGCGTCAAACAGGTGAGGAGGCTGAAATGCCATATAACTACCGGATGTATGGAAGTGAAGCATGGACAACTGGCACAAGCAGACAGCCCCTCTACTGACTCACGAAACTAAGACAGTGATTGACAGTGAAATGAGTAAAAAAAATAACATTTGAAAAGTATTGCAGGAAAACCAATAAGGGATTCTATCGAGACTGAATGGGTAAACAGAATATAAACTTTAAAGAGGATGTGAAAAAGGTACTACAAAAAATGTGATGAGGTGGCTTGACATTTGGAAATAATGGATGATGAAAAGAAAGAAAACATAATCAGGCAAGGGAAGACAGAGAAAAGTAAGAATGAAGAATACAAATTAATATGAATGGATTAAAAGGGGTATGCAAGGACATGATATAATAATGTAGTTCTGCAGATGCTTTGGCCACCCCTAGCGAAGTGGCCAAAGCAGTTACAGTGTATTATTTTGGTTTTCCGGTTACCATAAACATCAATGACAATTTAATTCCAGGAGCGCTTCACTAAAGGAGAGCACACTGAAGTCTCTGACACAGTATGGTGGGTCCCGCTGAACACCATGACAGCTGACAATCCCTCCACAGTAAGCTCCAAGGCTTGGTTGAAGACAGTGGAACGAAATGACCTTCCAGCACCGGCAAGCGACCAATGGCTTCTATTTAACAAGGGACTGATTGGTAAAGACATTGAGTAATTTGTAAATATTTTCATATACTGAGGGTCTTCATATTTGTATTGATTGTATCCAAATCTAGTACACTTCAGAGTTTAGGAGAAAATGAAATGATTTCTCCAAACAGCTGGTGTTCCTTTCACACATGTTTATTGAGATTTATAGTCAGTGCTATGGCCAAGAGGGTTAAGTCACTAATCTCGACTAGCTTATTTGAAATACCACTGATTTGATTCATATCAGGCCTCTTGACCGTAACTCTGACCCTTGTTCAACAGATGTCATTTTCATTGAAATAAAAATGAACAAATTATTACATAATTGATTACCTGTTTTTGGTCAATGAGGTGGGAACATTTTTTAATTTAGAACTTTTTTCTCGGAAAGCAAATGCCCGTCTTGTGTGGGAACTTAGAAACCAATAACATTTTTGTTTTCCTTTTCCCTAGCTGCCCGGCTAGGTGAAGACACTATATTGTCTATGTCAATTCAGGTGCTGATCTCATACTGATAACTAGGTGGCAACAATAATTTGCATTCTTTGTTAAATCCGGCAACATCTGATTACAAAAATTATGACTGAAATAAATGTTTGTTGCATACATTTTCAGGAGTTTTTCGTGTAAACTACGATGCCCAGAACTGGGATCTGCTAATACAAGCTCTCAACAGCCCCAAGTACACAGACATTCCGACTCTCAACCGCTACCAGCTCATCCTGGATGTCATGGACATTGCTGATTCTGGAAAATTAGGCTATGATACATCATTCAGGTGAATATCGACGGTAAAAAGCCTATTTGACTTAAGCGACATCATGGGCGATATTGAGTTATATACATCGTTTTTCTCGGTTTTTCAAGCTGCGTCGAATGGTCTAACTTTTGGCGCGATCAGATAACTTTTTTGTCGCTTAAGTCATAAAGCACCTTGTATGGCGTTTATAGATTTCATGGACTGATGTCCCACGATTTATGACACTTTTTAACGAAATGTCGTTAAAGTATACTCTTACAAGTTGTTGGTGGTGCATATCCTAAATTTACTTGACGACTTGAGAGTGGACGAGGTAGTTAAGTTAGATAGGCATGCTGTGTATACAATATTCAAAGTCGCATAAGTAATTTCACTTTACCATAAAAAATATGACTTTGTCGTATAAATTAATAAGACTCATAGTGGATCTATCACAAATGGTGCTTAAATCATATATCCTCCTTTTATTTACTAAATGACTGTCGGTTCAGCATTAAGCGTTCTTGCAATACATCTCTGGTGATGTCGCTTGAGCAAAGTGTCCTTCCAAATTTTTATAATAGAACTGGCGCATAAGCTATTTATCTTCAAGATCAATGTAATGATTATTGGCATTTGAATCTATTCAAACAAATGATTTTGGAATGGTCGTTGGCGTTTAAGCTGCACCAAATAAACATGGGTTGTCGTTTAATGTAGTCTTGTGTGAATAGAAGTGCATTGAAGATGTCGCTTCAGTAGTATTTTGAGCGTGCTATCGGTTGGTTGATGCTCTGCAACGCCAGGATCTCAGTCAACACTCGGAATCGATGTATCTACGGGAAGTTATTGTTTGTTGTCAATGAAAAATATTTCCATATTTTATTACTGTTGACAAGTGGATGTTCACAAAATGAGTATCTATGTTTACATAATTATATTATATATAATTATATACGATACTAAACGTAACGCAACTAAGCTACACATATAGTGCCACTTCTTGCCGCGTTATCCCCGAAGGGGTCGCATGTGGTGAGTTGAACCTATTTATTTTTACAGGTAAGGGGGCCGGCCTTACGCCAACCACTTCAGTAGAAGTGGAGGTTTCCCAGCTCCCGAGGGTGCTGGTACTCATTTCTTGTGAAGGCTGAGTAAACCTTGCCGGTATTTTATTTTAGGGTTTGAAATAAACACCGAAACGGGAAATCATTTCTGACACCCTCGGTGGGATTCGAACCCGAGCTTTCGGCATGGAATGCAAGCACTCTACCACCTGAGCTATTGACCGGTCAGTCTGCTGCAATACTGCTTACTTAAATTTTAATTAAATTTTATTAAGCAGTATCCAGTGAAATATTCCAGTGAAAAAAAAACACATTGATAGAAAAGGAGTAGTTGTTCCCAAAAACAAAGATGCGAACCCCCTGCTATACTGGTAATGATGCGAGTACAAAGACGTGCACCAATAAATGTGAGAAATAACAGAAGACGAAGCTTATTTCCACATTATTGGAAGATTGAAAATTAAGCCACGAAAGAGTGGCTAGTGGCAATGACAAAAAGGGAAAAAATAAGCGAAAAAGATCGAAAGACTCCGACAAACATCATTATACATTTTTATATTTCATAAATGAAGGTGAAAAGAGAAAACAGGTGTGCCAAATTTTTTTGTTAAACACCCTTAACACATCACAAAAAAATCTTCACTTTACAGTATTTATTGCCATTCAAGGCTTCGCCAAAGAAACCAAAAGAGGTAATTATGCAAGTACTACAATCCTGTATTAAGAATTTACCAGCAGTTCCCTCACATTACTGTAGGCGCGACTCCAGTAAGCTTTACCTTCCGCAATCCTTGAAAAAAATTGAGCTATTTGTACACCCTCTATAAACTGGATTTAACCACTAAAGGATGGATGTGGTAGGGAAACAGGTATTCAAAAATACGTTCAAAAACGATTTCAATATGGGTTTCCACATTCCTAAGAAAGATAAATGTGCGAAATGCCTGCGTTTTGAGAACAATACAAGCGCCGAACTAGCTGAAATGAAAATTGGGGAAGGGAAACATTCAGACCAGAGATTCAAACTTCACAAGCAGATCCATTCTTTAAGCAATAATGTATTGAGCACATCATTTGACCTTTAAAAGGTCTTCAATACACCATACGGGGAAAGCATGCTGTTGTACTATTCCAGGAAATACGGGATGTATAATTTAACGTTTTACGAATCTGGAACAAGAGAAGGATTTTGTTTTTGCTGGGGTGAAGCAGATGGGTAAAGAGGAGCCACAGAGGTGTCAACTATATTAAACAAATATATCCAAAATGTTGACCAGAGGGGCACAGTTAAAACTTTATTACTATACAGTGATTCTTGCCCGGGGCAGAATAAGAACCGCACTGTTTTTGCCACAATCCACTATACATTGCATAATGTATGTAAAAACATCAGCACCATTCAACTCAACTACCTTCTTCCGGGTCACACATACATGCCTGTTGATTCTATGCACTCCGTGATAGAAGGCAGTGTGTCAAAAAATATTATTTGGGCTCCATCACCATGGAGCACAGTATTTGAGCTAGCTAGGAAATCACCCAAGCCTTATCATGTCGAAACTCTGCCATACCTACTGATTTTGTTGGGTGAAGTGGAATTTCCGATAAATATTTCAAAGGAAATTTACAAAGCAAAATAAACCGAATCGTACAATAAATAATTTGATTAAAAGCTATTGCAATGTGTACTTTTATGTAATGTTTCAATTCTTCTTTATTGCTATTATTTTGCTTGTTCTTAATTATGTGTTATCATTAATATTATTTTATTAATTTGATTGAAGATTTAAATCAAAACACTGTTTTGTATTTTCACGATTAAAATCAATTTATTATTTAATTTTCAAATGTTTTCGATAAAATATCATCGATTTAAATTTTTGTATACCTGACGATGATATTTTATCGAAAACGTTTGTAAATTAAATAATAAATTGATTTTAATCGTGAAAATACAAAACAGTGTTTTGATTTAAATCTTCAATCAAATTAATAAAATAATATTGAATATGAATTTTCACAGTGTTAATACACAACCAATTCAAAATATAATGTTATCATTAATTTGTGGTCTCAAATTACCTTTTTTAATTTATAATTTTTTTGAATGAATTCAAAACAAAACACTGTTTATTTGCACAATAAAATTTATTTAAAAAGATTAAAACCTTTAAAACAAATTACAAACGTTTTCGACCTAGTAGGTCATCATCAGGTTACCTTTTTTAGTTTACTACTATTTTTTGCATTTATTTACTAATTAATATTTCATATTTTGGCTCAATTAAAAAGATTTTTAGGAAAGTATACTTCTATTAATTATTCCTACCACAGTTCTTTCGTATCGAAAAATAAAACAGCCTTGTCTTTAAGTCAGATATACCCTTTACGAATAGGCATTGTTTTTACGGATAAGTCATTTTACTTCTCAAGGTATAAACTTTATGTGGCGTATGCATTAAAAAGCCCTATTTAAACAAAAAGAAAATATGGATTTAAGTCTTTTTACCTCGAAATAAAAAATGTTGAGTCGGTACTTAAGGCATTTTCATACATTTATGACAGAAAGTAAAATGGCGCATCAGTCATTTATCCTCAAATAATTATGAATGCCAAATTGCTTAAACGACAGTATCTCAATAATGTATATGTTTATCTAAAATCTACTTATGTTAAAAAAAAGCAAATAAAAAAATAAGCTTTGCCTCCTTACATTTTATTTTATTTAATCCACTAACAAAAATGTTATGGCAGATAATAAAAAAAAAAAACAGTTTTTTGGCTCTCCTGTAAAATTGACTTTTTGTCGCTTAAGTCAAATAGGCTTTTTACCGTCGATATGATTAATTGAAAATAATTATATTACCAAAAGAAAATCTTGCATTTTGGGTAGGTACAATTTTTGTTCTAAAGTAATAATTCAACAGCTTTTTATTTTTTACATTATTTTGTGTTTTGTTCCAAATTCAAAAAAAACCAGTTGGTAGAATTGAAAAGAAATTGAAAGTTTTGAACA
The DNA here is from genome assembly GCA_951799405.1 of Agapetus fuscipes. Taxonomy (NCBI): domain Eukaryota; kingdom Metazoa; phylum Arthropoda; class Insecta; order Trichoptera; family Glossosomatidae; genus Agapetus; species Agapetus fuscipes. The sequence continues at coordinate 8,922,954 of OX637358.1, read as the reverse complement.
GCCATTTTGAAAAACATTTGCACTTATTCATGAGACATCTAAATTAAGAAAATCCATTTATCGACATTACATATCAAATAAAATCTAGATGCACTTATATAAGTGAGGTTATGTTTTCAGATTACTGAAATACCTGGCACAGGAGCGCTCCTTCATCCCATGGCGTGGTGCTCTCAACAATTTGGAGTTTTTGGATCGTCGCCTGCAGCATTCTGATGATTATGAAGTGTTCAAGGCTTACATGAGGGGTTTGCTGACTCCAGCCTTCACATCCACTGCGGGACTTCACACTAAAACGATAGAAACTCCGGATAAACAAGATGCAGTCAAACACCAAGTACTAAACTGTTTTCCTATTAATATTTTTTGTGTAACTTGTACCTTCCGCAAAGCAGTTTTAGTAATTATTTGATGATGGGCTTGCCATGTAGGTACAATCTTGCAGTTTAAAACTTAAATCGTAATGACAAAAAAAGGGAAACACAGGAAAACGGAAACAAATATTTTGTTATTGGTTACTTAGTAGTATAGGGCCATAGTCACGCTGAGAGAATACTGTAAGGTATTTTTCAATTTGCGCCGAGTCCACAGTGTTGATGGTGAATGCAGGTTTTAGTATTGATACCGCATTTATAGAATTATATAAAAACAGATTTTAAAAACCGTGCTGCAGAGAAGAAAAGGTTTCTCAATGTTTTGTCAAAGTCGTATCCAACATGATCAGGAGACGTGTTTCTTCATCGACGAAGAAGCACTAACTGTACGTGAATGTTGAGAAACCCTTTCTTCTCTTCTACGGGGATTGTAAAATCCATTTTTGATCTAATTATAAAGATTATTTGATATTGCACACTGCAGGTTTTGATCAGTAAGTGGTCGTGTGACATGGGGGTGCCGGGCTGCAAGGAGAATGCTCTGCAGCTGTTCACTGAATGGATAAACCAGGACGACTCCTCAGCCAACAAGTAAACCTCTCATGATAGAAACATAAGAAATATTAACTGTCATCTCCATCTTCAATGTCGATTAATCCACATAATTACTACTAGGTATAACTTAAAAGAAAAACCTTACCCAAAGAATTTCTAGGGTTAGACTTTACCTAAATGATATGCTACTAAGCTACACATATAGTGTAACTTCTTGCTGCATTTTCCCCAAAGGAATTGTATGTGATGAATCAAACTTAGGTATTTATTTTTACAGGTAATGAGGCCGGCCTTATGCCAACCACTTCAGTCAAAGTGGGGGTTTACCAGCTCCCAAGGGGAAGCTTAGTGAGGGGGATATAAGTTTGCGCTTAAACATGCCGCATGTGAACCTATAAATATAAAACCCTATCTCAAATGAGCATAAGCCCTCCCTGCAACTCTTGCTGACCTTCCCTGAAACAGGGGTGACATTGGCAAAGTCAATATTTTTTTACAGGATGGGTGGTCAGTCTCATACCAACCTATAAGTCAAGGAATCACTGAAACGGGAAATCATTTTTGTCCACCATCGTGGGGATCGAACCCTAGTCCTGTGGCATGGATTGTAAGTATTCTACCTGCTGAGCTATCCACCGAATATATAACGTAATTTTTATTTTCAATTGTCCTGTTTAGCATTCCGAGTGATTTGAGGAAGGATGTTTACTGCTACGGGGTAGAATCATCGGGAGAACAGGAGTGGGAGAAAGTGTGGGCGCGCTACAAGAGCAGCCAGGTTGCCAGCGAGAAGGAAATAATGCTGCGCGCTCTCGGCTGCTCTGGCAACACTCAGATACTCAACAGGTGAGAACATGATAGCACTATAAACAGCTAGAGTTCTTACAAAGTCATGTAGCAAAAAAAAAAGTTGTTGAGATAATTTATAAAAGACTTGTTTATTATCAAACTTCAACATAAGTGTCCCAGTTCCCCTCGATCTGCTTAATAGAAAAAAATGTATTGAAACTTAATCACTCCCTAGTGGTGCTGTTATATCTTCCATACATTTTTCTATTTACACGATTGAGGGGAGTTTATGTACTTATTTAATTATTTCTAAATCTAAATCTAAATCCAAGCTGCAAAGATATGTATCATTTGAGATTCATATTAAATGCATTCCCACAAGCAGACACGCATAATTTCGCGCTTACACATGCCG